>OY740772.1:96321573-96921573 GCA_963513935.1 Aphrophora alni
CATTTTTGAGAAATTAATCATTATTTTCTGGAAGAAAATTAATGTTGGCAGATAAGTTTTTTTTTAAAGAAATTCAATAAATGTAAGTTGCTTAAAATGCCACAACGTTCGATTTTCTGCAACTTTTTTTAGTAATTGTTTAGAACATCTACTGGGTTACACCAGTTCTGAATTAATTATTACTGGATGTAATTACATCTTGTTTAACATTGCATAATAATACAGTTTGTCCTTAATTTACAAGACCATAATACATTCAGCTGGTGTAAGCCAGAGGATGTTCTAGACAATTATAAAAAAAAAAAGATTTTGGTTTTCTATCTCTGTTATTCGTCCGCCTACAGAACAAAAAAAAAAGAAAAGAAAAACGAGTAATGATATCACACCTTTTACTCTAACTCTAGTTTAAATTTCACCTGAATTTGACCTTCAAAAATGAGAAAATTGTTTCTTGTTTTTGCAATTCTTTTGAAATATTTAAGAAGCTTTGGCTACTGTTATCAAAACATATCCAAAAATAAAATAAAGTGTTTTATCCCCAAAATTGCTAACAAAATAGGGGTCCTATAAGAAAAATTAATGCTGACCATCATATTGGGAAAATAGTTGGTGCTATAAAAAATTTGGTAAAAATTCCAGTTTTGAAATTACACTTTAAAATTTTTTTTTGTAACTTTTGTACTTATCGAATAAAACAGAGGTCACAGACCTGTTTCAACAATCTCTATATAATTTTTAGAATTCTGTCTTTATTAATTGATAGACAAATCTTTACCCTTTAACACCACCAATACCACTTCTTAACCTCGGTGGCTGGTGACCTAATTCATTCAGTAAACGGTCGACTAATTATATTTAATTCTAATTCTCATTTTTGCTTATTGTGGAATAACATGTAAATTCTCAGTTTTTATAGGAAATCTCAGGGAACAAAAGGGTATAACTGTTATGTAAATTATAATTTTATTTGACATTTTTGAACCTTTTGAAAATCGTAAATGGATTTTTAAATGAAAACTCCCCATATATATATAAATGAGAAAATCAAAAAGTAGTAAGTAATGTAATGTGTTTTGATCTCTCCCCCTCTCTCTCTCTCTCCTCCCTCTCTCTTCTCCTCTCTCTCACTCCTCTCTCCTCTCTCCTCTCTCTCTCTCTCTCTCTCTCTCTCTCCTCTCTCTCTCTCTCTCTCTCTCTCTCTCTCTCTCTCTCTCTCTCTCTCTCTCTCTCTCTCTCTCTCTCTCTCTCTCTCTCCTCTCTCTCTCTCTCTCTCTCTCTCTCTCTCTCTCTCTCTCTCTCTCTCTCTCTCTCTCTCTCTCTCTCTCTCTATCTCTCTCTCTCTCTCTCTCTCTCTCTCTCTCTCTCTCTCTCTCTCTCTCTCTCTCTCTCTCTCTCTCTCTCTCTCTCTCTCTCTCTCAGCGTCTAGTCACACCTCAGGATAATCTGGAGAAAAGAGCATTTGCTCCGAGCTGATGTTGAAATTACATTACTATAGCCTACTTAGGTGTCAAAGCCTGGTTTGTAGAAACAAGGGTACACCAATGAAAAGGTGAGATTAACTATCAAGTAGGACAGCTATTTGAGACGCACCACTCTTTCATTAGTATCCCTAATGCATTTCAGAAACATCAGGATTACAATCCATGTACATGGACGATGTAACAGTTTGAGTTGATAGACAGTAGTTGTTACTTTTTGTGTGATTTGTTTTAAGCATTTATCTAAACTGGTATGATTGCGTTAATAATTTTATGATTCCCCTCACAGATATAACAATGCTGCACAAAGGAGTTTGTCACGATCAAAATAACTGAATACAAGGCAAATCAGAAAGATGGATCATACCGTCCTTTATGCTGTTCGAATGGTTACACTTACAATAATATTGATGTCGTTAGAAATACTTTTAATGTATGGAGCTGGTAAGTCTTAAAGAAATAAAAAGTAATTAGGAAATATGTCACAACATACAAGTTTTTTTAGGTGATAACAAATATTCTTATATAAATTAATTATAAATTTAATATGATTTATGTATTTAACAGTTTATATTTAAAAGAAATTGACATTTGTAACACTCTTTCTTCTGGTTTTAAAATGATAGACAAAGACAGATTGTTCATATTATTGGTATAGTTTAGCTTTTCGGACATTTTCTATCGTTTGTGTATATGAAATGAATACACAATGTTTTGAGAGTATAACAAATAAACTACACCTATAACACTTTCTCATTCAACATAACTGACACTTTAAAATGATTGAAATGATAGTTTGATGGAATTTTTTTACCGAAAACTATTTTTTGTCACTTGAAATGAACAAATATCCTAAATGAAAGAAAATACACAAATTTAAATAAAAAAACTGTTCTTTTCTAACAAGTTAACCTTTCAGTGACTAAGTTATCATCTCTAGTTGTTACATGTATATTACCTTTGTGACACTGAACCACAAGTATCAAGGCCAATGATTAACGCAGATAGAAGCAGTGAGTCAATTTAGTCACGTCTTCAAGTCCAATGCCTTTACAATTTAAAACTCAAATACAGCCATTAGCTATTGCCATTGCTATCGCAAAACTAAACAAATATGGGTGAGAAACTTCAAGATTTAGACGAAAATGGGTACCTTATCGGTTTAAAAATAAATGGGAACTAAACTAAATCCCTACAAATAAGTGGCAGGAAGTTTGAAGTTAATGGAGAAGAAATAGATGACGTAGATAGTTGTAACTACTTGTGGAGTGTGGTCTCTACAAGATGAAGATGTGATAGCCCATGTGAAAAAAGTAAATTGAAATTTTGTACAGTTAGTTGTATCCAGTCTGACGGAAAATATTAAACATTCATTTGCCAGATATAACAAGCAATGAAGAACCTATGGAAATGGGTGAGAAAAAATAAGTTACCAGTAAAGCTGCAGGAAAAGGAAATGCAACTATATTTTCTTGATTAGACTCATGTAAATATATCTCTAAAGCTCTAAATGTGAGCTGAGATATCAATAACAGCTCGAAGTTATTCAACAATTTTGATGTGATGGAGGAATTTTTAGATTTGTCCCAACTGATTTCTACTAGAGAAGAAGAAGAAGATATTTATAGACCTTAAGACTGTCATTGAAAATCACGGGTTAAATTGAGGAAAGTGAGACAGCATTTGCACCAATGGCACACCTGCCATGATTTTAAAATTAACAGGTGTGTAGCTTTACTTGAATATTATTTGGACAGGAAAATAATTAAGTAGGCCTACCAATGCATTATACAGTACATATGGATACTCACTGCACTAAAGATTTGGATTTATCTTTCGTTTTGAAACATTAGTGCGATTTGTCAACAAAATTTATAATGTACGCTAAATCGGTAAAAGTTTCGAAATTTGTTCCTGGATGAAGTTGAAAATGAGGGTGAATTACTGCTTCATTGTGATGCTCAAAACTTTTGTAGGAACAAGCTCTTGAAATGTTTTTAACCTCCAACGTTTTAAAAAAATATTAGTGAACGGCTAAATAAATGATTACTTACAAAAAACTAAGCTTGGCTCTTGGATTTTATTTTCAACAGACATAATGAATCGAACATCTAAATTTGTTAAATTTACATTTACATTTACTTTTTTCATCATTGTTTGTTTTACATATTTTCATCACTAAGCTTACACGTTTTTCAAACAATTTTTCACAGAAGAGATTATCTCAATTTATTTCAATGCAGGAGCATTATCAAATACAACCAGTCAAGCTCACATTGAGTTTTGGAAATTCATCCCAAATACTAATTTAAATAATTTCTGTCTTAGTTCTGCGATACACATGTAGATTTGTTTTAAGGATGTCTGTAAACAAGCATTTTCCATTATGAACACAATTAAGATGAAATACCATTATAAACTAATGTATACCACCTAAATAATTTGGCCTTGCCTGGTAGTGTACAAATTAGTCCAAATATAGAAGAAATCATTAAAAAATATGTTAATTCAAATGGCACTTTAGATTCTTTGAGTTTTAGTATTAGTTTTTTATACTAAAAAAAAAAATTATTATTATTATTATTATATATACATACACCTAATGAATGTATTTTTTATTTTAATATTTAATTTCAATAGATGAAATAATGATTTCAATTCTTACTGTAATACAGTAATTGTAAGAATTAATAAAATAGTGATATTTGTCATCTGTATCTGATTTACTTTAATAAACTTATAAAACTAAAAATCCTGAACTATAGGTTGTTCATTTTAAGCATCCAAAACTAAATTTTTCAATTCATTTGAAAAAATTATAAGTCTCTATGTATAAGTATTGTAAATATTAGATCTACAGAAATTACCGTATAAAACTAAAAGACAGTAAGAAAGTAAAATCATTTTAGGGTTACGCAAGTATAGTGTTTAGGATTGGGACCCAACCTATAATTTAAGCATAATATACAGCCTTATGTATAATACTGCTTTTTTAAAAAGGTCCCTTTTTTGGCACTCCTAAATCTGACAGTGATAAAAGTGGCTCATGTAACAAAAAAGGTTGGCCACCACTGATTTAGGACACTACAAAACTTCTACCTAACACACTAAATCTGTGTCATTGTAAATGAAAAACATTTCTGAGCACTTTAAATATAAGAAAAAGTTTAATTATATATAAATTTTATGTAAAATATTCTCCTTTTTCGATTCAAAAGGTCTTAATAAAAACTATTAATTTAAAAAATTGATATTATGTTAAATAAAAGAACAAACCATTTTTAAGTGGTAAACATTTTTGTATTTGTTGCATATAAAACATACAGAGAGTTTCAAATAAAATACATTTTAAGAGGAACCTGTTTCAATATTTATTGTTCATTAATGGTCGTTAAATTATGCTTTTATTTTCATGATCTCAAATTTGATTGTATATAATTGCTTTGTTTTTTAGATTTTCATATACTTCATGATGGAGGTTGCAACACTAAAGAAGTGAAGGAACGCATGAAGAGCAGAAAGGAAATTTGTGACTATGCAAGAAATGTGTATCAGTGGAATCCAGTTTGCGGAGAGGATAATGTCACCTACCCAAATCCTCACATCATGATGGCCACAAAGCCAAGTTAGTATTTTCATAGGCTTAAATGGAATCTATTATTTAGATGTAGACTTTTAATTTTCCCTGTAATAGCGAGTATGCCCTTAAAGGGCCCATAGGTCCTTTTATCTATCACCTCGTCCAGAAAACATTACATTATCCTTTATCAAACCTACCTGTTATTTTGATATTCTTGATCAAATCTGGGAAGTTATTGTCTCTTAACAAGTGCAAGCCCTTTACATCGAATATGTCCACCCTGAGCTCTTCCACTATACCTCATACAGATTGCAACAACATGCACAAGTGTTTTCTAAACCCAAATTGATCACATGAAAGTAAATCTTTCTCCCCCATGATTGAATCCATAATTCCTTGTGAAACCTACCCTCACTCTCAGAGCCACGCTTCCTAGCCCAGTAAGCCACCATTCTCTTCCTTCATCAATTATGTTAAAGACAATCTTCGAATACGGTCTTTCCATTTATATAAATGCAACTTGCCAGACCTGTTCCTAAATATATTGCCAAGACTGGTTCAGAACCAACAAAAGAAGTTGATGACTCCACCCCGTTCAACGTATCTGACTTTTCAATTTCAGGAACTTCACGAAAAGTGCAGTTTGTATGGTATTATGTTCCACTAAAATCAAATAATTATACATAACTATAAAAGAAAATGATTATGAATTGAGAAGTTACAGGTCTTTTACGGTATTTTTCAAATTTTGTATGATCATTCTTTTAGTACAATTTATAAAGACTTTTGATTTTTGTTTTGTTAATTTTTTGCACGTTTTATTTTAATCAGGTGTAAAATACATAATTAATATTAGTATATAAATACACTAAAAAATAATATATTAGTGTACACATCTAAAAAAATATTGTAAATCACGAAAGATAGCAGAGTTAAAAAGGATGTCAATAGCAAGAAAAAGAGAACGGAAATATCAGAGGAAGAACAACAGAGAAAGAACGAGCGGTTGAAGGTATACTGGTGTCAGAATAAATTGAATTGTGTAACATATTCCATAAAGGCTGAATCATCGTAATAATAATAATGAAACCTCCCAAGGGTCACTAAATTACAAGCTGATTTTGGGATGTATATTTTTACCAGGAGAAATCCATCTTAATGTAAGGCTTCTTAAATTTTTAACGACAAGAAAGTTGTTGTTTCTAAAATTTCAGAATTTAAAATTATTATTCATTTTTTCAATATATCATTTTATGTATTAAAAAAATATATATATATCTATCTAAGAAGGAACCATATAAATTTAGAAATATTTATATCACAAATTTTTAATCACTCAATACATTAAACAATACATTTTTAGGTTATACTAAAATTGAACTACAATTCTGTGTGCTACATCACACTAATTATTTGTTATTAATAAAATATTGACACGTTGATTTTATTTTGATATATTAACTCAGTTTACAAAATATTGTAGTTCTGATTTTATCAAAATTAAAGTATGTTTTTTTCTTTTGGTTTTGTTTTAGACATTAAACCTCAATACCATGGTGAGTGTAATTCACCACGACATCAAGCTTGTGTCATCTCAGAACAGATCAATAAAGGTACTGTTGACTCTCCTTGCTTGGTGTGCGGTAGCGATGGTGTTACATACAGTTCAATTTACCACTTAGAGTGTGCCAAGAATGAAGACAAGTGTAAGTGTTGAAATTAATTTAATCAAAAGAACAAACACTTGATTGCTCTCAAATATTTTGTAATACACTTCAATCTTTTAAAAAGTTTAGTTAAAATAAAACAACAACATTAAATTTTATTTGTATCAGTTTAGGTAGGAAATAAGTCTAAAAGAAGAATTTAGGAAATATTAGCCACAGATAAAACTCACGTTAAGTGAATGTACAAGAAATAAATTTTGAAGACTTAAAATTGTTTGTACTTAATGATGATAATGAGGATGAGAAGGAAGGTTGTAAATAATCAGGAGTGAATATTTGTTGTCAGGTTACTGTGGTTATACAGATACAAGGATATAATATACATATGTATCAGGTTAAATCATTATAAGCAGGTAATATTTCGGAGATTGATTGAAGACACTGAAATAAATAAAAACACTCATATGTCCGAATATGCTTTGTTTTCCATCTGTCTTTCTGTTTGTGTGTGTGTGTGTGTGTGTGTGTGTGTGTGTGTGTGTGTGTGTGTGTGTGTGTGTGTGTGTGTGTGTGTGTTTAAAAGTATTAATAATTTTTAGATGGAGTACAGATTTAAACATTTTTCGTGTCAGCTTTTACCAGTATACCAAAAACCAACACTTTATTTTATAAATTTTCAAAATGGCAGCTGTTTAAAAGGTTTAATGTGGAATATCTCGAAAACCCTTTTTTAATTAAGGAAATGATAATTATTTTTAGTATAAGTCAAAGGAAAAATAATTTCTTGGTAATTGACTACAACATCCAGAAGTTGTACACTTTTAGAATAGGTAAATACTATCAAGGGACATTTTTGAAGTAAGTATGATTCTTTTTTCTCCGAATGTTAACCCTAATACACTTCTTCCTTTATTCATTTTAATCAATAACTAAAACGAATAACTAGTATTATAATCTTCTTGGCGTTGTCAGTTATAAAAATACAATTTGTTATCAATAACTTGGCTTTTACCTATAATATAAATAATAATATCATCATGTTAATAATTAAAAAAGCAATCAATTTTTCCTCTTGTAATTTGTTTATAAAATCAACAGATTTTAAGATATTTGACATTAAAATTTTTAAAGTCTGCTATTTTTGGAAATGTACAAAATTTTTGTGGTTTTTGTTACACTTGCAAAAGGTTACGTATAAAATCCATACACTAAATCTGGACTCAGTATCTGATCTATTTTAAAAAATTATAAATTTGTTTAAAAAAAAAAAAAAAAAAAAAAAAAAAACACGAAAAGAACGAGATAGAAAAAGTGGTTTCCAGTACTGTATTTGTTTAGAGAAACTATTTTCTTTATTTCAGTGCATTGAATCCATCTCTGAAATATCCTCAATGATTCACTCTGTACAGAAGAAAGTTTTAAAACAAAACTAAATACAATAATTACAAAAACAATCATTAGTGATATTAAATGTTGAGCTTGACTTATGAGAAAAACCATACAGTATAACAAACACACAGAACACAATTCTCATAAAAAAAATACGCCTAGGTATCAGACAAGAACGTCCTAGTTGAGTTGTGGTTTGGTTGGTGAAGCTGGTGTATCACTGAAGAGGACGACCTTGTCGTTGAAACGCGTCTGATACTTAGGCGTATTTTTTTATGAGAATTGTGTTCTGTGTGTTTGTTATACTGTAACCATTAGTGATACTTTATTACTTTCCTGTAAAGCTATTAGTTTTTACCAATTTAGAATAATTTATATGTCAGTTATAAACCAGATAGATTCAAATAAATTGAAATTTCTGATGTATCTGATGTAATGATTAATTCTGTTACCAGATCTGTTTTATCTTCACGATGATCATTGCCGCAGAGAAGATAACCCTTGTCTAGCAATGCCTTGTCTTGATGGTCCTGGAACTCCTGTATGTGGCACCGATGGTACAACTTATGTCAATTCTTTTGCCCTCTGGTGTGTTCAGCGAAGACAAGATCCTAGTAAGTAAACTTTAATTAAATAACAATTCAAATTATTTTAGTTTTGAAGTTACCAATATTTATGGTACAGAGTAGACTACCTATAACAACATTCTGCGGGTTGAAAATATATATCATGTGTCCTAAAAGTCCCACCCCCATCTTATTTTTTTTTAATTAATGGAAATAGACAGATTTGCTTTGGGGAAAGTTTAGATAGGCTAACCAAAGGAGGAGCTTTTTGAAGTATCAAAATTTTCAATCCTTACCCCCAAAATGGGGTAGTTTGGGGGTAAGTCAAGAATTTTAAATAGCAACCCCTATTGAGTGATACCTCATTTTAAAGGTCTTTTCAAAATAAGAATAATGGCGCAAACTAGAGGTCTCTACGTTCATCCTACCCAACATAGCGACCAATCGAATTGTGAATTTTACGTTATTAAGTACACTGGAAATGTTACCAAATGTACAACATGCTTTTGAGTCCAGAATCTATTTCTGCCAAGAGGTAAATGGTAGCCATTCCGAGAACTTAATCTGAGCTAAAAAAAACAAGGTAAGGCTCTTACCATCATTTTATCAACATAGAGCAGTTTGTAATGTAATAAAAACAACCGGAGTTTGTAGGTTAACATTCACAATTCGATTGGTCGTTTTGTTGGATAGGATGAACTTAGAGACCTCTAGTTTGCGTCATTATTCTTATTTTTAAAAGACCTTTAAAATGAGGTATCACTCAATAGCGGTTGCTATTTAAAATTTTTGACTTACCACCAAACTACCCCATTTTGGGGGTAAGGGTTGAAAATTTTGATACTTCAAAAAACTCTTCCTTTGGTTATCTAAACTTTCCCCAAAGCAAATCTGTCTATTTCCATTATAAAAAATAATAAGAGGGGGTGGGACTTTTATGACACATGGTATATCGTTTGATGGTACAACAAACCAAACAGTTGATGTGCTGCAGAAGTACGTGGTAAGTTCAGTTTTGGATTCATTTTAATTACTAAATTCTCTTTATAAAAAATAATAAAGTATTTCAATTGTTACCTTATTTAAAACATAGATGCCATCATTTTCATTCGAAATTGTTCAGTGTACCTGGTAAGATGTTTTTCAGAGGCAATACATTAGCCAGTTTTCTCATTTTACTTTCCCACATATATATAATACAGAAAAAGTTATCTGTTCAATAAATCATCAATGTTTTTAGCAAAGATAATTATTTACTTTGAGTCCCACAGTGGTTTTTGGAATGATGTCTGTTTGTCGTCTGTGCTATTCAGCACAAACTAGTTAACCGATTTTGATAATATCTGGTATATTGGTATATTTTAGCCATATCTCAAGGCTTTCCCCAATATTTTGATAACGTTGTCACCACTTTATAGACCAAAAGATAAACTTATAACAATGTTTATCAAATTTTATTAAAATGTACCCTCTAACAGATTCTGGTTGGTATTATGTTTATGAATTTTGTTTAAATTTGGGCAAGATATAAAGATTAGTAACAAAATGACAGTTCAGGAATAATTGAGTAAACAAAGCTGAACTTTCAACACAATCATTAAAAACAATCAAAAGGAATTTCAATCAAAAGGATTTCAATCACAAGGATTTCAATCACAAGGATTTCAATCAAAAGGATTTCAATCACAAGGAATTTACTCTCTGGACGAGTTTAATCACAAGTAAAGCAAACTTTGGCTCTATTTAAATAAGTTTCATAAAATTATACCGTCTTTTTTTATGGTAAAAATCTCCGTATTTGATAAAGTAAAGTTCTTTTTTTCATAGAAGTAGCAATAGAGACATTTTTGTGGAGATGGAACAGATTTTCTTTTTTAGTATTTAGTTTTGTGGATAAGTTTGTAAGATAGTTACTACAGTGGTTTTGCACTATTTATTTAGTAAACCTTCAAACAGTATATAAACCAATTACCATACTACAACGTGTTGTAGTTCTGTAAATAGAGAGTGAAATATGAATTTTGGTGCAACATTTTGTAATTATGATACCCTTTATTTTAGTAACAATTGTATTGTAATTCAACTAATTTAGTTTTTCAAATTGTTTATGAAAAACAAATAACAAGTTTAAAAATTTCCCCCCTTTTATATTTAAACCAGTTCATTAAAAAATATATAAGGTGTGGCTGTAAAATAACCAGACTATTTTGTTGCTGCTTCTCTGTGCACTTGCCAACAGTAAGAGGGTGCTATCTTCTCCATCTATTGTTAACTTCCTAAACTTTGGCAATGGGCATGTTTTCAAAATCTCTTCACACTTATTATCTCAACAATATGCATCTTGGCTGGATACATGACACAGAGGTGTTGAGGACAATGACCATTTAGACAAGATAAAGGGTAGATCACCTGTCGTGGGATCAGAGTGTAAATGTGTGATTAGCAGATCAACTACGAAATGGTCCAGAGAGGAACACTGTCACTGGTGGTAGACCTACTCTGGAGAATACTATACAGGCTATGCAAATAGTTCGATGAGACTGCAAGACACATTCTTCTGGATTATGAGATATTGGAGATTAAGAGGTCTTTTTAGAGAATTTCAACAGAGAAGGATGCTGATCCTTGTATTGAACAAAAGCTGCTAAGTCTTGTCGAAAGCTCAATGGCTGGCCTATCCTGCTAGGTTTACTAGGGAGGTTTATAAGCCTTGATTGATCTTTAGTCCAAATCTACCAAATAAATCTAATCTAATTTAAGCGTGGCAATAACCTTTGTACTAAGCATCGCTATGTTTTAAGCTCTGTCGTAATTAAACAACGAGAAGTAATAAGGAACAAAATCAATATTCAAGAGCTATTTGTCAATATCAAAGGGATTGTTCGCTTTTGGTTGGGTGTCTGAAGGTCAAACTGGTAATCAATTCTACTGTAAGTAAATCTTGACAGTTCTTTATGAACAGATGAGAACGAAAAGACCTAAAATATGAAATAATATAGATCATGATAGTGTTGACAAGAGACAAGACAATGTCCCTACACACAATATTTTATCTATCAAGACATAATATCCCACAGTTAAACAACTACGATATTTACCAGACTTAGCTTCATGAGACATTTTTGTATCCAAAGACCAAGTTTACATTAAAAAATAACATATTTTGAGTTTGTAGATGCAGATAGAACAAAGGCAACATAGTAACAAGCGTTGTTAGAAGATGACCACTAGCATTGATTATGACAGTAGCAGGGTAGCACAGAGATGTATAAAGATGGAGGGGGGGATATATTAAAGGTGGTTACATTTCTATTATATAATGTGAAAAATCAGTCCGGTTAGTCTATATCCACAACTTTGTAAGCGTGTAGGTTTATTATTTTGATTTAACAAAATTTTGATATTGAAAGTTGATTTTTTTGTGTCAATTTTGATTTTTGATTTGCACTGATAATATATTTTTTTTAAATTTCAGCTATGAAATTTCTTCATGATGGAATCTGCCTTGTGAAGTGTATTGACTGTATCTATTAGTCTGTTGCTACATGACACTTCACATGCTTCAGTATTATTTATTTTATATATAAGAGTCTAGAAAGAATAGATAAGATTAGAATAGAATTTATTTATTTAAATACTTCGGTTTAAGTTTATTGATGTTTTGTATTTAATTGTTTTCTTACAATAAAACTATAAAAAAAGTTCGTTTCAATGTGTTTAAAACACTAATTTTATATTGAGAAGACACCTTCATTCATATAGTCCTGGGTTAGATCCCCCTCTTTTTTATGTCTTTGTATAGTTCATTTGTTATGTGGTGGCGCTTGGAGGGAGGGCGGTCTGGCTTGGAGTGGGGAGGTTGTTCGTTATGCTTTGTCTAGAAACGTAATGACAAAATGGACGGCGGAACACTGACTAACTGGCCTCCCCTACCACTAAAAAGTGACGGGAACCTGTTTGCGCGATGAAGGTCAAGCGCCACTACTTACCAAATAACCTTTAACCAACTCTTGTTCTCTACTGACGCGGACACTATGAGAGTATTCAAGGGCTAAGGATATTTATTTTATGATCTTTCCTTATTATTTTATGAAACTTCTTATTTCACCTTTAAACAAAAAATATTTAAAAAATAATAATAACAAAAAATTGAATAAAACGTTGAATACACACAGTAAAAAAAGAAGGATTTATAAGAACTTATAAGTGAAACACAGGAATTTTAAAGAATTGACAATCAAGAAAAACAATATTTTTTTTATTTCTATTGATACAAAATAAATATTGGAATTTCAGCTATAAATTGATATCAAATCGGAGAGTATTCGAAAAAAATAAAATAATGCCTGTATAGTTTTTATAAATTCCATATTGCCTTATGAATGCTTTAAAATAAGTTTATTACTAAATTACTTACGTCATAGCAATCTTGTGTTTAGTATTTATTTATTAATATATCATTACAGCTGTTTCGGTATAACATATACCATCATCAGATGAAACAACACACTTACACAACACACTGATACACATTTCACAAAAATAAATAAACATAAAATGTTTGGTACTGCAGTACAAGTCGAAAATAATATAAAATAAAGTTTATATAGTTTATCTAACCACCACGTTATTCTAAACACCACGTTAGAAATATGTGGCTATATTATCTAAACTATCTAAACTTTATTTTATATTATTTTCGACCTGTACTGCAGTACCAAACAGTTTATGTTTATCTATTTTTGTGAAATGTGTTATGTGTATCAGTGTGTTGTTTCATCTGATGATGGTATATGTTATACCGAAACAGCTGTAATGAAATATTAATAAATAAATACTAAACACAAGATTGCTATGACGTAAGTAATTTAGTAATAAACTTATAGTTTTTAGTAAACATTAACATTTACATATGTGTTGCAATTGTAATACTATCAATCAGTTTAAAGAAGAACAAATTATGTAACAATTATTATTATTATGTGGCCATTATTAGTTTTAGGGCTAAACATCTTTGTAAGGGATAATAATGGAATGGTCGCTTTGATGTATTTGGGAATATTTTTATCTCCTACTGTGAGAATTGTAGTTCCAAACACAATAAATATATTGTTAACATTTATTTATTACAATATTTAGTAATATTTACATTGCAAAATATCGAGTGATAAGCCAAGTTAGTAAAATCAATTATACTCTTTGCAAAACTCATCAGCATTTTCAAACTTTACAGTGAAGAAATTACAAATAGAAATTCTGACAGGAGCAGGATTGCTGCACATATAGGTCAGAAAGCAGTGACTTAAATTTTGTTACCAGACAAAGTCTACTTAATGCAATATAGATTGAACTACTTGTAGTCTCAGTTAAATGAGTTGTAGGAACAATGTTTTGGGTAGTCTCAGCTATAAGAACAATCTTTTGGGAGAATCAAATCGCAACTGCATCTTTTTAAAATGGTTTCTCCAAGGACATCCTGTCCTTAAGATGAGAGGTGGTAAACCTCACATCAATATATTTTTTTGATAATGAATGGGGTGAACAAATCACAATTATTACCTAGCTTACCCACAGATTTTGTACAGATTCCAATTGAAAACACCACATAAAAAACAAGGAATTCAACTATCTTGAAATGGGAAAGCTTTTAACTCAAAGTTAATTTCAATGACTCAAAACAAATTTGATTTAAAAACATTTTAAATATGTAGAAGGCAATTTTGAAGATCTAGTTTCTTCCAGTTTTCAAAAATCTGTCCATAGTTTTGGTTGCAAATTTTATGTGGAAACTTGAGAATATTGGTACTATTTTTAGCTGGTCATTATCTTTTATTACATTTGATGAGAGGTGTTGGAAGTGAAGCAGATATATAATGGCCGGTCTTTAGAGCAGGGGAATTCTGGACTTGATGAGGACAAAACGTAGGTTCAAAGGAGGTAAAATGCCTATCCTAACCTAAAAGTAACAGCTAACTAAATAAATAGTGTAGTAGTGCAACAAGAGAGAAGATTTTATTTCTTGAGTTCTTCGTTGACAATATTCATCATTCCCACAATTTTTTTTTCACAATAACCTTTTCATTTGACAAAAGCGGCCACAGAATGTAGCCTTGTCTTCTTATATTTGGTTTTTATAATTTTGTCATTTTTTTTGTTACTTGCTATTTATTATAAATATTTCTGAGGAAAAAAAATTAATAGCGTAATAAAAGTCATGAGAGATAGAAAGGTCCAATAGAGGGCTCCGGATTAAACAAAATAACCTATGAAATAAGTTTAAGTACACATTTAAACACGCTGTTTAGTAAAAAGAAATTGTATTTTTAATTTAAGAATTTCAAAGATTATTTAGTATTTTATAATATTATTTTATACATAAGAATTTACAAAATATACATCAAAACAGTATTAGGGCCTATGAAATAGTGCAGTACAGAATTAGAACATGGCAATCAAGGCACAGCTTCATTGACCAGACTTGACACGCTTACTGGATCGAAGAAACTGGTGATAGGCTATTTTGTTTGTCTTTAATTTCTTTAATAATTCACTCACGCAGATGTCTCAAATGTTTGTAATATGCAGATATGTTATCTTCAACGTGTTTAATGACAATGTTTAGATGATCTACAATAAATTATCACTTGCTTTATCCTGGTCATATTCATCCGTTTCAGAGCTTTCAGCAGCGATCATACTTTCAATACTTAATTTAACAATTTAACATAATTCTCCTCTGTTAAAATGTGATAACCTGAATCATCTTCAACTCCTTTTAGCCACAACTTAATGCCTTCCAGTATTACTGAATTTTCACCACATTGGTGGAGAGTGTTGAAAATCCTCTCTTTCCAATCCAGCCGTATCAATTTTTGTTATCGATTATAGAATTTAACTGTATTAAAAAAAATTATGGTGTTAAATGGCAAAATAACAGCTGCGCAGATTAATGGGGTTCTACTATACTTGAAATAGTGTTCATATTTTTTTTGTTACTAGGAGAAGAATTTTCTATAAAACAAATTTCTTACTATTATTATTTTATTTTGTAGGAGAGGGAAAAATCTTTAAAAGACAAAGGGGGACATGTGATTTTAAAATTTGGTTAACTCGAGAGTTTGTAAAATTTACTCTAGGTAGCAGCACATTACTTAATATGATTGCAAGAAAATAAATCTTCACACAAAGTTATCGGCAAAACGTGTGGTTTTACTGAGAAAATGTCTACTGTTGACTTTTATTTTGTTCTATAATTACGCATAAGGTGAAAATCTGTAGTGGAATTTCGTAAAATAAATTTTATCATTGATTTATATACACAGTTTTACATTGAATTTGTTCAACTTATTATCTGTAATCCACCGTAAGGTGCTGCTATCTCTCATAGGGAAATTAAAGTTCAGTAGCTTGACACTATAAAAAAAATGTAGGCCTAGTCTTGTAAGTCATAATCAAATTAAAAGTTTAATTAAAACTACAAGTAACTAAATGTAACATACAAGGTCTAATTGAGGTTAAGACATTACAAAAAAAAATAATAATAATAAAATAGCGCTAGTAAAAAAATAGCAAACAGCAACAACGAAAAGTTAGGCTTATTTGAGGTTAGAACAATTTATATCTCAGATGTTTAATTTTTGCAAAACAATTTTATTGCTTAAATCGATTTATTACTCATTAAAGTTTTAAAGTTACACAATATTTGTCTGTATTTAGAAATGAGTGTCATTTGGTATTCAGAATTTAAGCTGTAAAATGGTAACTTTTAAAAAATTTCTTTTTCTGTAGCTTCAGCGAAAACTTTAATTAGAAACACATTTGTTGAAATTAAATTACAAAGAAATTCAGATTAAGTCGATTGGATTATTCAGCGAGTTGTTATATAACCTCAAAGTTTACGTATCCCTATTTAAAACAGTTAGCTATAAATATAGAAATTATTGATGGATTTTAATGGAACTTAAGTTAAAGATGCTTCTAATAAAAATTTATAAAACTATGCAGAGTTTTGAGTTAAAATATATGAAACATAACCTACAAAAACATTAACGAAAACAAAATAGGTGCTTTGTAGAAATAAACAAAAAGGGTTTTCACACGTTAATTTTCTTGTAAATTGTAACTTTCTAACAGTAGGCTACTTTGAGAAGCAAAAGAATAAAAATTATTAAAGTGCATTTTAAAATATTTCATTCATAGTTATTGTGTAATAAGTGTGCAAGTACTTAAAAGCATACAAATTGGACGTTAAGTGTTTATGTGTTATTTTAACTCAACAATATTATGATATATGATAGATAAATAATTTAAAACACATGTCTCATTACTGGCGATAGGATAGTGACAGTTATTGTGGTTTACTATCAATCATTGGTAGTGTAGCCTATAATAAAACCAGTTGAACAAATAACTTCCCACTTTACTTGTAAGTTGTTGTGAGGAAGCCGATATAGGTACTCGGTAAGGAAACTGTTAAGGTAAGAAATATTTTCTACTATTTGCATGTCTTAAACTGATAAAATTAAATAAAACAAGTTTATGGGCGCCATCATGGTACTTACCCAGCCCCATCATTTAATTTAAATACAAAATGATCCTCTAAATATAATACACAGTTTCTTAGGCCTTGTAGGACATTTTAAATTATATTGATAGATCAATGGGTGCGCCGAATACCAAATCAAATCTTCTACTAAAAAGTTTAAAAAACTAAACTATTTTTTAATTTAATACTATTTAGAAATTTACATAATGATTTTTCTGCTTGGCGAGTTTGTCTAACTGTTTGTAAATCTGAACCTAAATAGCAAATTTAAACAAAATTGAAATACTATTAATTTTTTTTAAATGTGCAACAATTTTGAAATTTTTTATGAAGATTGTTATGGTTAGAAAGTTTGTCCAACTGTTCTTAAAGAAAACAAAGACGACAAACAGACGCTAAGACAAGATGACAACATGACAAAAGTTGACAACGGAATGGAGCTGAGTCAATATCTTTATCATCAGTAGTAGTTATGACGTCACTTCTCCGCCCGCCTGCAACTAGCCTAACGCGCTTAACGAAAGTCCGCGCTTCAACCTAACTAACTGTACAGAGACAGCAACGACGGACGGATGGTATGTCTTAAATGATATTTCGATTTCCTGAGGCCTTGAAACGTAAATATCAGTCAAAATATGTTTGTACTACCAAACTTCATATACTGGATAAGGAAAAACAAAACAAAATCACCATTCAAATCTTTAAATTGTTGCGCAACTTTAAGATAACTGTAAGAACCCATTTTAAACAATCAAATTGTTTTCACTCAGAGTTCTTATAAAAGAGTTTATGTATTATTACAATGACGGCTGTTCATCAACGGTTCTGAGTCATAAAACCGGTTGAACACACAATTTCCTGTTTACTTGTAAGTTGTTGTGGGAAAGCCGACGTACTCAGTAAGGAACTGCTAAGGTGAGATATTCTCTTTACTATTTTCACGTCTAAAATTTATGAAACTAAACGAAAAACGCCGTTAGTAGGTTGACGTAATAGGGAGCAGTTTTTTTTTCACAGGTCGTCAATCGCACAAAATGCGATCATAAAGACTCAGAAATTTGATAATAGAGTAATAATATCGAAAAACAAAAAGAATTATCGATAAGTTCTCGGTCCGAAAAAACCAAATTTCTATCACTAACACAGTATATGAAGTATAGGGTAAGTTTGGTTATCATAAAAAATTTAGCTAAGTTTTTTCACTGATCCATTTCGGCCTCAAAATATCAAAAAAAGCTATTTTCTTCGTTGTTGTTTGTACTTAAGCACATTAACGACCACAGTAATTGAAATTATAATATAAATTTTGTTTTAGGGAACTATAATAGTGTAGCCTATATTTTTCAGTCATTAATTCTCAAAATTTCAACCAGTTAACTTTCTGTTTATTTGGCCTTGTTTCGATTAATACCCTTTTCTAGTCCTGAAATACTAATAGTCTTCTCTTTTTTCATCTTAGTAACAACCAAGGGGTTTATATTTTTGCAGAATATCATCACTTGCTTGTAGTCTCTCTCTCTCTCTCTCTCTCTCTCTCTCTCTCTCTCTCTCTCTCTCTCTCTCTCTCTCTCTCTCTATCTCTCTCTCTCTCTCTCTCTCTCTCTCTCTCTCTCTCTCTCTCTCTCTCTCTCTCTCTCTCTCTCTTCTCTCTCTCTCTCTCTCTCTCTCTCTCTCTCTCTCTCTCTCTCTCTCTCTCTCTCTCTCTCTCTCTCTCTCTCTCTCTCTCTCTCTCTCTCTCTCTCTCGAAAATATAAATATAATATATAAAATTCAAAACCCTCACGAAATCTCTGGCTCCAAGAAGCCTAGAGCTATGAATTCTTTAACACGGTTTGGGGTAGGTTTGTAGACGTATACTAAGAAAGGGTTTTTAAAATATACCACTACAAGGGTGTTTTTACCCCTAAAACAAGTATCATATCTTTGTTATTAATAGTCTATTAATACTAATAGACTACTACTAATTGTCTATTAGTAGATTTTTTTTTTAATGTGTTTCTTATAAAGAAGAAACAAGATCCAATTTCTTGTGTACATCTACCGGTTTCTCCCTCTAACCAAATGTAACAAAACCCTTTATTATCTATCATCGAGTGAACCCCCTAGTTGTACAGCCACAAACTGTCTTTTATAAATGATTAAATTTGTTGGGATTCGAGGTAGGGGAAGAGTTTGCTCTAAATCAATGGTTAAAATTTCTTTTCTTTTTCATTTGTCTTGGAGTTTATACTGTTAAAAAAATTTTAAAAATTAATTTCTCACTGGCCAGTTCATACATTTTATCATGGATTTCTTTGTTAAACTCTGTTTTCCTTCATTAGACTTAACTTTATTCAATTTCATCATTTAAGTGTCGCATGGTTAGGTTAGGTTAGTGTGGGGATGCGGAAGCTAATAGACTCTCCCATACAAGACAAGTGTCAACCTCGCCTTCACGTTAACTGGTGTATTCTGTGATTTCTGTCTAGGTTCTGGAGACTGAATGTACCTTCTCCTACCTAAATCCTACTTACAACCTGAAACACTCTGCATACCTAATCTTCAGCTGGTGTTTCACTGTTTTTACTTCTGCTTCTGTCCCAAGATGCTCTGGGCACATGTGGGCCTTCATTTCTTCTTGACTCCAACTATCTTCACAATCTGCCTTATTCCCTCAATCTTAAATGGAACAGTATATGCTAAGAATCGTTAAATTTTTTTTGTAACATTTGGACTTAAAAGAGGTGACACCTGTTTCAAAATCACCCTGTATAAATATTCTATCAAAGACGTTGTACATAGTTCATTTATACTTTTAACTGACAATTACTAAACAGATATTTTTATTGATGAATATTTTTTATGGTTATTTAGTGTTGGAAATAGAAGGCAGTGTTAATCATTGTGCTGATATATTTGCATTTGTGTGGAAATGTTTTACCTTGTTTATGTGCAATTCATCTTAAAGTTAGCATTGTGCAAATATAACAATAACAATAAAACAAATTGTTAATTTCTCCGTCTTAAGGAAATAGGCCTAACTAGTTTTACAGTTCCTTGGATTAGATACGGATTTCTTATCTGAAGGATTTTCTTATCCATGTCATTACGATCTTTTGTTTTGGAATTGCGATAAAACTGACGCTTGAGTATATAACGAAATTATAATTAGATATTACCATCTCCGATACACGATTATGCTATGCACAGATTGTATTCTTTGTAATAATTTGGGACAATTTTCCATTCACTGTACAAATTGAGATACAAGGGGTGGAACTCTCAGAGTTTGGAAGCTAAAAAGCTTGAGTCTTAAGGATGCTTCCCTGTCATTGGTGCGTTCAAGGCCAAGTTGCCATCCTCCTCCACAGCAGCTCGCATAGAACACGTCTGGCGTCTGTCATTCCGTGCGCTAGGGTATTCTAGTTGCTTTCCCTAAAATCTTTTGCGTAATAAGTTCATTTTTGAATTTCAAGTGCTAAATATGAAGGAAGATCTGATAGCAATTGTGGAGCTCACTCCCGTATTGTGGGTATATTACCTATCAGCCACCACTTGGTGTCAGCTGACATTTCATCACTATCATCACTTTACTCACACAACATCGCAAAATCGCAATCTTTTTGTCATTCAAATTTCATCAAACTACTCCACTTGACAGTGGTCCTAGCTCGACTGAACAGTGCAGGTAACCTCTTTGCTATGTGCTGTCGACATCGACCGCGACTTAACTAGTAGCATCCACCGCGACCTCCACCTCCACCGCAACCCACTTGTTCTGTTCGTACCCTTACTGGTGAGAGCCTCAGAATCGATGATTATATGACTTGCGGTCTCCACCGTCCCTCACAGTAACGGCAACGCAAGGAGCAAGACGTCCGTAAACCATGTAACGTTTATTATTAGTTCCTGTCGGTGGTGTTTTGTTCAAGTGTACAATAGTTGAATTATTATTTTCAACATGTTAGCCCACGGATTGGATAATTTTATCAGTTATAAAACTAAGTACAATACCTGCTTTTTGTCTTATTCCAATCCAGAAATCACTTGGTGATTACCGCGGTTTCGGGTATCCTACGTACCCATTTTCAGATAACAGAAATTACACATTTACTTTTATTTTGTGTAACTTACAACATAATTGACGATCACATAATGATGGGATTTGTGTAATTTCTGTGATCTGAAGATGGGTACGTAGGATACCCGAAACCGCGGTAATCACCAAGTGATTTCTGAATTGGAATAAGACAAAAGCAGGTATTATACCTAGTTTTATAATTAATTGATAGAATTATTATTATTTATTGTTACATCTTGGTCTATGAATATTTTTATGTGTCATTGCAGTAGATATATACAGTGTTAAGGTCATTTCGTTGAATGTATTTAAACACTCAAGAAAAACAATGTAATGTTAAAACATTGCAAGGACTTTTTTAAACAACTGGAAGTGAGTTTTTCTCACGGATGGGAATTATACTTGTTTTCCCTGTTCGGAATTCTTCTTCAATGTCTATTAAGCGTTGAATACTATCCATCTTTTGTTAATATGAATTTAGAGGTTATAAAACTGTGTCACTTCAATATCAGATTTGTAGAATAGTTCGACTGTCTGTCACGGGTCTATAACTCATTCAATCGAAGTTTATGTGAAATCGATCGATATTCCTAGACCAAGCTTTTACATGTGGATCGAGTTTTGTCCGAGACAAGTAGTGGAACTTCAAAGGTGTTTAAAAATATTGGCAAACTGTTCCCAAAGAAGTGCAGAGTTGATACTAGAGTGTCCCGTGAAAAGAATACTCCAGTATTATGTCAAAGTTCAAATGTAAATAAAGGTAAGGTAAATTTATAAAACTATATTTCATTATTTAGTGAAAATTATTATTTTTAAATCAGTATGACTAACATTTATTAAAATTAGTCTTACAGTGCGTTAACAATCTAATCTGTTACATTTTAAAATCGTACATAGACTATACATAAAACTTTTAGAGTTAGTTAACTAACAATTCGTTACGTTAAGCTAACTTCTCGCTCTGTCATCGGTTGAACCAATTATCAATTAATAATTTTTGATTTAAAGTTTTGATTGTACTTTTTTGATTTAACGTTATTAATCTATTGTGTTGTACTCGTAAAGACGAAAATAGATAATTTCTTCGTAAGGTTATAAAAAACACAATTTTCAACGAATATTTTTAAATTTACAAATTTATATTATTTCTCCAATATTGATTTACACGCGAAATAAATAAAACTAAAAAATTAAAATTAAAATATAAGAAAATAATATATTTTTTGGAATAAAACTAAATTTAAATACGGTACTTTTTCGGAAAATCCCCACCACAAAAATCTTTTGGATGTGATTTTTTTTTAATTGTAAAAACACGTTTACAGTTGAATTTATGCAAGAGAAATGTATATTTATCAAACTTTTATCACATTTCAAAAAATTAGGTAGGGACACACACAAATAACTTGCTGTTACAATTATTAGACCCAAAATTAAGGTTACGAGTGAAATTAGGCGTGAATAATTGGTTTGTTAGGTTAGGTTAGGTTAACTTAGATTAAATATTGGTTTCCCCAAAATAAATTGTTTGTCTTTTTAGACTATTTTTAGATGTTTAATTAATATAATAATTTATTCCTGTGTTTTTAGGTAATTAACCATATAATTAACGTAAGATTTCTAAACATAACATAACCCAACAAACCCGTTTCTAGCGCCTAATTTCACTTTTAACTTTAATTTTAGGTAAAATACAAACATCCATAGTAAAAAATACAAAAACTTTTGGTGGACATTTTCCGAAAAAGTACCACTAATACAAACTAAAACAATTAATATTCTTAGATAAACAATACTCCTGTATATCTGAGAAAATAGATACTCTTAGGTCAGAAGAGCAGTTTAAATTGGGGTTCTCTTACTGGGAGTACAGGTGTTACAGTCAAAGAAACCCTATTTGTATCTACACATTTGTCCATAGTCTTGGATTAGATTAACTTTTATCTCTCCTATCAGGTTTATCTTGACCAACTCTTGTTCTTTTCCGATCCTGACTGTATTAGGGTATTCGAGGGATAGGGGAGTTTAGTTTACGTTATTTTCTTTCTTTTTTATACAGAAATGATAACTGAGAGATTGTTCGCTTTTATACAACAACGAAAAATGGAAAACAGAAAAAATTAGAAGTACACCAGTCATAACGGCAAAACTTTTTCAGTTAAAAATAACTTTAAATGGTTTCACAATTACATCATAAGAAAAACAATAACATACATTTTTTTAGACACTAACTACACATACCCTAATTACAAATAATACAGATTATATGGAAAGCCATCTTCAAAAAGTAGGAAATAAAAAAAAAGTACTGGCTTCTAACAAAAATAATAAATCATCGTAATATATGTAATCAAACTCAAACATAAATAGAAGTTAATAATAAAATTATTTAATAGTTTAAGTTGGTTGTCTTAAATTTCATAGTGATTAGAAACTTACATAAAATCTCACAAATGGTGAATTAATTGTTACAATAATTCTTTTTTTCTTGTTGTTTCGAGACGAAAAATCTCTCTGTCGTCATCATCTTATTAAACAAAGTAAGACAAACACCTAAAATAAAGACTTCTAGCTCTCGACTATTGTAATAGTGTCAGGATAGGAAGTGAACAAGAGTTGGTCGAGAGAGGCTTGATACAAGAGGCAAAGATGAAAGAGAGGGATACAAGACTACATGTAAAAGCACCCTAGGGAGATTTAATATTATGATATATAATTGAAAAGGTTAGAGACTAAGTAGGAGTAGTTTCATAAAAATTGTTAGGTTAGGTTACCAATATTATAGTTATAGTTATAGGTTATAGTTTGGTTGGTGTAGCTCGTGTATCACTGAAGAGGACGACCTTGTCGTTGAAACGCGTCTGATACTTAGGCGTATTTTTTATGAGAATTGTGTTCTGTGTGTTTGTTATACTGTAGGTTAGGTCTACCAATAGCAATTAGATGTTTGCCGTTTTAGTTATTCTTATTTCATTTACTTCTAAAGAACCGAAGTAATTATTTACAGTTATAAAAAATAATTAAATGGTATAAAATAAAACCTCCTAGCTCTAGAATACTCTAATAGCGTCGGGTTCAGACGAGAACAAGTGTTGATCAATAGAGACCTACTACGAAAGAGAGAGACCTAATCCAAGATTACGTAGGAAAAGGTGTAGATACGGCTAGGGGCCTTCGGAATTGCCAAGCTTTTAATTTGTACAGTGTAAGACGCGGCCAAACACGTCGCTAACTTTGTAAATATACATCATTCGCACATGACGTATTATTCAGAAAATATACATGAGCTAGTGATTTCGAGTGTAATACATTATTAGCTTTTTTATTTTCACGAACAGAATAACACTTGATGCATTTATATACATCAATAATTAATTGCATCATCTCAATCAATCTTGTGTCAAATTGTTTGGTTGAATTATTTATTTATGTGGGATAAAGTATTGTTTATTGATAAGCCATAAATAGGCCTACCTGAAAAACATGTTGATCATGGAACGCACCCAATGTAATACAAGCAGATCCTCCAAGTGTTGGTTTCTTGGGCCTTGTAGGAAATGTTAAATTGTATTGATAGATCAAGGAGTCTTATCAGGTAGGGTAAGTTTGCAAAACAGTTGTTGCACAGGTTTTCTGAACTTTTTATTGTGAATATCACTACTTCCTTAAAATCGGCTAGGTCCTGAGTGATCTTTTGACAATACCTTGGATATTTGTGTCATCGTAAGTGATAAAATGAAACAAAAGTTTAAAACAATTTTTATTTTGTTTTATTTAAAAAAAAGTTTAATTAATATTTTACGAGACTACGAAGTTTGTAGAATATAATAATTTTTATAAAAATATATAAAGTTTATAAAAGGATAAATATTTTTTAAATAAATCTGGTTTTGTGTTTATGACCACACGATAGAAGTGAAAACTTAATACTCTCTCTCTCTCTCTCTCTCTCTCTCTCTCTCTCTCTCTCTCTCTCTCTCTCTCTCTCTCTCTCTCTCTCTCTCTCTCTCTCTCTCTCTCTCTCTCTCTCTCTCTCTCTCTCTCTCTCTCTCTTTTAAATAGTTAAATTTAAATTATTTTTATTTTTAGACTTAAGTATGTTAATTGTAATTGATTTTGTAAAGACGATGTGTAAATTAATTGTGTAGGCTATGGGTTAAGTGGAAGAGAGGACCTGATGGTCCTAACTTCGCCCAGAATAAAGGCTCAAATCAATCAATCAATCAATCTCTCTCTCTCTCTCTCTCTCTCTCTCTCTCTCTCTCTCTCTCTCTCTCTCTCTCTCTCTCTCTCTCTCTCTCTCTCTCTCCTATACTATATATATATATGTGTGTGTGTGTGTATGTGTATAAACCAAATACCATTCACTGACTGACTGACACACTCATCACGATTTCTCAAAAACTACTGAATGGATTGCAATGAAACTTGGAATATACCTTCTTCATAGGTAATAGGTGCTCACTAAGAAATCTTTTGAAAAACTTTTGCGTTTAAGCATATTAAAAAAAAAAATCCGAAATTAAATTTGTCTCTAAACTACAAAGGTGAAACGAGCTGAGGCTTCTTCATTCCTTCTTTTCAAATGTTTGATGCTTATGGTATACAAAATACGCAAAAGGTTTTTAGCTAAATATCGGCTCTAAATACAATATTTTAAAAATCACTACAAAATGGAGGCTGGCATTTCTCTTTGACCGATGGAGTTGCTTCTTTCAACTGATTAGATTTGAAATGTTTACAGTTTTTTCTCATATGTTAAAATGCCTTTTTGTTTCAGTATTTACATAAACATGTTTATTTTTATTGATACGCACGGGTATTCAACGAACACTTAAAAAGAATACAATTACGTTAAAAGACTGAAAATACCAACCATAAAAAACTACTGGTGTGTGTGTACGTGCGTGCGTGTGTGTGTGTGTGTGTGTGTGTGTGTGTGTGTATGTGTGTGTTATTAAATCCCGTAAAAACTACTGGACCCATTGAGCTAAAATTGTACATGGACATTCTTAGGGTCCCTGGTTAACACATAGGCTTATTTTTATGTAAGCACACTATAGTCCTCTACAACAAATATCATATTCTTATCTTATATTTTGTGGCCGCTTTCGTTCTTTCAACGAAGGACGGACACCATGTCGAAAATCACTTTTTCAGTTTTTGAGGCCATGAAACGTGAATATAGGACAATAAATAGTGGTCGGATTTCTTTACCAATCTTACACTAGACTTCGTATATTGGGTGATAATTTTTTTATTTTTTTAATAATGACACCTAGCCTTTGGAATACCCACCAAAATAGATTTGATAAGAAAAATGAAAGAGACAAATTATTTAACCCAAGACTACTTGAAAAGATCCTTGGTCCTTCAGTATTGCTATGTCCTTCCTCCTTGTAAGTATTCCTATTTTCACTCGTTAATTATTACTTACAGGCACTTCAAGAGTAGGCCTACTTACAATGAAACTAATAAGCATGTAATTATAGCTTATAAACAATGCTGAAATGACTGTGAAATCATCCCTCTTGGCTACGACAGCATCCAGCTGTTCACTGTGATTTGTTTAGCTTATAATGCATTTTAATTAGTATTAATTTACAATAGATTGGCAACACTGACTCGAGGGTAAAGTATTGTTCTTCATTTTCTTTAAAAGTCAGTTTGTTTAGTTTATTTTAGTAGAAGTAATTGTGCGTTCAAGGTAAAATATGAGTGGAAGAAATCAATATAGGACTAGTGTATTAATTAACAATAACATGTATTTTTAGTAAAGATAGCACAAGCTAGGAATGTATCTGGTTAGCACATGCGTAGACTGTGTTGACAGATCCTATTGTTGTGGAGCAGTACAACCACCATCAATATAGGACTAGTGTATTAATTAAACAATAACATGTATTTTTAGTAAAGATAGCACAAGCTAGGAATGTATCTGGTTAGCACATGCGTAGACTGTGTTGACAGATCCTATTGTTGTGGAGCGGTACAACCACCATCAATATAGGACTAGTGTATTAATTAAACAATAACATGTATTTTTAGTAAAGATAGCACAAGCTAGGAATGTATCTGGTTAGCACATGCGTATACTGTGTTGACAGATCCTATTGTTGTGGAGCGATACAACCACCATCAATATAGGACTAGTGTATTAATTAAACAATAATATATATTTTTAGTAAAGATAGCACAAACTAGGAATGTATCTGGTTAGCACATGCGTAGACTGTGTTGGCAGATCCTATTGTTGTGGAGCAGTACAACCACCTTCATGAATAGCCTATTGAGTCTCTGACAAACTGAATTATTGAATCTTAAAGCTGTTGTGTTATTTTGAATTATTTCAATATTTTCGACAAAACGTTGAACGTGAATGGGTAATTTGATGTCCAAACAAGATTTTTTTAGAATGTAGTAAATGACTTCATGAGTAAATAATGGAGTCTTATTTATTGAAAAATTTCCCGCGCTTAATATCTTATAAATGTTGAGCTTTACTTTAAAGTTGGATATTAATAAATAAATGCTACTTTAAGTTATCATTACGTGATGTAAAAACGTTCTACAGTATTTCAGCACTCACTAGACAAAGGTTCGCTGAGTTAAGAAAGTTTTGTGGCGATGAGTGTTACTCTTCTTCAGTACCTCCCTCACGCCTACCAATGTTGATCCTCGAACCCCTCCTCCATTTCTTCTGTCACTGTGCAGACCCCTATCACAATTCGGACATTTTTAACACATCCTAAAACTTTTCGATGCTATGGGATTTAATCATATCCCGTGCTTTGGCTTGGTTATAAAATTCGACCTTCTTAATATTCGGTCCTATAAGACACATTTGTTTTTCGAGGTTGTTAAACTTACTCACATTTTAGTATAAGATTCAGTGTTACGGCATTGCACCACCACCGCTTTGCCTTACAACAGCAAACAGCTGATCGGAACTACAGCTATGCTGAGCAGAGCACTGCACCACCACCGCTTTGCCTTACAACAGTAAACAGCTGATCGGAACTACAGCTATGCTGAGCAGAGCACTGCACCACCACCGCTTTGCCTTACAACAGCAAACAGCTGATCGGAACTACAGCTATGCTGAGCAGAGCACTGCACCACCACCGCTTTGCCTTACAACAGCAAACAGCTGATCGGAACTACAGCTATGCTGAGCAGAGCACTGCACCACCACCGCTTTGCCTTACAACAGCAAACAGCTGATCGGAACTACAGCTATGCTGAGCAGAGCGCTGCACAACCACCGCTTTGCCTTACAACAGCAAACAGTTGATCGGGAACTACAGCTATGCTGAGCAGAGCACTGCACCACCACCGCTTTGCCTTACAACAGCAAACAGCTGATCGGAACTACAGCTATGCTGAGCAGAGCACTGCACCACCACCGCTTTGCCTTACAACAGTAAACAGTTGATCGGGAACTACAGCTATGCTGAGCAGAGCACTGCACCACCACCGCTTTGCCTTACAACAGCAAACAGCTGATCGGAACTACAGCTATGCTGAGCAGAGCACTGCACCACCACCGCTTTGCCTTACAACAGTAAACAGTTGATCGGGAACTACAGCTATGCTGAGCAGAGCACTGCACCACCACCGCTTTGCCTTACAACAGTAAACAGTTGATCGGGAACTACAGCTATGCTGAGCAGAGCACTGCACCACCACCGCTTTGACTTACAACAGCAAACAGCTGATCGGAACTACAGCTATGCTGAGCAGAGCACGCTTGTTTAATAGAAGTGTTCTGTCCGTTTAAGCAGGATGACGTGGTTAATTTTTCTTTTTATATTTTATTCTAAATTAATGGTTGCATAATTAATTGGAGGCATGGTGTTCGTGTTATACTGAAGGCCCAATCACCAAATCGGACATTATCAATTTTAAAGAGACGAGTTTGAGAATGGCTAATGGTTAACTTCATCTCATGTCATAATTAGTGACAGTGTTGTGTGATTGGATATTCAGTAATTGGTTTAAATTCGATAATATACTATTAATTAAATTAATCTCTTCAAAGCTGGGTAAACTATGGTGCATGGGCAGACTTGATGTAAACGATTCTGGCTTCGAAATGGGCGTGGGCCTACAACAGTATAGTTTCCAAAATGTAGACCGTAGGCTAGGCCTAAATGTAAGGTTAAAAATTATAAATGATCACCTGTATTTCTTTGGAAGAATTGCTTTCAGATTATGAGAATCAAAGACTTGCACAACATTTCATGATTTTCAATTCTCTCGATAGTTCAATAGTGCTAGATAATCGATATATCTGATCTATTGTCGAGTGTTTATTACGAAAACTAAACTGATGTGATGGTATCAGATGTTTTTCTTGGATTATGGATATAAGTACTTTTCAAATACTATAGATAATACAAGTAATAAAGATATTGCCAGATATATATTTTCTATGAGTTGTTTTCCAAGTTTTTGTTTCATTACATCTATAGATATTTTCTATTGTATAGATACGTGTGTTATGCATTGATAAGTTTAATTGATAGTTTAATAACAGTATTTTGTAGTAATCTCTTAAGGATATTTCCGGTGATTAGCTGTGTTTTTTTCGATGTTCTATTTTCTATTTTCTACGTCTTTATTCTAAAAGTGTTTACTGTTATTTTGTCTAGATTAATAACATTTGCTAACCATTCTTCAACGGTTCGTGTCACTTGTTTGTAATGTATTTTTTACGAATAGGTAAGTCTGCCTTTTGTTTGTTACATCTCGACCACCTTTTCAAATCTCTGACAGTTTTTTTTAAATCTAAAATTTTGTATTTGTATTGTCGAATACGACTTACATTGAGGATATAAGCGAAACAAATTAAGGCACTTAATTAAATATATAAACTTATTTTTTCCACCAATTTTTTTTCACTTTTTAGTTCACAAATATCGAATTGAAATTTTTTGTTACGATATGTTAGGCTATAAAACAGCTTTATTTGATATTGGGTGAGAGAGTTTAAAAACAGTTTCCATAAGAAGTTTTAAAGTTGACCGCCATATTGGTAAATGATTGATGATATAAAAATTAACCCTTCCCCCCCCACGCAATAAGACAGTATAAAAAGTTTAAGGAGTTGCCATTTGACTTTTTTAAATATATTAAATACGTTCTAAGATTAACAGCTGACACATTAATATTAATCATCCTGTATGTGATAAAGTATTCATTGCATTTCTTTCTGCAATCGAGTAGGGCCTACTAAAGTCAATATGTTCGCGTAAGTTGGCTAGTGAGAACAGGAAAGGCAGTGAAATTACTTAACCATTGTCCTTTACGAGCTCACTATAATGAATAACGGGCGTGAATATATCGAGGGATCTATACCTATTTTGCACATAGTCTTGGGTTAGGTTTTGTTGGGTATGGTTTGATTATCTTAGGTTAGGTTAGATTATGTTACATTAGATTAGGTTAGGTTATATTAGGCTAGGTTAGGTTAGGTTTTCTTACATTAGCTTTGGTTAAGTTAGGTTAGGTTAAGTTAGGTTATGTTACATTCGGTTAGGTTAGATTATGTTACATTAGATTAGGTTAGGTTAGATTAGGATAAGTTAGGTTAGGTTAGGGCGTTATAGATTTTTTCGGTAATTCTGAGCAATTACTTGGTCAACCCCAAACTTTTTCATATTTTACTACGGTCATAAGGATGTTCTCAGAAAGCAAGAAACATATAATTCAAGGCCCGCAAGGCCATCGTACAGGTTGCCGAGCGATAAGAAGGTTCAAAAAAAAATTATTAACTTCAATAAACTTACGAAAGGTTTGGCCAGGTGATTATATATATATAGCTACCTGGCCAAACCTGTCGTGATATATAATTATATCGCAAAGTAAGCAAATATTGGCGCATGCGCATTAGCAACTTCTGCTGCGGTGGCGTTAATACGTAAGTACCGTTCAATTCATATCCCATTGCTATTTAATATAGAAATTTCATAAAAAAGGTTGTCACATAAAAAAGGATTATCGGAGGAACCACTAGCCATAATGGTACTGTCACAACTGGCCTTCCGCGCGTCTCCCGCAAGCCACTGTTATCGCGTGGACTTTGAACCTTCTTATCGCTCGGCAACCTGTACGATGGCCTTGCGGACCTTGAATTATATGTTTCTTGCTTTCTGAGAACATCCTTATAACCGTAGTAAAATATGAAAAAGTTTGGGGTTGACCAAGTAATTGCTCAGAATTACCCTTTTTTCATATAGTTTTTGGTTAGGTTAGGTTAGGTTAGATTATGTTACATTAGATTAGGTTAGGTTAGATTAGGCTAAGTTAGGTTAGGTTAGGCTAGGTTAGGTTAGGTTATGTTACATTAGTTAGGTTAAGTTAGATTAGGATAGGTTAGGTTAGATTACGTTACATTAGACTAGGTTAGGTTAGATTAGGCTAATGTGGTCAGGTTAGGGCGTTATACCTTTTTTCATATAGTTTTTGGTTAGATCCCTTTTCATCTTAGCTATCAACTCTTTCCCGACCAGTTCTAGTTCCCTTTCGACACTGCTGAATATAGTATTCGAGAACTGTAGTGATTTAAATTTTATCTTCTTTTTTATAAAGCAATACTGACTTAAAAGTTTTTAGTTTTTAAACAACAAGTAAAATCAAATACAGATAACATATTCTTTAATCTCAATTTTGGAATGCACAAGTAAGACCTAACAAATAGGAAGTGAACAAACTTTTTTTTTTCTACAGAATTTTTAAATAATATTTAATAGGGTTATTAACATTCCTTACCTACAATAAAGGTGCATTGTGTAACAATTCATTTACCCATGAAGAGTTTCATCTGCGTATTAGTTTCTACTGTAATTAATTAGAATAATAATCTTCCTGAATCATAATAAAAAAACTAGAGTATGGCGATGTTATCGGCCTGGAGAAATTATCTAACCTGTTAGTTCTGCTTCTAGTTTAAATTGCGTAGCTTAATTGGTATATTTAGGCCTAACGCCCGGTTGTTCCAAGTTTGTTAAACATTTAACAATAAGTTTGAAGAATGTAAAAACTCGTTAAAGTTTTCACAGCCTCCGTTAGTGTTAACGAATAAAATCTTACACGATTTCAATCATTTAAAATTTAACGTTTAATTAATATTGCCATTTAATATTTGTTTCTGGTTAGACTGTTGTGTAAAACAATTGTGCAATATTAAACCACTAAATGAAAGAAAAGCAATTTGTCACAATAAATACTTTATTTGTACTCTGCAATAGTAGACGAGGGTTCAATGACCAAGTCATCATCTTCAGATGTTACACGCACAGAAATCTTACTAGAAACACCATCTTGTATTCTATTATGTATACTATTAGCTACATGTGTACCTTTTTTAAGTTCTAAAAGTCTTTTCCCGAATATTTTTAAATCCTATCATCTCTCTACTGTAATACAAAAAAAAACATAACTGTCAAACTGTCACACTGCCAAAGTAAAAACACACAACTGGGACTTTCGTACACTCCACTTCAATCGTTTAAATTTTGGCCATTCATTCAGTATAGACCGCGCCACTATGAGGTTGCTCCTGAAACACTGTTACGAGAATCATTGTTGGTATTTAATAGCGGTTTGAGTGGTTATTTTGCTGCTTTATTAACTTATGTTGGTTTTAAACTGAATAATTTCATAAGTATGTATGAATAAATCATATTAACCTGGTCTAACCTAACCTATTCGAGTTTTGTTAAGCAAAAATGTAGATCAGATTTGCTGAAGTGTGTTAGCAAGAAACAGGTTAGGTTAGGTTAGGTTAGGTTATGTTAGGTTAGGTTAGGTTATTATATTTATATAATATTAGAATCGTTGTATTATTGTAATTATTTCCTGTTTTATGTAAAAAAAAAGGCGGGTCCGTATAATACACAAGTACCTATTGTTCATAAAATAATAGGTTGATTAATAAATTGTTTATTGTGGGAAATTTTATTACACTTTCTTATTATACATAATTATCTGTAACCAGTATGACGGAATAATTATGTTTTTACATAGGCTAATACAGTAATGCGTAGCGCTACAGTCTGATATTGATCAGTCTTTTATTAGTAAAATGTAGATATTGCAATTATTGTAATAATTTACAAAGAGTAATTCTGACATACATTTTACCTACTTTTATAAAAGTGTATGTTTTTTTTTCTTTGGAGGCTAAAGCTATAGTAATTGTTGTTACTCACATTTAGGCTTTGTAGAGAAAGTTATGTGATGGGTCAAAAAATCTATGTAGAGTTTTTATGACATATCCGTTTTTAGGTTCCCTGAGTCCAAAAATGTAATTTTGGAATGTCTGTCTCTCTTAAGATAGATTTTAATTAGTTTTAGAAACCTTATCTCTACACGTTTTTTTAACCTGTAACGTTATTTTCTTCTTGATAACCAATATTTTGCTGTAAAAAAAGCATAAAATTACGATTTTCTAAAAATCGGCTCTAACGATTTTGATCAAATTTTGTTCTAGTATAATCTCTAATGATACAAACAAAATGCATTGGTCTACAAGTTTTCAAAAATTTCTATTCGTGAGTTATTGAAAACAAAAATTGTCCATGAGGCTGTTATGCGATTTTATTTTTCAAAACGGCCTCTACAGATAAAATTATGACTCAAACCCGTGAGAAAAATGGCATTACAAAAAAAAATGTACCCATCACAAATAATAAAATTAGCAAAAAAGAACTACAATTTATGCTGAGACGTGTTTATGGTGCAAACAAAGCAAGATTAACCCCTGATTTAAATAAATAATAATTTTTTTCAAATGAAATTTTTATAAATTATAAAATATCTAGTTTACAATTGCCATACAATATGATATCATTGTTACCAGGGGACTTATATTTAACAAAGGCGGAACCAAAATGGTAACAATGTTTAGAAATAAAAAAAAATTAAAAAAGACAAAAACAAATTTAGTGATTAACAAGGCTCAAGTTTATTTAAACAAAGAAATTTCAACGTTTCAGATTTTATCATTTACATCTGAGAAAGACATCCTGAGACAAAATTATCATAAACAGCTTATGATTAAACAATCTTATAATTAGTAAAGTTATATGCCCTTAATACAAAATATTATAATTTAAATAAAAAAAATTTAGTCAATAGATTCTGAAAATTTATCCCCCCTTTTAGTTTATATATTTTATCGTTACAAAATTTAACAAAGACAATGAGCACAGCTTAACAATTAGCAGGATCATAATTAATCCAAAAAAAAAGATTATATGCCCTTAAATGTAAAAATTACAAAAATAAAAAAAGATGAAAAGATACTGATTTTTATTTCCCCCCCCCCCTTTTAACTTTATGAAATGATAGCTTTCTAAAACAGTTACATAATATTACTTATTTTATAAATTTCTTAAATGCTATATTGGCCAATAAATATATATATATTTTAGATAAAGAATTTATTATAAAAAAGAGAAGTTTATTTTAAAAAGAAAATTTTGAATATTAAGTTTTATTAATTGACGTCAATTATTTTAATTTAGAAACTAACCTCTGGGAGGTTGTTAGGACCGAAAGTTTGCATGCAGGCTCCACCCAATAATTTTTTATATATTTTATAATTAATTACACAAGTCTACATCTAAAAGAATGTTTTTAAGAAAACATATTCGCTGAAATAAATTTTAGGCACATATACAATATGAGTTTAATTAAAGTTCTATAAAGTTAGTTTTTTTTTTTTTTTTTTTTTTTTTTTTACATCACTTTTGTGCACATGAAACTGAAGCTATGTTGGATAAAACGTGTTTTGTTAACAGGACGAAACATGTCTAGATCTTTCGCTGTGTTTCTTCTACCAGCATATTAGCTATGGCAAAAAACATGTTTTTTAGCGTCTGTACAAAATCAGACATGTTTTAGCATTAATGTTCATTATTAAAGCAAATATCTGGTTATTTGTCAAGATCAAAGAAAATTGATTGTATAACAGAAATTCGTTAAGATTGTACTTAAAAGCTTCTTAGATGATTATAAATCTATTTATATATATTTAATTTGTTTGAAACAAAGCTTGTATAAGACTTGCAAAGATCTGCAAGGTCTGTAAAACGAAATTTTCTGATTTAGAACAGATTTCTCCAATTGTTTTATATTTGACATGTTCAATAAGATATTTTGATCATTTAAAGTTCAACATTAGTTTGCACATATTTCACCAAATTGTTTTAAAACTCAAAATGTGCCTTTGCAAGGTTTTGTAAAGTATTTTTTAACAAAAGAAAATTTTTATAATCATTGAGTTTCAAAAGAACATTGAATATTAAATAAAACATGAAATACATATTTTAAAGAATACATGATAATTAATAAATTATTTTAAAGCATTAACAAAAATTTAAAACATGATAAAATCTGTACCTGGAAAATCCTGTCGCAGTTCACGTGAGCTTGTGCCGTGAAAATAATAATTTAATTAACATTATAGACTAAAACGCACAGAAACTGTAGATTAAGCATCGTTGAAGACTGAAGCAGGATTTTGAGAATCAAGAGAGATTATTATATCTAACGTACGATGTAAAGAAAAGGTCAGGCATTGTGAGTGACTACCGGTAGACTAGATAACGGGTCTAGAGCAGACAGGCTGTCTTGCCGCTGTACTTTAGCCTCCGATATCATATGATCATTAGTTTTGGATTATCTCGCCGGGTGGCAGCATCTGTCAAGCGACGGAAGTTGGATGTGGAGAACGAGTTTATGAATTTGTTTTGCAGGATTGAATTTTAGAATTTGAATGCTACAGCTCTCCCCCCCCCGAAAGACGGAGTTAGAGTAGAAAAGAAAAGGGGCCAGAAGGGCCTCCCGCAAAATTTAGAAAAAGGAGAGAGAGAGTGTGCTTGAAGGGGTAATAAAAAATTTCCTCTCAGACAGGTGTTTTAGACCTCGAGATAAACAAAAAAAAAAAACTAAGACTAACATGCATAGCGAGTGCCACATTAACTATATGTAGTTCGACAGAACCGGTCAGTATACCTTCACCAAGATAAACAACCAAGAACAAATACACCAAACTTAACTATTAAGGAAATGGACTCACTATGTCCTCGTCCGAAGACGTTATGGTGACGAAGAAACAGAAGAGTTCATGACGCTCTCTATATTCTCGTCGCATCGATTACACCCGCGGAGTGCTCGATGTCAAGATATGTCTAGATAGGGAAACATGTCAGGTACATGTAGCGGCCATTGCCGTAAAGTGGAACCTCATAGTTGATCAGACTATGGGTTGAAAAGCGTCAAGTCCGGGAAACAGTGAGATATATCACTGGACAAGGAAAATCAATATCTCTTCGCCTGCAACCATCTATACTGATTACGGCACGGAGGGGTTCTAGGAGAGCTCAGCCCACCGATGCCCAAACATACAGATGTGCATTTGGCTTAGAGGAAATACGGCTTGGTTCCGTATTTTATTATGTTCTGCAGTGCACAGAAAGAAGACTACCAGATGACAATTTGTGCGGGCCAAAAAAGATCAGAAAGAAAATTAAATCGTAAAGGAGAAGGTTCTAGAAATTTGTTGATATTTAATTTATATGATGAGGTTTGAGTTGCTCGACGTGTGCTTTTTTAATGAAGCGAGGTGAATTGGCGAAAGAAAGCGCAACGGTAACTGGAGTAAGAAAATCAATGATCCGGAAGGGACCGGACCATCGAGGCATCAATTTAGCAGCTCGCTTGTCTATGGCGGAGCTCAGAGGGTGTGTTTTACACCAGACAAGATCGTTGATTTTATACAGATGAGGCTTCCTGAATTTGTTATAGGTCTTTTCGGCCTTTTGGTGCGCTTTCATTATATTGTCTTTGGCCTGGCGCCAAACTTGTGATGGATTAGTATTAGGTTTTGGAAGGAGATCGTGTATGTTCCAGCTGAGACTCAGTGGTGTATTGGGGAGAAAATTAAAAAGAATGCTAAAAGGTGTTGCTTTAAGAGTCTCATGATGTGCGAAATTGAAAGCCAGCTGAAGCCAGCAAAGGGAGTCGTCCCAAGAGGATTGATTTTTGGAGTGATAGGCGATAAGGGCTGCCTTAAGGTTTCGGTTAAGTCTTTCCGCATTATTAGGTTGGGGGTGATAAGGAGATAAAGTTGCATGCTTAATACCGCGAGAAAAACAAAAGTTGCGGAAGACATGTGATACAAAACATTGTGCATTGTCAGAGATTATTATCTTTGGAAAACCGAAATTTTGAAAAATGTTTTGGCTTAAGGCCTTAATTGTACTGTGGGAAGTTGCATCTCTGACAGGCATGAGCCAGGTGAATTTTGAGAACTGGTCAACTGCGACCAGTATCATGTTGTAGCCCTGTTTTGTCCTAGGAAGCTGTCCGACGTAGTCGATATGTAATTTTTCCATGGGACGATTGGGAACCGTTGAGGCAAGGTATCCTAATCTGGAGTTGTGAGCAGGTTTGCTTACAGCACACACCGAACAAGCTCGCACTTTAGAAGTGACATCCTGTTTTAAAGTTGGCCAATAAAAATTCTCCTTTACCTTAAACAAAGTTTTAAGTACTCCAAGATGACCACCCACAACGGAGTCGTGATGATAATTAATCACCAGGTCGACTAAAGACTGAGGTAAATAAATTCTGGTGGGCTTTTCCAGATGATTTTTCAGGCAAAGTACACCTTTACTTAAACAGTACTTCTCCGAAGAGATGTTCTGTTCGAGGTCGGCAATGATATTTTTCAAAATAGGATCGGCCTTTTGATGAGTCTGGATGTCATGAAAAGCTAGAGGAAAATTTGTGAGGAGACTGGTACACGAAAAGGTGACATTTTCTTCGTTGAAATTTTCCGGTTCAAACATGCGCGAGAGGGAGTCTGCTATGATGTTCTGAGTTCCTCTTATGTGCGCTACCTTAAATTTCAATGAAGTCAATTTGGCAATCCATCGGCCTAATTTACCAAGTTGACGAGGACGTGCTAAAAGCCAAGAAAGGGCTTGGTTGTCGGTTTCTAATAGGAATTCCCGATGCTCTAGATATTGCCTAAATTTCTCTACTCCAAAAACTACTGCTAGACATTCGGCTTCATATGCAGATGAGGCTTTTCTTTCTGCAGGTGTTAAAGTACGTGAAGCGTACGCTATGGGCTGTCGTGAGCCGTCAATTTCTTGGAGTAGAACTGCTCCAAGGGCCACCGAGCTCGCATCCGTTTGCAGGATGAATGGTTTGGCGAAATCGGCCATCCGGAGAACCGGAGGCTGTGTTATTGCCTCCCGAAGATGTTTAAAAGCTTTCTCTTGTTCAGCTTGCCAAGAGAATTTTTGGCCCTTCCTCCGAAGCAGATTTAAAGGCGCAGCGTGCTCCGCGAAATTTGGAATGAATTTAGCAAAGAAATTGACCATTCCGATGAATCTGGAAACGGCCTTAGGGTTCTTGGGTTGCGGAAAATTTCTAATTGCTTTTGTTCTAGATGGGTCGATTTGCACGCCACGAGAAGAAACTAGGTGTCCTAAAAAGCTTATCTCATTCACAGCGAAACGGACCTTATCTGGGTTAACAGTCAAGCCAGCCCGCCGCAAACGAGTAAGGACTTCGCGAAGATGTTTTTGATGCTCTTCCCAAGTTTTGGAGTAGATGACTAGGTCATCCAGATAATTAAAAATGAATTTGAATTTGATGTCATGGAAGACCTGATCCAAGAGTCTGGTAAGCACTTGGGCACCAGTACAGAGTCCAAAAGGGACTCGAGTAAACTGATAAAGCATCCAAGGAGTACAAAAGCTGGTAATTTGTTTGGACTTTTGAGACAAAGGGATTTGATGATAAGCTGAATTTAGATCGAATACTGTGAAATATTTGGCACCGACAAACCAGTTAAAACTTTGATGTAAATTAGGTAGCGGCACCGCTTCGACGACGATGTTTTGATTGAGCCTCCGATAATCAATCACCATCCTTGTTTTCTTTTCGGGATGTTGAACCAGAAAAACAGGGGATGCATATGCCGACCGGCTGGGTTCTACTACTCCTGAATCTAACAATTCGTTGATGTGTTCGCGGAGGTATTCCATTTTGGGAGGTGCCAATTGGTATGGAGAACACTTGACCGGAGTGTTGTCCTTCAGTTGAATATCGTATTCAACTAGATGTGTTAAACCTAACCTTTTTGTGAGTACCTGAGGAAAATCATTAATTATTTTTTGAATGGTGTTTTTATCGTTCTTTTGAAGATGACCTAAAGGATCAGGAGCAGTAGATTCAGATGTTGTGGACACTATAGGTTTATACGCAGAATTACTAAAATTACATAGAGGAAAAACAATAGACCTTGAAAATTTGAAATAGAAGTTTTTTGCTGAAAGATCAAGTACCAGTCCCGTTTTAGATATGAAATCTGACCCGAGGATCAGAGGACACGACAACTTATGCGCCACCAGAAAATCCACATTCCAACTACAATGTTCCATTTTAAGATGAAGACGACAAGAGTAGGAAATGGGCAACCTTTTTCCAGAAGCCGTGACACAATCAGCCTTCACCCTGGTTATGGATTTAAAAGCCTTGGTGTTCTTTAATTTTTTAAAAAGGGCTTTAGAAATGACGCATCTTACTGAACCGGAGTCCAGCAGAGCTTTAACTTTAACTTGCCCAAAAGCTACTTCCACCAAAGGCAAAAACTGATCGTTCAGACCCCTAGATTTAAGAGAAATGTTATTTTTTTTTTGAAGTTTGTAGTTGGAAAGCTTAGAGCTGGAATAGGTTTGCCTGGACCTATTCCGTAGAGAGAAGAATTTACAGCCCCAGATATAGTGACCGGGTATGCCACAATGATAACAGATGGGAGTAACGTAATTTTGAATTTTATTGCCGAAATTGTTTCTTCTTAAATAGGAAATTGAGTTTAAATTTTGAAAAGATGGTTTATTAAAGAAATGTGGTTTCGTGTTATGTTTAAATCCGATGTGGTTGGTTTTTGAACGGGAGGCTAGCCTGCGCCTGTTTTTGGGAGGGTATTGCCTTGTTGGAGGCCGGTTCCGACATTCTGGGCTTCTATGTCCCGGCTGTCCGCAACTGTAACAGACCACTGGTCTTGTAGGTCTAAAATCAGTACTTCTAGCTTCGGGTCTCACTAATGGAGCCCTTTGCCTGTCAGTATACATGACGTTATTGACATGTGCGCAGAGCCGATCTAAGTCTGCAAAATTTTTAGGTTTGGCAACAAAAAGTAAGCAGTTGCGGACTTCCGGAGACAGTCCCTCCAGAATGACGTCCGTGACCTCCAATTCGGACTTATCTAAATTTAAAGTTTCTGCAGCCTCTTTAATTTGATTAACAAAAATGTGCACCGCCTCGTTAGTCTTCTGGGGCCTATAAAATAACTCCTGCACTAGAGAAGCCAACCTTTTCGAAGGTATGAAGAGACTTAAGGCCTCTTTGTGAAAAGTCTTAAATGTCTGATGTCTAATCAGACATGAATTTAAAGGGCCCTGAGCATAGGGCATCAGAACATTATTAATGTTTAAAGCTACGTCCGGGTAGGTTTTGACTATTTTTAAAGAAATTTTAAAAAAATTCAATAATTTGTCAAGGTCGAACCCATCTGTCTGAGGAATTGTCTTAATTATTTGTTCGGCAGGATGACTTAATTTTCCGTATAAGGAAATGTATTGACAGCCTTTCGAACTGCTAGGTGTGGTTTGCTGAGCCTCAGCCTGCGGCGTGTCCGCAAGGAGATTTGGCCCATTAGACCGAGATGGCTCTGCAGAGCTGGCTTTAGTGGTTCCCCCAGAGGGCGTTAGCGGGATGCTTACGTTTAGTTTTAGAGGAGCAACGGTTTGCTCAAAGGCTTTGAATTTTTCTTTGAGCGTAGCGAAATTGTTATGTAGCTCGGCCAGATCCCGTGGCACATTGTTGTCTGCTACTTTTAGTTGTTCAGTATGCACCCGATTTAGGAACTCTAGCCGTCTTCCGAAAGCATTCATCCGCACGCGAAAACGATGTATTCTGTAACCCTTTTCTGGATCTAAGTTCTCCAGGTCATCCTGTAAGATGAACAAGGAGTTTTGCGCTAGCGATATCTGCTGCAAAAGGATCTCTTCGGTGAAATTTTTCAATTCGGGCTCAACGCCATTTTGCGAAAGGGACCTAAGGGAGGTTCGCATTTCTGCTATTGTGTCTGTCTCACCACCTCTAGCTACTACCTCAAAAGCAAGCTCGGTATTCTTTAACGAGTCCACTAATCGCAGCAAATCCACTGCCATTTTAACTGTTGCTGATAATAATAGATAAAAAAAAATAAACCAAGTAATTTAAAAAAAAAATTTCTTTTAAGATGATGCAAAAATAAAAAAGAAGTGAAAGAGCGAGAGAAAGACTCAAGAATTATATGTAGTGTAGTTGTTGTGTATATGTGTGTGTGTAAGTATGAATTAATACAGACAAGCGAAAGAAAACTCGAGAAAATTTTTTGAAGGAGATTTTGAAATTTTTTTTTTGTTTTTTTTTTGTTTTTAACTATTTTTGGATTTTATTATTTATTTAAATTTTTTTTGGATTCCCGAATGAGCCCGCTGTCTGGATCAAATTCAGTGAATGACTAGGGTGCAGTGTATGTAAATATATATATATAAAAAAAATATTTAAGCAGACAAAATAATAAAAAAAAAAATTTTATCGAAATTGGTTTAGAAGTTTTTGTGTAAGTGTTTATAAAAATAACTAAATAATAAAAAAAAAGAGACTATAGATTTATAGAGATTTAAATATTTAAACTAAATAAAAAAAAAATTTCATCAGCAACAGTTGTGCAGTATTTGAAAAAGCTGCAAAACATAAAAAAGAGCCTTGTTTACAAAGATAATTTTGAATTTAAATTTAGATAGTTCCAATGCAAAATTTTGAAAATTAACTACGGTTCCAGAATTTAAAATTAACCACGCTCTGCTACCAGAAACATGTTACCAGGGGACTTATATTTAACAAAGGCGGAACCAAAATGGTAACAATGTTTAGAAATAAAAAAAAATTAAAAAAGACAAAAACAAATTTAGTGATTAACAAGGCTCAAGTTTATTTAAACAAAGAAATTTCAACGTTTCAGATTTTATCATTTACATCTGAGAAAGACATCCTGAGACAAAATTATCATAAACAGCTTATGATTAAACAATCTTATAATTAGTAAAGTTATATGCCCTTAATACAAAATATTATAATTTAAATAAAAAAAATTTAGTCAATAGATTCTGAAAATTTATCCCCCCTTTTAGTTTATATATTTTATCGTTACAAAATTTAACAAAGACAATGAGCACAGCTTAACAATTAGCAGGATCATAATTAATCCAAAAAAAAAGATTATATGCCCTTAAATGTAAAAATTACAAAAATAAAAAAAGATGAAAAGATACTGATTTTTATTTCCCCCCCCCCTTTTAACTTTATGAAATGATAGCTTTCTAAAACAGTTACATAATATTACTTATTTTATAAATTTCTTAAATGCTATATTGGCCAATAAATATATATATATTTTAGATAAAGAATTTATTATAAAAAAGAGAAGTTTATTTTAAAAAGAAAATTTTGAATATTAAGTTTTATTAATTGACGTCAATTATTTTAATTTAGAAACTAACCTCTGGGAGGTTGTTAGGACCGAAAGTTTGCATGCAGGCTCCACCCAATAATTTTTTATATATTTTATAATTAATTACACAAGTCTACATCTAAAAGAATGTTTTTAAGAAAACATATTCGCTGAAATAAATTTTAGGCACATATACAATATGAGTTTAATTAAAGTTCTATAAAGTTAGTTTTTTTTTTTTTTTTTTTTTTTTTTACATCACTTTTGTGCACATGAAACTGAAGCTATGTTGGATAAAACGTGTTTTGTTAACAGGACGAAACATGTCTAGATCTTTCGCTGTGTTTCTTCTACCAGCATATTAGCTATGGCAAAAAACATGTTTTTTAGCGTCTGTACAAAATCAGACATGTTTTAGCATTAATGTTCATTATTAAAGCAAATATCTGGTTATTTGTCAAGATCAAAGAAAATTGATTGTATAACAGAAATTCGTTAAGATTGTACTTAAAAGCTTCTTAGATGATTATAAATCTATTTATATATATTTAATTTGTTTGAAACAAAGCTTGTATAAGACTTGCAAAGATCTGCAAGGTCTGTAAAACGAAATTTTCTGATTTAGAACAGATTTCTCCAATTGTTTTATATTTGACATGTTCAATAAGATATTTTGATCATTTAAAGTTCAACATTAGTTTGCACATATTTCACCAAATTGTTTTAAAACTCAAAATGTGCCTTTGCAAGGTTTTGTAAAGTATTTTTTAACAAAAGAAAATTTTTATAATCATTGAGTTTCAAAAGAACATTGAATATTAAATAAAACATGAAATACATATTTTAAAGAATACATGATAATTAATAAATTATTTTAAAGCATTAACAAAAATTTAAAACATGATAAAATCTGTACCTGGAAAATCCTGTCGCAGTTCACGTGAGCTTGTGCCGTGAAAATAATAATTTAATTAACATTATAGACTAAAACGCACAGAAACTGTAGATTAAGCATCGTTGAAGACTGAAGCAGGATTTTGAGAATCAAGAGAGATTATTATATCTAACGTACGATGTAAAGAAAAGGTCAGGCATTGTGAGTGACTACCGGTAGACTAGATAACGGGTCTAGAGCAGACAGGCTGTCTTGCCGCTGTACTTTAGCCTCCGATATCATATGATCATTAGTTTTGGATTATCTCGCCGGGTGGCAGCATCTGTCAAGCGACGGAAGTTGGATGTGGAGAACGAGTTTATGAATTTGTTTTGCAGGATTGAATTTTAGAATTTGAATGCTACATCATAACAACAAAATTTACTTTTTCAGTACAATAACTGCAAACTAAAATGAATATTGATCGTCATAAAAGATTTATAGCTTCTCTTTGTAATGAATAATATTTCCATGAGAAAAATATCCAAACAATTTATTTTCATACACATCCTAGATTATGCCTGTTTCCATATTTACCTTGATAGAACAAAGAGAAGTGGAAAATCGTTTCCTGAAAATCCTGGAAACGTCAAATGTTTGAGACTTTAAGCGCCTGTTGTTCCTGAGGAGGTTTATCAAGGAATAACCAGAATCAAAAATTCTTAATATATTGTACAGAAACCCCATAAAAGTAGAGGTGTCTATATGAAGTTTAAAAGTTGGCAGCCGTGTTTGAAAACAAATTTTTAAGTTTTTTGAAAAAGACAAAACGGTCCCTCATTTGAAAAAAAATATAATACTTCAAAAACAAAAATTCATTTTTGAAGCCTTACGGTAATCTGAAATTTTGAGATGTCGAAAAATTTCAAAATAAAAAAAAATCACAATCAGTCATTGTCGAATTATACTCACACCAAGTTTATAAAAATCGGTCGACTCTTTTAGTCCTTTAGAACACTGAACTTTAATCTTTCCCTTATTAAATAAAAGGAAGAAAAGAGTTGTTCAAAGCAGATCTAATAGGAAATATGAAAGAGAGGATCTAATTTAAGATTAAATAAAGTGTAGATCCAGCAGGGTCCTCGGGAATGCCAAGCTCGTACAGTAAAATGAACGTAACGTTCTAAACTATGTATAGACGTACCAGACAAACACGTGCGCAATTGTTTTTATTACTACCGCCATATTTAATTATAATTGTTTCTGCTTATAATAAAATACAATATAAATCTAGTTTTATTACATATGCAGTAGTTATGACTCACAGATAAAGCTTCATTGTTAATTAATCTACAGTTGACAGACATGTAGACAAAGGGAACTTTTACTGAGGAATCTATGCGCTCTGTTAACTCGCACTGTCGCTTAGATTTACATGTTTTTAACTTTCTATTAATTAAATTCTAAGTGTATCACGGTCAGTTAATTTTGTCTGAAAACTTCTCTCTTTCAATGTTACAATGATGTCAGTTGCAGTGCGTTGTTGTGACGAGATAATGTCCTCTACTTCTTCCGTCAATCAGTTGGTGAAAAATGTCAGAGATGAGAAATCTGTTAAAGGACTCGGTGAAGATGAAAAGGAAAAAGGTAAGAACATCTTGTTATAATAAATGGTATTTTATGTATATTTTTACATTTTAGGTTCTGTAAGTAAAACCAAGGACGAATTTCACGTGTCTGTCCCTCTGTCTGTAAGTCGCAACCAGTTTAGGCTACACAGATAAAAAGATAAATCATATAATTATATTAAAAACTTTGTATTTATATTCTTTGTATCGTCCCACAAAAATAAAATTACCTTTGGGCATATAAGATGCAAAAACTATTGCGTAGATTTTATCTTTATTTGACGAAAAAATTAATATGCTGGTGTTAAATCAAATTTAAGTTGTTTGATATCATGCCCCCCCCCCCTTCTAACTTGAACACGTCATAACCTAAAAATCTTTTTTTTTTTTTAATTTAATTTTAAATTAAATTTTAGTTTAAAATCTAATATTATAGTTTTTTTTATGATGTATACAATTTAATTTTACCACACAATGAGAAATGCGTAGCGTATACGTTTTAAAAGCAGTGTAAGACAAAAAATTCAATAGGCATTAAAAGATTTATCATTGTTAGGCTTATTGAATTATTTTAATTATTTATTTTTCTTCAATGTAGGATAAAATTATAATTTACTACAGAAAATATAGCAGACATGTTATTTGATTGTGCAGATATTAGGGAGAGCAAATAAAATCAAGGACCTTTATAATTTGTTTGTAAGTTGCAATCAGTCTTCACAGACAAGACGATAAATTCTATATATTTCATTTATTCTTTGTATTGTCCCACATATAGGAAAAATATAGTAGTATCAAAAAATGACCTTGGGGTAGTTACAGAGTAAAAACTATTTAGTTTAATTTTATTTTAAATTGTGTATCAAATACAACTTGAAATTATTCTGATTACGAATAATTATGATTATTTGAAATTGCGAAACAATATTTTAGTTTGTTTTTACAATATAATAGACAATACAAGTTAGGTATTTTAAAATGCATTGTTTATAGTATTTTTTATTTTAAAAACCTTATCGACTTTAGATTTGAATATAATAATGCAGCCAAATCTGAACAACGCTCTTCCACGGTGCTGATGACATTTAAAATCGAATCAGATAATTTCCTCGCTATTATCGATTAGTTTTCTAATCCAATGTTCTGCTTAATCTCTACCGAATTTTAGAATAATTATAGATACTGGAGAGTCCCTACTAAAAATTAACCTAAAACTGACAAATTCTGAAAAAAAAAAAATTTTTGTCCCTTGTCTGTTTGTTAAACCTAAACTATAATTCTTATGTGTTTTTCCTAATATTTTTCTTATGTGCCTCTTTGAAAAATATAATTATTAAGAAACAAATAGCTAGTATTAGCTTTAAAAATATATTATTAGTGCAGGATCATTAATTTCAGATTATTAAAAAAATATTTCTTAGCTTTTAAATCTCCCAAAATATGTTTTTGTAATAGTATTACACCCTGTGGATAGTGTTACATCTATTTCGGCAAAGTGAAGGGTTGACAATATTAAAAGTATAACTAAAAAAGTACTAGACATAGAAACTTGAAAGTTTTACAGGTATTCTATACAACTAATTAAACTAATTTAAAAATCCTCCATAGGTCGGCTATTTTGGAAACTGTAGCAAAAAACGTTTTCCTAGGGCAATGGACTTAGATCCCTTCCAAATGTTGCTTTAGTTTTGCATTTTGTATATATTTTTTTTATATTGTTGTTGTTAAAAAACATTAAAAACCCCTAACAAAAGTACCTTAGTGATCGTGGGTTAGCGCAATTCAAATATGATTGTTTTTCTTTCAGTCAACAAACCAAATGAATTAATTAACCATCAAACAGAACAAAATAACGCTTCAAAATTCATAACTACAGTAATAAAACTAACGTGGTAATAAATTCGAGAGGTATATTAAATGTACTTGCATTTAAAACAAACCGCACGAAAATCAGTTCGGCGGAACTCCAGAAATAGGCATTAATAAGGTTATAAAAAACCCAGGAAAAATGTGTGATAGTGGGTTATGTGAAACAGTTAATTTCTATATATTATAGGCCTACTATTGGTCCTCAGACCCTAAGATTTCCAACGAGACCATCAACATCTCTATTGGTTGAGTGGGCTCAGAGGAATTCTTTTAAGGATAGGTTGTTAGACCAATGTGAAACAATTTGGAAAATCTTTTAAACTTGATTTTGTAATTTTACATACAAATTAAGTTACCATAGCAATCAATATAACAGTGGATACTTAAAACAGCTGATTAAGGCCGATACATCAAATGTGTTAATAGTGACTGATGCCAGAATGTGTTTAAGCTAAAGGTTGTTAAAATATAAAAAATTAAAAAATTGACATTTTATAATTTCTTTTCAAATAATGGCAAAATGGTCTTTCATTTAAAATAAACTGAATGAAAATCTTCCCGGTAGAACTACAGATTGTTCTAACCTGACCTAACCTAACCTAAACTAAACTAACCTAACCTAACCTAACCTAACCTAAAAACAATTAAAAACCCCTAAATGTATACTTTGAGATCGTAGGTAGGTCACACGGTCACGTTCTATGGATCTTCACACCCTAAGCTTTCCAAAGGACCAGCATCATCTCTGTAGGTTGAGTGGGCTTGGAGAAGTTCTTTAGCGAACATATTAGGCTCTGCTGAATTATACATAAAATATTATCTGAAATAATCCATGCATGCATAGGAGGATTTAAAATAAGTGTAAGAAATTATAAGATATTTTAAAAAAATTGAAAGAAATTTGTAAAAATCTTATTTTAAAATCATAGCCTATATTATAAAACTTTTGGTTTTGGTAACTCTTATACGTAATCCATACTTGAATTTTTAGAACAAATAATCTTTTTTTTTTTTTTAAATGACACCTCAATTTTAGACCAAAAAGTTCTTTATTTATAATAATTTTTAAAAAAATATTTGAATTCTAAAAATGTTTTGGGGGATTTAAGCGTGAAAAAAAGTTTTCCAATTTTTTCTGTTCATTAGCATCAAAATACATAAATATAAAAAAAAAATACATAAAATTGTATATTTTGGAAATTTCATTTGACGCACTTTAATACTTTTAGGACTTACAAAAATCCCTCCACCCATTTTGAGGTTAGAGAAAGGGAACAATTCAAACAACTTAAATGTAACACCCATGTGCGACACATTTTTTTAAAACAGAATTTTAAAAAAATGACGTAAACAAAATGACTCTGTCGACCCTATTCAAAATAGCTGAAACACAAAGTTTAAATGACTGAATTAGTAGTTTAAAACACTGCTGTGTGTATTTTCAAACTAAACATTTGTATACTGCACTTTATACGACTGGCAACATAGTAAGACAAAGTCCTTTGTATGAATCACTTTCGCAGTGTCAGCTGTTTACACTGTTTTGGCATAGTGTCAAACGATATGCAGACAACAATTGGGACATTTCTTAAACTGAAATCAGGTGAGATTTAAATTATACTTTGTTACTGTATCTACTAACAGTTTCAATTATTTGAACATTTGTTATTTGATTTAAATAATAAGGCATTTGTTAATAATCATTGTGATACCGTAGTAACTTTAATAAAATACTTATTCAACAAGCCACAGGCGTTTTTGATAGAGTCGTCATAGAGTGTCCGCCATTTTTTTTGTCTTCATGAGAGCTTTAAAATGAAGTATGACAATCTGAGTGTGGCGTTTTAAATTGTCTAACTCTACCTTTAAATGTAATGGGCAGATATTTTGAAAATTTAACAAAAATGGATAGTAAAGCGTGACGTATTATGATTGTTTAATTGGACATTTGCCATTGTTTGTGTCTATAGAAACTAGTAAACAACGTTTTGGGAATATAAATCAACGTTCGTAACATGACGTTTCGAGAATATAAATCATTTATAACACGATGTTTCGAGAATATAAATCATTTATAATATAACGTTTCGAGAATATAAATCAACGTTTGTAATATTACGTTTCGAGACTATAAATCAACGTTTGTAACATGACGTTTCGAGACTATAAATTAACGTTCATAATATGACGTTTCGAGAATATAAATCAACGTTTGTAACATGACGTTTCGAGAATATAATCAACGTGCGTAATATGACGTTTCGAGAATACAATTAACGTGCGTAATATGACGTTTCGAGAATATAAATCATCGTCATAACATGACGTTTTGAGAATATAATCAACGTTCGTAATATGACGTTTCGAGAATATAAATCAAAGTTCGTAACATGAGGTTTCGAGGGTATAAATCAACGTTCGTAACATGACGTTTCGGGAGTATAAATCAACGTTCGTAACATGTTGTGTCGATGGTTTAAATCAACGTTCGTAACATGACGTTTCGAGAATATAAATAAATGTTCGTAATATGACGTTTCGAGGGTATAGGCCTAAATCAACGTTCGTAACATGTTGTTTCGAGGGTTTAAATCAACGTTCGTAACATGACGTTTCTAGGGTATAAATCAACGTTCGTAACATGACGTTTCTAGGGTATAAATCAACGTTCGTAACATGACGTTTCGAGGGTATAAATCAACGTTCGTAACATGACGTTTAGAGGGTATAAATCAACGTTCGTAACATGTTGTGTCGAGGGTATAAATCAACGTTCGTAACATGTTGTGTCGAGGGTATAAATCAACGTTCGTAACATGTTGTTTCGAGGGTTTAAATCAACGTTCGTAACATGACGTTTCTAGGGTATAAATCAACGTTCGTAACATGACGTTTCTAGGGTATAAATCAACGTTCGTAACATGACGTTTAGAGGGTATAAATCAACGTTCGTAACATGACGTTTAGAGGGTATAAATCAACGTTCGTAACATGTTGTGTCGAGGGTATAAATCAACGTTCGTAACATGTTGTGTCGAGGGTATAAATCAACGTTCGTAACATGTTGTTTCGAGGGTATAAATCAACGTTCGTAACATGTTGTTTCGAGGGTATAAATCAACGTTCGTAACATGACGTTTCGAGGATATAAATCAACGTTCGTAACAGGATGTTTCATTGTTATCATTGTTAACGTATCATACATTGTTTGTTCTACAAAACTTACAAACAAAATATTTTTAGTTTTTTTCTTACGCAAAAATCGATTTTTCTTTGACCTGCGGAAATATAGTATTTTACGTTTCGTTAAAAGAGGATAATCTTTTGTCCCAAAAGTTGGGATTGATTACAATTTTATGGTCTATATTGTTGACGTTTCACAATATCTAGAATTTACATCAGAAATTCTTTATAGATCTGCAAAAAAAAAGTACAAGCCTGTGAGCATGACGAGCTCCCCCACCACTTTCTTTCCCGTTCCCCCGTGAAGTGAGCAGCTTTTCCCTCCTCCATTTCCCATAATTCTTTTGTTTTTCGTAGACCTATAATATTCTCTAAGGAAAACGTTAAGTTAAAAAATTTCGTTACATTTTACTTTAACAGTTACCAAAACACTCATATTCGTGATATGTTAATTATTATTTGTATGTAATTACCCGGAAAACTGTGTTAGTAATAAGAAATATGAAACACGATTGACGTTAAAAAGATAATTGTTATACCGGTTATCAATGGGAAATACTTTACTTTATATTACATCAGTATATTTCATTTGCTTAACTTAAGAAAAATAATTTTATTTGTATTCAGGACTAAACCTTTATAATAAGAGTTGTTGAGTGACCTTTAACCCATATACAGGATGATTGATATAAATGTCCCAGCTGTTTTAGTTGGAAAGTATTTGATATATTTAAAAAAGTCAAATGACAACTACCCCAAAGTTTTATGTTCTTATTTGTTGGTATTAAAATTTTGATATCATCAGCCTGTTTCCAACATGGCGGTCAACTTAATTTTTTTTTTATGATTGTTTTAGATTATATATATGTATAATTTTAAAACTTCTTTATGATTGTGTGTTTTTGTATGTATCTTACTGTTTCGGAACTACATAGTTTCAAAATAGATGGCAGCAATTAAATTAGTCAAACAATTGTACATCAACAAAAAAAAAATTATTTAGTTTCTTAACTATAAAACTCAATTTAAAATAATTATAAAATGGCGCTTCAATATAACCAAAACATTCAATTATTCAATTGAACTTTGAATCCTATTTTGGATTTATAGCCTTGTCTGTGTAGACTGGTTGCGACTTACAGACACACGTACAAACACGCGGGGAAAATGATAAGGGTCCTTGGTTTTACAGCTGTTATAAATTCTCAAACAACAAAAATTTGGGAAGTTAAACTGTTTAATTTTGTGAGATTTAAGCAATCAATCATACACAATGTGAATCCGCACAAATAAAGTAAGCACATTGTAGGTTAACCTAAGTATAATTAAAAATAACTGTTATAATTCTCAAACATAACAAAAATTTGGGAAGTTAAACTGTTTAATTTTGTGAGATTTAAGCAATCAATCATACACAATGTGAATCCGCACAAATAAAGTAAGCACTATGTAAGTTAACCTAAAAATAATTTAAAATAACTGTTATAAATTCTCAAACATAACAAAAATTTGGGAAGTTAAACTGTTTAATTTTGTGAGATGTAAGCAATCAATCATACACAATGTGAATCCGCACAAATAAAGTAAGCACATTGTAGGTTAACCTAAGTATAATTAAAAATAACTGTTATAATTCTCAAACAAAATCAAACAAAAAAGTTTTAAAGAATTTATAACAGCTGTTTTAAATTAAATTGTGAAACATGTTACCCACAACATGCACGTTATTTAAATGATAAACGTGTTACAAATAAGTTTTTCAAAGTAAAAGGAATAATTTTTGGTAAATCGGCAGGAAGCACTGTTTAATTTGATCTATCAGTCATAAAAAATCGGCCCAATAGTACAGAATACGTGACTGGCGCAGAAATTCCTTAGCGTAATAAATATAAGATTATAGCATATGTGTATATGTCCACAACCTTTCTCTGTTTTAGATTTATTTATTTTGTTTTTCCGTTATGTAATTATTTTAATTTAATCTCATAAGAGAGATGACCAGAATTATCATTGCTGATTCAGTGTTAGTGTTATTTAATGTTAAAAATGTCACACATTTTTATTATTTATTAGTCTATTATTTTGTTATTTATTAAAAATTATTTAAGGGTGAACTGATTTATAATAATTATTATTTAAAAATGAAATTATTTATTATCTAAATTTCCAAGGCACGTGGTCTATTGTTCTCAAAACAAATAATTTAGGTTAAAGAGTTTCTCGTTTACAAAGAAGTATTTAAAGTATGCATCAAAGGAATTTAAAGAATTCCTCTATAGTATTTTTAAAACCTAATAATTCTAGAAACTTCTCTAAGACTAATAATTTATGTTACTAGTTCGATTTGATTCAATTATAGCTATCGAATGTCACACTTGGCTCATTCTTTTTAAAAGTCTGGTAACACTAAAGATCAATAATTCATAACAACATAGATCATATAACACCAATAGTAAACATAAATACTACACGTAGCATATAGGCAGTGTTCAAGGTTATATATAGGTAGGAGTCTACTTTGCACTACTCATTAGCACTTTGGACGTTCCTGATAGGTTAATCTATTTATTGTGCGTGATCTGTGGTACATGCCGGATCATGGATCTTAAAAGTGGTAAGTTGAACTAATTTTCAAGTAAAACAAAACAAAACATTCTTAGGGGAGTATATTGTTATTTTATATTTATATTTTTTGTATTGTCCCACATATAAGAAAAATATAATGATAACAAAAAAAGACATAGGGGTAGTTAAAGGGCAAAATATTTCGATTGGATTTTTTTTTGAAATATGTGTGGGGTATCAAATAAAACTAAAAGTTATTCTGATTACGAATTTGATGTAAAATTAATTTGTTGGCGCAAAGTAAACGTTGGATATCATGTCCTCCCACCTCTTAATTTGAACATGCCATGACCTACAAATCTGAAAATAATTAATTGCATTGAAATTAATTGCAATGCGAAATCATTTATTATAGTTTCTTTGTATGACGCATACGAGGTAATTTAACCACGAAATGAGAAACGCGTAGCGTATAAGTTTCAAAAGCAGTTTATGTGAGATAAACAATTGAATAACATGGATTGAGATTGAGATGCATTTCCATTGATTTCTCGTTATTAGTGTCCAAAGAACCTTATAATTTCACGTTCTTGTCTGCCTATAAGTCGGAAGCAGTCTACACAGACAAGACGATAAACTATATATTTCACAATTTTTCATTTATATTCTTAGTATTGTCCCACATATTAGGGACAAAAGACCTTGGGGGTATTTGAGGGACAAAAACTTTCGAGTTATCATTTTGTAAATATGTGTGGGGTATCAAATGAAACTGGAAGTTATTCTGATTGCTAATATGTATATTTATTTGACGGAAAAAAAAATATGTTGGCGTTAGGACAAATTTAGAGTATCATGTCTCCCCCCCCCCCAGCGTGACCTACATATGTGAAAAACATTATTTGCATTTTTATTTTTTTATGTCGAATACAACTTAACCACATAATGAGAAATGTTGTAAAACCAATTTAGGTGAGATGTGAGACAAACTATTCAATAACCATTAAAATATGGATTGCATTTTCATTGATTTCTCTTTATTAGGGTCCGTAGGTAAATCAAAAGTACCTTTATTATTTCATGCACTTTAGTCTAATAATTTGTCCCCTCTCTGTAAATAAAAAACATTTTCTGAAAAAAAATTAAGCATTAATAATGCAATATACATTAAAAAAATCCAAAAAAATAAATTTTTTAATCCTTAAAAATGGGCACTTTTTATAAGACAACAAACTTTTGGGTTACCTTAGACAAAAGTACATATCAAACCCTACATTTTTAGATGATGAATTTTTTTTACCATACTTTTACCAAAAATGGCGGGCACTTCAATTTTTGCCGAAAAATGCCGATTGCGAGTGGAAAAATATATATATATATATATATATATATATATATCATGAGTTACAGACATAAAAACACATGTTTTCCCAAATTTTGAAAAAATTTCAACCATTTTTCCTTTAAATATCGCTAATTAAGTAAAAAAAAAGTGCGAGAAATGGTTTTTTTGGGGTTAGGATGAATTTTTTAAATAATCCTACCTTATGGATTGATAGTCTATTTAATCATGGTCATTTTCCATTTTTTTGAATTTTTCCACGACCCCTGGTGCCGGAGATATTAAATACATAGTGAAGCGATGCACTCGAAAAACGTCAACAATGCGTTTTTTGCCACTTTTCTCGCGAAGCCATGCACAAAAAAAACTCACAAAATTAGTTACCGTCTCATCTTTATGCATAAAATCGAAAAAGAAAAAAAAATGCACTTAATTGATACAACACTTTAAAATTATAATTTCACTGTACTAGTATAATTTAAACTAAAGGTTAAAAGACTTTGATTTTATAAAAATAACTGCCCCTATATGCTTACGGACCCTAAGTCGTTTGGTTTAGCACGCGTTTGGAAATTTTATTATATTTTTTTACCTTTTTTTTCTCGAAAAATATCTATTTTAAGTTAAATTTCAAATATTTTGACCCAAAATTTAGCATAGTTATTAATCTATACCTAAAGCTAAATTAAATAAATAATAATTCCTACAATTTACAGCTAATGTTTTTAAAAAGGCCTGGTAGGAATCAAGAAAAATTAATGTAGAATAACTCGAAAACTACTAAATTTTTAAAAATGGAACTAAATTTCAATTTACCAAACACGTAATGATTGAAAATCACAATATAGGTAAAATATAAGCAAATAAAAATCCTACATACAATAAATAAAGAACTATGCATATAAAAGATATATCAACTTTACAAATATTTTAAGACCAACGCGGATGAGAAACAATATTTCACAACTAACTAACACAGATAACAAGCACAGAAATCTGACAGGATCGATCTAGTTTGTTGTATCAACAATCCACCTTAGTATTCAGTAAGTGTAGGTTGTGTCCACATAACTGGACTGCATCAAAACTTCGTCGTGAAGTAGTGTTTTGTGAAGTCTATAATTATCTGATTATGGTGTAATTGTGTTGAAACTGTTGTCAAGAGTATAAAGGATTTATTAATCGAAGGACAGCTTCTGAAATAACTACTTAGAGAAATTAAAAAGGCTACTAAGGTATTGTGGAAATTATAAGTTTTGAGTTAGTAAATGTTAATATGCTAAATGTTAGGTAAAATGGTGCATTTACTCTCCATTAATTGTAAATGGGATTATTTCGAAATTTTGAACGAGTTAGGCCTATAAGCTTATGTCCCTTCGTATAAATAGTATAAGAAAAATAAATAAAGGGTAAAAACGTAGATGTTTTAAGGTCCCTTGAGACCAAAATTTTTTTATACCCTCTGCCGTGTATAGAGTGCTCTTTGTACCAAACTAGTGAACCGATTTTAATAAAATTTGCTATATGAGCATATTTTTTCCATATCTCAAATAAATATCTTAAAAATAATTTTCAATAACTCAGAACCTGTCATAAGACAAAAACACAAAATTCTGATTTTTTCAAAATCGTTCTAATTTATTTATTTCATTTAAAATAATAATAAATTTCTATTATGATTTACACAGATTTCAGATTTTTGCTGTTATTAACATTACAATTAGATTTTTAAGCTGTCTAGATTGTCAGTAACAAAATTGATATATGGTTTGAATATAATTAGAATTGAAATAATTTTTTTAATCAGTACAGTACTTCTCGAGTTAACCATTTTTACTGCGGAAAAGTTGAAATCTAGATTTTTCGATTTTTTAGTGAATATTCTTAGAAATTATCAGCTACCTAATTATTATGGTGAACAAGGGTAAATGATTTGAAAACTAATTTTGAAAATGAGCTATATTATTTTTTTCTATTGGAAAATATGAAATCGAATTTGTCCTTTTATTTTTGCATTTTCTTTAAAATGTTCAATTACGAGATATTTTATTCAGTAACAAAGATGGTAAATAATTTGAATGCTAATTGAAACTAAAAACTGTCTTGAAATCGGTGCAGTAGTTCCCGAGGTGTAACAGTTTGGTTGCATAAATGAGAAATCCAGATTTTCTGACACATTTTACTCCTTTTCATAAAAATTTTCAGCAACAATTTGTATATTATCAGTGGAAAATTTTGTATAACATTTAAACGATGATTGGAACTGAAAACGTTTAAAATCGGTGCAGTAGCTCATAACTACAAAAGTTAATATCAAACATCTATTCTATAACATTATTCTGAGTTTCACACTAAATAATGCAAATTGTGTATTTCGCACGGGCGGAGTTAATAGAAATTATGGATGTGCACCAAAGTCCGGTTTGAAAGAGAATGTGCCGCGTTTTCCATAGCCGTGGGTAAATTATGACTATACTTTTTTTTTACACTTCTCTATCTTTTATGAAAAATACATTTGTAGAGCTCCATTTTAAACTTTGATTTAACGTCATTTTGGATTGGCTTATATTGAATTGACCTTCAACTCCGCCCAGTAGAGAAGTAAGAAAAGTTATTACAAAAGTAGATTTTACACGAAAACGAAATTCCTACAGTTTGAATTTATTATTACAACTATTAAGAAAAGTATAGGCTCAGCCTGGAACTTTCTATCACACTTTATGAAGCAAAATAGCTCCAATGGGATGATTTGTAGACATGAGGATGACAAAAGGCTGGAATTTCCTGTTATTATAAAATGTCTAGGATTGAAAAGTCACGAAACCTCTTAGTATGTATTATGTTACGTGGGAATTACCAATCATAAACATCATTGGAATTTAACGTATTGAAGATGTTATGAATATATTTGTACTAGGAAATTTAAATACAAAAGAGAGAGAGAGAGAGAGAGAAGAGAGAGAGAGAGAGAGAGAGAGAGAGAGAGAGAGAGAGAGAGAGAGAGAGAGAGAGAGAGAGAGAGAGAGAGAGAGAGAGAGAGAGAGAGAGAGAGAGAGAGAGAGAGAGAGAGAGAGAGAGAGAGAGAGAGAGAGAGAAAGAGAGAGAGAGAGAGAGAGAGAGAGAGAGAGACTTTATATATATTTATAACACTACTCACTATCAAAATAGTTCGTTTTACAATTAATTGCCACACAACTATATTTTCTGCAATAAGGAAGTTCGCCTAACTTTCATCAGTGTTCTGAGATTATTTGGCGAAAAAATTATTTTGTCCAAATATTAATCCTACTCAATTTCAATGACAGTGAAGTAAAACCTTACACATTAATTCTTTATATTTCATGTAAAAACAAATTTCATTTCAAGTTGCCTGACAAAAATTTAAACACTGTAAAATATTTTTATGTAGATGTACACGTCTGCATTTTTATTTCAATTGTCTAGTATCAGTTTGTGATATTAAACTGTTTGCAGACTTTCCTAACACTGTATATCTCAGAAATGACTGTTTAACATAGACGTGCAAAGAGATGACGAAATATAGGCCTACTGTCACGAAAAGCAGCTAATTTACGACTAGACGGTTATTCCAGTCAACACGTGAACAATGGTTTTTCCGCTGAATTAAATTGTTTACATTAATTATAATAAGTTAACTGAAAACTTATAAACCATAAACTATGTTCAAAACCTGGAGGTGTTAAATCAGACAGGCGAAAAACGTGTCCATCATCATCGTCTTTAAAAGGCTAAGATAAAATACAATCCCTGGAGTAGTATAATACCATCAGGGTCGATAGTGCAAAAGAGTTGGTCAAGGGAGACCCAGATAAGATAAATGAATGAGAGGGATCTAACCCAAGACAACATAAAGAAATGTGTAGTTCCAACTAAGGCATGTCAGCATTAGGAACCTTAAGTCATGAAAGGGGAAGATCAGTCAAAACAAATTTTGATCATAACCTAACTTACCCTGTCATCTGAAACTGTGATTTTATGTAGAATACTGTAACAAAAAACACAAGTTTATATTTGAAAATGTTGATTATGTTGGCAACTTCTTTTGCGGCTTGAAAATGTAGGTTGTAGTCAAAAAATAAATCAATTTTAACAACTAACTTGTAGCCTAACTTTTTTCCTACTGTTATTATTTAAAAGGTGATTTAAAAGTCTCAGGATGTTATAAATACCTGTTATATAGTTTAAAGTATTATTTATAGACAAATCAATTTTTAGGAGTTGTGTACCAGGATGAAATACAAAACTCATTTTTAATACTCATTATATTAACAGTACAGATAAATAAGTAGAGAACAAGGTTTAAATTGGCAGAAGGTTAAATCCACAATATTGATGGAATAAAATGATTGTTTAGTGTGTCATTAAATCAACACCACTGACTTTACAGATACCCTATATAGATGTCGCCTCTATGCTAGCTCAGGTAGGCCAAGGTGATGTGGTGTTGATGTTACTAAACTTGATGTAGACTTCAATAACACGCTCCAAAGTTAGCTCCACAGAGGCATATTGAAAACTTATACTAGCGGTTAGAAAGTGCAAGTGGCTCATTAGATGTTTTAAATTAAAATTCAACTAGTCGTATCCAATTAAGAATTTTAAGTTTTGCATAATAAGCTATGGAATAACACGCGACTGTCAAAACAAATTTTTAATGAATTAAATATAACATTGTCGCACATTAACAATAAGCCATATAAACGTTTAGTTTTGCTAAATGTAAGCAATCCATCACAACACACCGTGAATCGCCACGAACAATCACTTTATAAGTTAACCTAAAAATAATTTAAAACAGCTGTTGTAAATTCTCAAACAAAACAACAAAATGAAACGTATTTGGGAAGTTATAACAAATTGTTTCAAACGATTTTTGTTGTGAAACATGTTATTTAAATGTAATAAATAATCAATTTATTAAAAAATAAGTGTTTCCAAAGAAAATGAACATTTTTGCTAAATCTGCAGGTAACACCGTTTAATTTGACATCTCAATCATTAAAATCGGCCCTATAGTAAAGATATACGCCACTGGTGCGGAAATTTCTTAGTGAATAAATATAAGAGAATCGTTCTTGTAAATCTAATGTGAGGCACAATAGTTATAGATCAAGAAGTAACAGTAGGCTAAGTAATACCACAATTATTGTACACTTGAACAACACACATTCAGAGAGATTTTTTTATTGTTGTTCAAAGGCGAAAAACCTCTTCATTATAATCGCCAAAGTTCAAACAGGACATTCTCCGAATATATCAACAATGAACAGAACTTAACCAGTTGCCCAATTATACTTGAAGTGGAAGGATTTGACAACAATGATCTGTATATATATATATACACACATATCCATGTAGTGAATATGTTTTTGTGTTACTTGAGCCACACCTGAGGATGCCTTCTGTTAAGACGAAAGAGCTGTCATTATTATTATGGGCAGAACTTGACTATCGATTGAACATTTGCCGAGTGATAATAACTAATGGCACACTATTTTATTAGTTACTGTTTCAGACGACAATTTAGATAAATAAACAACATCAGCTGTAAGTAATTCTGTTTTCATTTAAATTAAGGGATGTTTTTAATGATAACCCTGTATATTGTTATCTATGCTATACCCATTCAGAGGCAGACTAGGGTCACTCACATTGCAGACTACAATTATTTTAAAATAAGGTATTGAGAAAAGTAACTAAAGAGCAGCAAGGTCAGTTTCAGAAAGTTTATTATACAACACTCACGACCTACATCAACACTAGGAAAATATGACACAACATTTGACAAATACAGATGGCCACTGTCCTTGACACATGACTAACCTTAAACTACTGTTTAATCAACTAATCAAACTTATAAAAATTTCCATATGCAAATTAGCCTCATAAAACTTTAATAATAGTTTTCTAGCTCAAACCATTTGTATACAATAAATTTGTATTGTGGTCTGAAAATTCAATATATAGGTTAAGCCATAAATCAGATGACAAAAGCACAATTGTCAGTAAAATATTTATTTACAAAGACAAGGCTACACAGACTACAATTTTATAAAAAAAGACAGACACAGTATCAAGGGCGTACCCAGGATCAAAACTAGGGGGGGGGGGGCAAGCCAAGGTCATTCAATATAAAATTGATTATTAAAATAGTTATTTCAAGAATTGTATTAAATTCCAGCAACAAAATGTATAATAAAGATTTATTTTTTGCTTCCAGGGGGGGGCAGCCGCCCCCCTGCCCATCGCTGGGTACGCCCATGCACAGTATGTTGTGAACTAATCGTAACACATTTTAAAAATGCGGTCATTCTTTTACAAAGTAAAGTTGAGATTTTTCAACAAGGTTTTTTTTATTATTATTTATACTACAACTAAATAATAAAAGTTATCTGGTAGCTTATATATATTATACAGTTCACTATTAGGCGGAAATTAGCCCACTGATTAAATCCACCGGATATCCACAGTAGAACTGCAGGAAATAAGTATCATTACTGCACTAAATCTTCAGGCTTGATTCTCGTAAGTCTCCTTACACTGTTGGTATTCAAGATCTGGAGCACAACTGGATTTTCATGATTAGTGAGCTTCTTTGAATACCTGATTGCCATGATTTTAATCTCCTCACTTACCGTGTTCATCTTTAAATCACTGTGGATGTCATCATTCCTAATATACCAAGGGGCGTTAACAATTCCTCGTAACACCTTGTTTTGGAAGTTTTGAATAATTTTAATATTGGACTTCTTGGTGCAACCCCAAAGTTGCAAACCATACCTCCAGATTGGTTGCAAAATTTGTTTATGCAACAGTAATTTGTTGAGCATGTTAAGTTGGGAACTTCGTCCAATCAGCCAATACATTTTCCTATACTTGATAGCTAGCTCATCTTTTTTCTTCTTTAAATTGAAATGGAAAGCGCATGTTTCAACAAGGTAACACAAATTTGAGCACTTAAGTTCAGTGATAACAGCAATTCAAATTCAGTTCATATTCTTTGTTTTAAGTATTCAATATTGTTAATTCTCACAGAATAAACTTGATCTTCTACCATCTCTGTATAGAATAGTGGATCGGCATACTTATCTTGAGGAACAAGGAGGCTATTTGGTTGTTCCACTTCTGTCGATCCATTTTTCAATTGCATTTTAAATGGTGTGCCATCCTGCTGCCATATCAGTTTTTCTTGAAAAGGCTGAAGTTGTTCAAAGAGAAGATCATTTTCCATTGTGGTATGACAGTATCGTGTAGCAAATAAAGGTACCTAGTTCTCCTTTGTGGCAGTACCATCAAAAAATTAAGGACCTGTAAGCTCACCAGCAAAAAATACTGTGCAAATTAGTTACACTAGGAGCATTTATAATTTCCTCTATCACCAGATGTGGATAATCAGACGCCCACTTTACACAGTTGTAATTACTCACATATCAATTCATCTTAAACGTAGCTTCATTAGTCATTAAATTGTTTTTAACACAGAAGTTATGAAATTTTGGAATAAGTTTCTTAGCAAAATGGCCGAATGTTTTTGATTTAATATTTTGTCTTAAAATAGCAGCCACTCAAAAGAGTTACTGCACAAGTGTATAGTTATTCCAATTAGGAACAAAACACATGCTCGAAAGAATTAACTATAGTGTTAATGAGCCATAAAAAGCAGTCATACAAATAAAATTTCAAATGAAAACACTTTCCCACAGACACTTTTTACTTGACCAGAAAATTAAACTTGACCTGACTACGGAACTTAAATATATATTAAAGTATATATTCATTAATAGGGATTAAAAAAATTTCCAGTTTCATAAGGTTTCAAAAATATGAAATAAATTATAGATGTTATACTGTTTCACTAAAATTTGCTTAAATTATTATGTAACTTAAAAAAATATGCATTAGTATTAATTAAAGCGTGGTATCTCAAATGATCAAGATCCCACTAGATCAACAATGAGCTTCCCTGCGGGTGGAACTGGTAATAAATCATTTATTTATTCAATAAAACTATAAAAAAAATAACCACTTATAGTTTATTGTAAATATCAAACTTAATAACATAGCCTACATTTTTGTGATACTTTTGCAGCAACGCTAAGAGCTTTTGTCTCTTTTCAGGGTCCCTAGGAAAAGCAAGGGACCCTTATAAAATCATGCATGTATTTTTCTCTCTGTCTCTTGACAACCCAATTTTAACTCCAAAACTATAAATCAGATTTTGAAAAAACCTGCTTAAGCAACTGACAAAGTTATTTATTGGCCATGTTCAAAACCAGGAAAAAATACAGCGACCATTATTAAACCATTTTTGTGGTGAGGTGAAATCCAGATTCTTGGAGATTAAGTAATTTGCGTTTAGAAAATTTGATCTAAAAAGTTAGCATCTTTATTGTACAACAAAACAATCGTTATCATCATCATAGCCTATTAAATTTTCACAGCATTATTTAAAGCAGAGAACCATTTCCAGTTGTCGACCTGTAAGGTGAAAACATGTTTTTGAATATCTAAAAAAAACTTTGATATTTCAAGTTAAATAATTTAAATTTAAAGTTTTCAAAATTTTTATAATTTATTTTTATTTAAAATAAAAATTAATATAAATATCCCTATTAACTTTTCCTTGTTTTTTTTTTTTTTTTTTTTTTTTTTTTTAATTTCAAAGTAGAAATATATAGTTTTCCTGCAGGAACAGCCATAAGCTTCATGAACTTCAAAATCTTCTTGAAAAGGTTGTCCATCCCTTTGTCAAAGATCCAAAAGTCTCAGTCTTTTCTCGATCGAAACATTTATATTTGGAATTCAGGTGCTATGCCGTTTCTTCTTGCAGGCTACATTTCCTACACAGAAGTTCCCCAGTGAATATCCCCACCCTGTGTTTATTATTTCTCATGTGATAGTGCTCTGTAATGAATCCAATCATTTCATATATTGAGCCTTCCTAACGAGAGAAGATTAGATACTTTAAATTGTTTCGGGGGGGGGGGGATATTGTCAGAGATCAATTAAGTGTTCAATCTCTCATGTTCATAGATATTATTCTGGAGTATCCTGAACAATCCTATGTACACTTATCTCACACTGTAGGCATTGTGTACTGTGTATTTATCCTTGCCACAGTCTTTCTGAATATTTCGAGTGAAAAGATATTACGATAACAGTAAAAGGTTGTAGCAGGAGTGCTACTAAACACTCCTGTAACTGCAAGACTTGCCAGTTGTCAAATTCCGGTTGGTCTTACTGTTGATCCCTGGATTCCTATTTTTAACCACCACACAATGGCACCATACACCATGGTTAGTCCCACCACAGAGGTATAAAGACAGAACATCAGTTTTGACTTCAACCTCCATATTTTTCCCACCAAGCACTGATTCCATTGAGTGACCACTTGCAATTGTCAATGACGTGATTGAAGCACAAGCAAACTTTCAAATTCCTCCAATTTTTTTGTTCCCATCCACAGTTTTAAAGAAGTTCTTATGTAAACTGATCATTGTTTCACTTATAATGTGTCAATATAATATTTTACTTAACCAATAAATGAAGTATAGAGTAAGTTTGATAATCACAAAAAATTTCTGTCTATGTTATGAAACTGATCTTCATATTACCTTTACCTCAAGAGACAAAAAAGTGATTATTGACATGTCATCGTCATCATTGTCGTTTGTACATGAGAACAATAGCGGCTACAAAAGTTAAGATTACAACATGAAATTTGGTGAAGGGTAGCTAGCTTGCCAATTTCAGAAAAACCAAATTAAAATGTAAAAATGGTTGCTATTTCAAACAGGGTTTTTTTCCATATCTCGTGCGTTATTCAACTAATAACACGCTGTAATAGTTCTTAAAAGAGAAGGTGAAGTTACTTTTAATGTTATTAATTTGTTAATTTGCTCGACTATAGGGCGCCAGGTTTGCTTTAGCATACCAATTTAGAAAAAAGAATGAATTTAATTATTTATAAGATCTCTGGGGTCGTAAGTTCTTTTCACAGTGTACTTACAGTGGATTTTGGTTTTTTAATGAGAACACTTTGGCTGAAATGTTACAAAGAAAACATTTATTAAACATTCAAAGAAACATCCTACAAATTATTATTAACAACAAAAAAAAATCATATTATAAGTACTAGTTATCCTTTTTAGTTTCAATAACAAATTATGAAGTTATATTTCCTTTATTTCTTTCTTTCAAATTAATTAATTTTATCTTTAAAAATGCTTCTACCAATAAAATTGTTACAACAGGAATTTAATCTATGAATTTTTTAGTAACTTTGTAGTTCTAAAAGAAAAATGAAAAGATTCTATTTTCATTATTTAAAAACTTCATTTTACTATTATTTCTTCTAGTAATAATCTACTAAATTTTCTTTAAATAGATAAACATTTACAAAACAATTAATTTAAAACATAATACAGGTTACTAATCAAACAGGTAATATATAGCGTCTATACCACAACGCCGATCTAAATGAAAAAACATTGTCTGTGTCCAAATGGAAAACTGATGTCCTACACGTTGAAGTTCCACGGCTTGTAGAGGATTCTCCCTCGTTCAGAAGTTGTTTTCTCCAGTTGTTGAGAATATTCATAACTCGCGTACATAAACTATTGTCTTTTACGTTCCCACGTTATTGTCTTTGAAACACGCTAAACATGGATTCTTAGATACTTTCGATCTCTATTTGAGATAAAAAATCAAATGTACATTGTTCTAATAGAACCTAGAAACTCTTTCTACGATCTTATTTCTCCAAACACTGGATTATTACTTGAAAAACACAACCTGTCCATTTTAAGCGGTAAACTCAACTTTTAGAAAACACATCTTGTCCCTTCAATCGCTGGACATCGAATTTTTAGAAACAACCTGTCACTCCTAACGCTGGACTTAGACTGCTGTTACCATGAGGCAAATTCTTACTTCCGAAAGCGTTCTTTCCGGTTACTGTTCACACATTTTACCGCACTGCCGTAAAATACAAATAATTTACATTTTATAACAAACAAACTAAATTACATTAAAATTAAACATAATAATTCATACTGTTGTCTTGAAAATCCATTTTTCTTTTATTAATGACGTTACTAAGTTTAAATTATTATTTGAATTTATTATCTCTTTGGCTTAACCGCGTCTTTTAAATGAGTCTATTTTAAAATCTGACTTTTCACATTGTCACAAAACCCCACAAGGTTTGTATTTCAATACAGGTATTGGAATACAAAGCTTTTATATATATATATTTCAAATCGAAAAAAAATATTAATGGATGTTCAAGACATTTCATTTCAGAAGCTAAGGACCTCATGAAAGAAAATAAGTATCCCTAGTATACTTAATTTTAAGAAAGATTCTCTTTTCTTATAAAAACTAAAAAATCTATTTATTAATAATCCTATTTTACTATCTCAATTTGTTTGAGTCATCATAACTCATTGAAAAAAAAAATTATACGAATCAATTAGTGCTAAGTCTTATCTCTATTTATACAATAAAACCCATCATCAGTTTCCTTTCCAACCTTGTTGGCTGAAACTTTCCATCAACATTTTTTGTTGACAGGATCCCGTCACTCAAAGCTTATCTCCCAGACAGCCGTCTATATACTTTTTCTCGTCTCATCCTCTTTGCCAAGACGACATTTCTACATCCTTTGAAAATCTACCTTTGACTCTAGATATTCATCTGAATAATTCCTTCAACTTAATACAATAAAAATTTTAAAACCTCTCATTTTTAATTAACATTATTACAAAATTATCTACTTATTATTCAAAATTACTTCAATTCACCTTAAAACTTTTCAATTATCATCTTATATTATTATTCATTTTAGTTTAAATCCAATAACTATTTATTCTTACTTAAATTCTTAATTACTCTTTGTCTCGCTGGGATAACATGTTAACTACTGATTTTACAATTACAAAAAACTCTTTTCTTCAACTAAAATTTAAAAATATAACATTATTATCAAAAAAAAATATAATTACTTACAAAACTCATCTATTTATTTAAAAATTACCTCTTTACAATTGTATTGTCTCTCAGTATCCTATCTTAAAATTATTTCCATCTTATCTTTCATATTTTAATAATCAAAGTTGCATTAATCCCCAAACAAATTCTTCATAATAAAAAACTCCTTATTATTTACCTATATTCTTTCATAAATAATCTCCTTATTTCAACGTAGCTTCCTTTAAAAATCATAATAATCGTCGTTTATCCGCAGAATTCCTTAAATCTCCCTTTATTTCATTAAAATCGTCGCATATTTCCTTTATTTCATTAAAATCGTCGTATATTTCCTTTATTTCATCGCAGTACTCAAAAAACCTCTTAAAAACTAAAAATTTACCATTAATGCAACCTAACTACTCTTTTTATAAAAGTTTCTTAACAGAACAACTTCATTTTAAATACCACTTTACTCAACAATTCTGTAAAGTCATCATCTTCATATAAAACTCAAAAATTCTTTCATTTAAATTACTTCATATTAAAATCTCCTTAGTCATCTATTACTTGTATACAAAACTTCAAAAAATAAAAAAAATTATCATTGCTTTCCCAGCTAACACCGTATTTCATCAAAATCTTTAGACACCTTTATCAAATAACTTCTCACAATCGTCTATTGTTTTAAATCCAAACATTATTTATTAAAAATCATTAATTATTTATTTCATTTATAAATTTCATCAAAACCTCTCTTATCATTGTTAATTTATTACTCCTTCCTTTAAAAAACAAAAACTTAACCTCCCTCATTCATTATTTAACATCAAAAAAAACTTAAAAACTTTATTATTATCTGTCTTGGCAAAACTTACATAGATTCTCAAACTTTAAACAACTATTCTTCATATTCACAAACCACAAATCACTTAAAACTAACAATTTTTTATCATTTTATTATTAAATAATTCTTAATTTTTAAAACATCAAAACATACAACTTATCGTTTTACAATTTAACATCTAATTACCTATCCTAATCAGCTAATCAACATTTTCACAATTTTATAGAACTTTTAACTTCATTCCATAAAAACTCTCCTTTTGTCACGTCCGGTTTATTCTTACATATACAGATCGATCACTTCTATATATCCTACAATTTGTTTTCAATCAACATCTGTCTAAAATTTATTACATGAAGTTTTTCATGTAATAATGTCACACTTATTTATGCATTTTTCTTCCTAACCTCTCCTACATAGGTTCTTCTAACCGTCTACTTTATACCGTGCATACTTCTAATTGCTCTTTAGACTCTTACATAGAGTAACATGTTGTGACGTTGAAATGTGCAGTGGTTGAATACAATATCCCTACTTGATTCAAGATAAAGCCCAAAACACATCCCTATTTCACAACACGCCCTCTTATGCAGTCTCAGAATGCCTTATTCTTACGAATAAAACATTCTATTTTGACTACACAAACGCCTACCTCCTCCCAAAATGTTCATGTACTCCTTAAATGCATCTACACGAAGAAAATTTTAAAATTCATAAAAAATTTCATTAAAATCGTTTCATCCGAAGTTGAAATAATGTTTATTTTTACCAAGTTTATTACTAGCATCGTCGATTTTCTGTTTATGTAATCCTTTCTAGATGTTATTATTCAAATTCAAAAAGAAAATTTTATTTTTTAAAATTTATTCTAAGTCCTTTACTTAGAAATTTTACCTTCAATACTATTAAAGTTATTTAAGTAATCTACTTTTGTTCTTGTTTACTTTATTTAAAGCCAATTATCCTTTATTTAAGTAAATTTTATTTGAAAACGCAAGTTAAATTAGAATTATACGTCAAACGTTTTTTATTTTCCTAGACAGCATTTTGGTAACACCCTATATTTCGTCTCAATGTCATGCATAGGAATTTATACCTGACTAAGGAATAAACAATCTCCCCTAGCTGTATGAAGCAATATATCTGTCTACTGATAAGAAGTGAACCTTTTAGCTCCAACTAGATTCTATTTCTCTCGTCATTATTGAATATTTTATTGAATCCACCTACTTAATATTGAATATTGTTTCTTCAACACTACTCTGAATCCTTGCTTCGAACTAACTATCTTATCTATGTCACGTAAAATCAATATTTATCTTAGAGTAAACAACACTCGGTTATTTACTAACAATCTTGCATCTTTCACTTAGCAAATACCTAAACGTTTCTAAATATTATTTCTTCTTAATCATACTAGCTTGGCATATAATTATTTTCTATATTTCTGTCTTAGCTTACAAAATTTATCAGTACACACAAATTATTAGTATTCATAACTCTTAATTATTTATTTTCAAACTTAAACTTACTTATTAACAAAATCTTAACTACTTTTTATTAATTATTTTAAAAATCAAGTCCGTGTGTTTATAAAATGTCCTTACATTTATTTATTCATTCCAAATTTCAATTGATTACAACTCAATTATAAATTATATATTTTTTACGATGGTTCCCAGATTGGTGAAAGATTTTAAAATACATGATTTGATTTTTGTAAATATCTCTAGCGTTAAATACCTCTGTCCACATGGACAGTTTGTCTACCATAGTCATCACAACAGGCCCTTTCCTAACAAAAGATCTCCCTTTGTTATTTTCTCGGAGTGTTGACAAAATACCTTTCTCTTTCTCCCTCTCAGGCATACCATCACCCCTCCTTCTCTCAAACAACTCAGAATCTACTGACCTAATTTCAACCTCCGTTAGTTTAGGAATTCTAACCCCACCATTCTTATACATCATCACAAAGCCTTCTTTTAATATTTCTTTTTTAAACTTGTATTCAAAGCTACTCTTTTCCCAAAAACTTTTAATTATCTGTTCTTGTATTCTAAAAACATTTCTAAATTCTAACATCGTGTATTTTTCAAAATCTACAGTCTTATGGTAAACTCGTTTTTTAAGATAAACAGCTGATTCCTTTATTATTAGATTATTTACTTTTACTTTGTTTTTCAAATTACTTATACCTATTCCAACCCCACTAGACATATTAATTTCAACGTTATTTGCTGTTTCTAGATATACCTTGTTACCTAACCCATTATTCATTATTTTAGAAATTTCTTGAACACCATCATTCACACAATTGTCTTCAATTATTATTAAATCATCTGACATCTCTTTTGTTTCATTAAAACTGTTAATTTCTACTTCAGCTATTGCTTGATTTAAATCGTTATCTAAATTATTAATATTTTCTACCAAAACACCTTCTACACTATTAATCTGTTCAAATTTTACTTTTTTTTCACAATAGCTTAATTCAATTTCTACTTTATTATTAGTCTCCATTACATTGATTTCCATTTGTTTAATTTCCAATTTAAGATTTTGTTCTGATTTTACATAATTTGGTTTTAATTCTAGTTTGATCTGATCTAGCTTTTTGTCCAAATTATCTAGTTTAACATTGTTCTGTTCAAATTTGGCGTTAAATTCTTCAAATTTATTGTTCAAATTTTGCTTTAATTCTAAATTATCTTGTTTTGTTTCTAACCTAACTTGGTCAAACTTATTATTTATACATTCAAATTTCTTATCATTGTCTCGTTTAAGCTCTAGATTAATCTGTTCAAATTTAATATTAAATTCTTGTTTTAAATCCTGTCTTAACTCTAAACTTTCTTGTTTTGTTTCTAATCTATCTTTCTGCATATTTTTCATCATTACTTCTAACATACTCTTAATATCTAAATCCTGATCATTATTTTCCACACTCTTATCTAACCTAATCTGCTCAACTATCCTAACCTCTTCAACTCTTAATTCCTTATCTGAATTTTCTTCTACAGTTTCTACTCCTAATACTCCTACTATTTTTTTATTTATATCTTCACACTGTTTTTTACTATCTAGAATCCCTTCACTACTATATCCTTTAAAATCTGAACCTGAACTACTATTCCCGTTCACACTTGAACATCTACTATTACTATTACTACTTATTTCTTGATCTAAAAAATTTTGTGCAAACTGTTCATTTGTTTGCTCATTACTTTGCGATTCCTTCTGTAAATTATCAAAAATATCCCCCATAAATTCCAATGGCTCTATATTATTTAAAGGATTTTGATTTCCTAACCCTACCTGTTCATCATTATTATTAACATTTACAATTTCTGTCTCCATTTTTACCTTACTATATTTAACACAAAAAATTTTTTTTTTAAAAAGAATCTTTCTTATTTTATTTAGAGAGTCCTTACCTTGATTTTAAGAGTTCTCATTGCCAAAATCACTGTACTTTCGACTAAAAAGGCCCACAGTTGCGGCGACATTTGTAATAATTCTTAAAAGAGAAGGTGAAGTTACTTTTAATGTTATTAATTTGTTAATTTGCTCGACTATAGGGCGCCAGGTTTGCTTTAGCATACCAATTTAGAAAAAAGAATGAATTTAATTATTTATAAGATCTCTGGGGTCGTAAGTTCTTTTCACAGTGTACTTACAGTGGATTTTGGTTTTTTAATGAGAACACTTTGGCTGAAATGTTACAAAGAAAACATTTATTAAACATTCAAAGAAACATCCTACAAATTATTATTAACAACAAAAAAAAATCATATTATAAGTACTAGTTATCCTTTTTAGTTTCAATAACAAATTATGAAGTTATATTTCCTTTATTTCTTTCTTTCAAATTAATTAATTTTATCTTTAAAAATGCTTCTACCAATAAAATTGTTACAACAGGAATTTAATCTATGAATTTTTTAGTAACTTTGTAGTTCTAAAAGAAAAATGAAAAGATTCTATTTTCATTATTTAAAAACTTCATTTTACTATTATTTCTTCTAGTAATAATCTACTAAATTTTCTTTAAATAGATAAACATTTACAAAACAATTAATTTAAAACATAATACAGGTTACTAATCAAACAGGTAATATATAGCGTCTATACCACAACGCCGATCTAAATGAAAAAACATTGTCTGTGTCCAAATGGAAAACTGATGTCCTACACGTTGAAGTTCCACGGCTTGTAGAGGATTCTCCCTCGTTCAGAAGTTGTTTTCTCCAGTTGTTGAGAATATTCATAACTCGCGTACATAAACTATTGTCTTTTACGTTCCCACGTTATTGTCTTTGAAACACGCTAAACATGGATTCTTAGATACTTTCGATCTCTATTTGAGATAAAAAATCAAATGTACATTGTTCTAATAGAACCTAGAAACTCTTTCTACGATCTTATTTCTCCAAACACTGGATTATTACTTGAAAAACACAACCTGTCCATTTTAAGCGGTAAACTCAACTTTTAGAAAACACATCTTGTCCCTTCAATCGCTGGACATCGAATTTTTAGAAACAACCTGTCACTCCTAACGCTGGACTTAGACTGCTGTTACCATGAGGCAAATTCTTACTTCCGAAAGCGTTCTTTCCGGTTACTGTTCACACATTTTACCGCACTGCCGTAAAATACAAATAATTTACATTTTATAACAAACAAACTAAATTACATTAAAATTAAACATAATAATTCATACTGTTGTCTTGAAAATCCATTTTTCTTTTATTAATGACGTTACTAAGTTTAAATTATTATTTGAATTTATTATCTCTTTGGCTTAACCGCGTCTTTTAAATGAGTCTATTTTAAAATCTGACTTTTCACATTGTCACAACGCTCAAATAGATAAACATTTACATATTTCAATTCTGCATGAATTGTTACCAACCTCACCCCATCACTATGATGACATAATATAGTGAAGTTTACAATAATATTTCAAGTGAAAATATACCACCTAGACTGGGAATCGAACCCAGGACCTTTGGCTTTACGTGTCAATGCTCTACCAACTGAGCTATACTAGTCGCTTCCCAGTACAGGGCGTAGACTTCTCACTTGACTTTACTTTTAATTGCTGCAATTTTGAGTTTCCAAATTAATTACCTCGCATATGCGACATTGAAATTAATTTTTGCGAGGTAATTAATTTGGAAACTCAAAATTTCAGCAATTAAACGTAAAGTCAAGTGAGAAGTCTACGCCCTGTACTGGGAAGAGACTAGGATAGCTCAGTTGGTAGAGCATTGGCGCGTAAAGCCAAAGGTCCTGGGTTCGATTCCCAGTCTAGGTCGTATCGTATATTTTTCACTTGAAATATTATTGTAAATTCAATACTTGCTAGTAAAAACGTATATAAGCAGAAAAATCAAATAATTAAAAAATCAATAGTGAAGTTATTGTCAAAAATGTAATATCAAGCCCACCAAGGCTGTCATAGACATGAATGTGGTGAGTAGAGAGTAGAGGCTTCATTAAATATATAGAGCTAGCTCACCATAGTTGATATTCTAACATGAGTTAAGTGAGTTAGACAGTTTAATATAATTTACATATCTAGCTCATGTCAAAAAGTAGTTATATACACAATTACAAAATTAACTATTGTATTAAAAAACTTACTCTAATACATTTTAACATTTCTTACAAGTCCTAAGACGTCTTTTGAGCATTACATTATTTATAAGCTTCTGTTTTCTGATGTCTGAACTGACTTGACTTTATTGTGTATTCTGATTTACTGTTGGTATGTTAACATGGGATAGGCTTGGATTTGTGTGTTTATTTCAAATAATGAATTAGTGTTTTTATGAATTGAGATTAGATTGCTTGACTCAGTTATTTTAATTAATTCATCAGGGTTGGCACTTAGGTATTTTCTGTGCTCTTGGGGCTGCAAGATGACAGATGGTACTATTGATGAGTGTGTGTTAACCCTTCTACTCGAGATAACAATATGTATTGAGTTTGGTGATGGATTTCAAGATGTGGGGCTTGATATAATTATTAATGGATTGATTTATTAATTAAGACACATACAATATTTATATCTTGTCACTATTCTAGAAATAAATTAAAGATTACTATCAATATCACATCATAAACAACAACACAGCAATAAAAGTAAACAATTATAACAAATTAAAACAAATGACAAAATAGTAAATCAGTATCATAAACATTATTATATACTTTGTATATTGGGTTTTCTATAATCTATATATGTAATACTTTATTAAACCCTGTACTGGTTTTCGTCAGAAGCTTAGATAGAAGTTATTGAATAAATTATGACAATATAAAATTAACAAACAATGCAAAAGATATGTAAATCCATTTTTTACAAATCAATATTTAAAACAATTAAAAAATGCCATTAATTAAAACAATCGCACAAATATAAAAATTTTTAATGAAAAGTGTGCAAAAGGGAGACTACCTTTTTTTAGGAGAATAAATAAAAATCATGGCTCATAAACTCCTCTACCATGTAAAATGATCTAGACTCTAGACAATGGTACATGTCCAAGACTGTTTCTAAAAACAATTATAATTTGATAAATTAATCATCCTACTAAGAAGTTTATTTATAAATAATGCACTAGTTTAGTAAGGAAGTTTATCTTATAACATGTGCTGTCTAGTTCGATAGAAGCATTCCTGGTACTATAACTACTCTCTATGTCCTTATTCTGATTACACTTCAGTTTAAAAAAAGAGAAGTACTTCCAGTATACACATACTTAAAAGTGTAAAAATACCAAATTATGTATGGCTATGTATTTGTTGTATCATGGAGAAACAGTTATTTTCTGAGAGTAATATTTTTAAAAGAATCCAACCATTTCTTTCCGATTGCTGTTAGAACTGGTGGGGCAGCATATAGTATAATCGGATGTATGTATATTTTATTCATATGATAGCCTAGTCTTGAGAGGTAAAGGCTTTTGCCATTCATGATGGATAAGAGTCTGGGTCAAGTTGCTTTTATTCTGATTATAATATCCTCACATGAAGGGAAAAGGTGAGTTCCTTGTGAAGAATGATTCATTCCAAGATATCTGACTTGTCTTTCCATGAAATGGATGATCTATTGAAGTGGGTATTGTTTGGGTAAGTTTGTTGTCACTTGTATGGCTTCAGAGTTGTCTAACAAATATTTTATTACTTGTACAGATATGTCAGTGCGGAGGCGAGATAGTCAATTGACAGCCCAATTCCATTCCATTGGACCTGCCGTTTGGAAATTGGTGGAAATATTTGTAGCTGAAACTATTGCCTCTGGAATGCTAATGTTCTTCGGCTGTATGGGTCTTATTGTATGGAAAGAAGATACTCCGTTACCCCCTTGGCAAGGAGCAGTAGTATTTTCTGTTGTTGTTGCGACTCTCATACAGGTGAAATCAATACAGTTGCTTTTATTAACTGATTTTCTTGAGAGAGGTGGGATTTAGACCTTGCTAAATGGCTGGCCTTTTGAAGCCATTTTGTATGCAGAAACTACATCTCAGAAAATGTTCTTCTGATTCAAAACCAAATTTGGAAATGTAAAAGTGTACAGAAATTTCTCACGAATATTTTTTTACCAATTATTGGGAGGGTAGGGGAAAAGGAGCAAATGACTTCAATTTCAAATTGAAGCAAAAAATTATTTAACAACATTGAAATAATTACACCTCTTATTAGCAATTACTTTGTGGCAGGTAAACGCCGTACAGTTAGACTGTTATAGGTTCTTTCTACCTACGTACTAATCTCTTCACTAACCTCCCTGTAGTTTTAGTAAAAACCACCAGGTCTTGAAGTCCGCTCTCTGAATATTTTTATATCTTGATTCCACAGCTTCAAATACTTTCCACTGAATGTCTTCCTATCTGGAACACGTGGACAATAAATGAGTTCAAACTAGTCATCCCTCTTATCAACCTTATATTGAGATGTTTGTTTACAAAACATTGCCTCGTCAATAGACTAATTTACATTCTAAGGATCACCTTTCCACCTTCTATTGAACCACTCAACCATCTCCTAGTTTGTATAAAATCCGTCCATTCCTTGGTGTTTACGAGTCCATGCTAAAAGGAGACTCCTGTTTGTAACTTTCAATTTAATTAGAATCTTTGCCGGCTTATGTACTTTCTCAGTGTCTCCGCAAGTCCATACCAAACAATTTGCATGCATTCAAACCCTATCCTAAAAGCTTTCAAGACCATCTGACTGTCAGAAAAAATCACCACTTCACTAACTCCACTTAATCTGAATTCATTTAGCAGTAAACATTGAAAAAGCTTCTGATGGAAGAACTGTATCATATTTCCATAAATGAAAAGAACCTCTGTAGCTCCATATTTGGTATATACAAGCCTGCTAATTTCTCCCTTATGCTTGGCACATCTGTGTAGCATACCATGGTACTCCGACATTCTTCGCAAGGTAGTCTGATAATCTGAATTGTCTAGAATGTATAATTACACATAAATTAGTGTATAAAATCTATTTTTGTACGTGAATGAAATGTAAATTGGTTACTTTTAATGCTTTCAGAAGGTACAATTGAAGACTAGAGTAATAAAACATGTCAAGATCCATATTTTAATTTTATAAAATTGTTGTTGTTATTGTCTTTTAAAACATTAATTCAGCAAAAAATAGTGAAATAAAAATATCTGCATATAAATTTGTGAGAACACTTTTCCAATACAATGTTTAGTTTAAAACATGAGATTAAATTCAGTAATGGGTAATGGTATTCACAATAAAGTTAATTGATATTTCATTCACTTTCAATATGTACAAAACAAATATTCTGATGTGATTTACACCTGGGAAAACTCGCCTTAGTATAAAAGGCTTGTTAAATATTTTAGCTTTTCTTATGTTAGAATGTTATTACTTATTTTGTGGAAAGTGGAAGATCTAACATTTAAAGTCTGGTTTTCATAAAATTTATACATTTCAATTTTACAAATGGGAAACTAGTGAATTTCTTTTTCTTTTTCCTTTCTTGTTATTTATAGGCAAAAAAACTATTACCTTATAAAAAAAGAAAGAAAAGAACATACTACATAGATCCTTAGCTCTTGTATACTCTAATAACTTCAGGGTTGGAAGATAACAACAGTTGATTAGGAGAGATAGGAAAGGTGAAAGAGAGGGATCTAACTCAAGAATACATGAAAAATGGTTCCCCAAGGGATGTAAATTTCTTTTTGAGCCTCACAAAAGCCTACTGTACCTCTGAAATTCACAATTCAGCAATATTCTGATGTTTTTTTAAAACTTTTTGAACCTTTATGATTTCATTTACTCATTATTTAAAAATTTTGTTTACATTCCCTCATAATGTTAAATACATAGATATATGTTTTACATTAAAAAACAAAGAACAATAAAAAAGATAATTAAACATACTGTGATATAAAATAATAAAGTAGGTCCACAATAAAAAAAATAATACAAAGACAAAATTATTGAAATATTTATAAAATGTTTTGTGTTTAATAAATATTTGTAATAAAAGTTTAAAAAATGTATCAACATAAATGCAAACACAATTTTAAGTTACATAAATTAACAATGAATATAAATTTAACAAAATAATGGTATTTACAGTCCTGGTTAGCCCCATTGGCTTCCCTAGTTATCTCTTGATGAGATCAAAAGCCTTCATCCACTCGAGTCTTCTCAGTAGTACAACATTATTGAGCAGCTGTGATGCTTTCTCCTTAACATGGCCTTGAAGCCATCATTGATGGCTATGAGGAAATCGATTGATTTCGTCTTCAACTGTGGGTATTTGTAAATCCCGGTTGAGGTCACTATTGAGGTCTGATGTACCATGGAACATTAGTTATGGTTCTCAAGACTTTATTTTGAAATCTCTGTTTGTACATTACTATGTTTAGAACACCCCCATATCTGAATTTCATAAGTTCCGACAGGTTTCAAAATTTGTTTTTATGAAACTAACTTATTGTGTAAGGTTAGTTCAAATTTCTATTTTTAAATATAAGTAAACAAACTTAATCTTAACAGCAATATTAAAATAAAAAATATTGTTTTAAAGCGAATGAAATTTTGCAATTTCTTTAAGAGAAAAGTAAAAAGAGTGCAAAATGAGGGAGCACTTATATTTTTAAAAAAGCTGTAAGAACAAATTGGTAAAAGAACAAAAAGGTACCTGATGAAGTATACTAGGATTTGTGTCAATGAAGTATCAAATGTTGGTGCTTACTAAAACAGAAATAATAATACAAATAATATTAAAGCGTAAAATTAGGTGTTGATTTCTTTTCTAGATATTTGGGCACATCACTGCTGCACATTTAAACCCTGCAGTTACTGTATGTTTCCTTTTACTTGGACATATTACGCCAGTAATGTCGATAGTTTATGTAATGGCAGAATGTTTAGGGGCCATTCTTGGATTTGGATTGCTCAAGGTAATTGTTACGCATTATAGATTGTACTGTATAAAAGTTTTGCATTTTAATTTTGAGAAATGAATTTCACATAATCTCAAAATAATAATACTAATTTAATAGTTGTTCAAAAAAATTATATGGCAATTAATATTATATGGTAAGATTTTAAACATTAATGACTCCACTTTTCATATTTTTAATTAGATTTTTTAAATTGTTGAATAACGTATAGACTTTTCTATTAAAATTATGACTATTATTTTCCTTGATCTCATGGCATAGAGATATAAAATAAGAGATCTAAAAACGATTTTGAAAAAAACCATGTTGGAAATTTAAAATACTTAGAAGCTATAGGAAAACCTTAATGTGTTCTATTAAACTTATCAAAAACTTTTTATAAAGTTTTTTATTGATAACTGTTCTTTGACTTGAAGTAACAATAAAAAATCATCTTGTTTAGTGTTGAAAGAGCTAAATCTTGTCTTTTGTAATTTATTATGGTAAATTCAAATATTTTCATAATATTTGGTACACAACTTTTTAATGGACTCCATTGTGACATAGTTTTGGGAAAAATTATAATTATTTGCAGATATGTTAGCTACTATGATTCAAAACTATATACAAAAATTTAATTCAACAATTACATCAAAATGTGTTGTTTTTGTTTTACAAACACACACTAATTCGAACATTTTTGACTCAAAATTGATTGTTCAAAATTATGAGTAGACCAGAACCTTGGTTACTTGAGTAAACACCTAGTCTGTTACTCGGTTATAAAGTACTTTGAACATGCACAATAACTTCAACTAATCCATTGGGCATGTATCCACCATAATGTCACCAGTCCATTGTTGTCAGTAGGTTTATAATGAGTTCAAAAATAAACAATCCCACTAGTTGTGACAACTAATCAGTGATTAAATTTCCAAACGGTAAGAAGATATAATTCTGCTGAAATTTATCGTTGTATGAATGAATGAATGAAGCAGACATGAGGCAATGGTGTTGTGAATTTAAGGATGGCCATACAAATGTTGTCAATGAAGAAATGAGTGACAGACCTAGCATTTGGACTCATGATCTCATTGAGCATGTGAATGCAAAAGTGGGATATAATCATTTTGTTACAATTACCAATCTTTCCAGAGAATTTCCTGAAGTTTCAATGACAATATTGTCTAGAATTGTGACTCACACTCTAGGATATTGTAAACTTTGTGCATGATGGTTGCAAAAAGTTTTGACAAATGTTTTTTTGGAATGCTTTCATATAGAGGAGACAATTTTTTTCCCACATCTTCGCTGGTAATAAAAATGTGAATTTCTTAAGTAAATGTTGAGTCAACAACAATTCATGTAGTGGGATGCAGTTCAACCAAACTGAAAATATTCAAACATACCCATTCTCAAAGCAAAACATGGTGACTGTGTTCTGGGACCAAAATGATGTGCTTTTGGTCAATTATATGGAGTCAGGCACAATCATCATACTGTAAGTCTATTGTGAACTACTTTCTAAACTGTCGCCCTCCTTATAGCTCTGATTTCATCCACAGTGACTAACACCTCAAGAATTGGCTTGCGTCTCAAAGATTCCAAGAAACTGTAGAATTATAATTACTAATCATACTCCACAACTGGCGGGATTGTTTATTTTTTCACTTATTCTAAACCCACTGTCATGTAAAAGCAAACAATGAACTGGTGACAATTATGCCAGTTATATGGCCAACAAAACAATTGAAGCTACTAGACAAGTACAAACTAACTAGTGTTGCCAATTGCTCTTACATTTCACACTTATGAGTCTATTGTTAACAAATTTATTTATGAAATACTTTATGTACATATTATAAAATAAATTGTCTATTTTTCAGTTGATAACACCTTGTGATATTTTGGACATAACAGCAAAAGTTACAGGTGCGAATTTGTGTTCAACTATTCCTCATTCGAGTTTAACCAACACTCAGGCGATAGCTGCAGAGTTCTGTGCTACATCCTGCATTATTCTAGCAGTATGTGGTTTAACAGATCACAGGAATGCTAATCAAGGAGCTGCAAATTCATTAAAATTTGCTGCTACCGTTTTAGCACTCTCTATCACAGTGGTATGAAAGTATACTTTTTTATTGAACTCACTGTATTAAAAATGTATTATTTTATATTTAATTTGACTATAACCAGTGTTTTGCTTTTGGGTTGCTGCCAGGTATCATGCCCCCCCTCTCTCTCTCTCTCCCTACAGATTTTGTATGTTTTGAGTTGTATATTTTGTATAAAGTTGATTCCTAAAGAACTGTTTATTTACGTAATATGCTTGATTCCCTGCCTGTATTCTTTCCTACTCATGTCATTATAATAAATAAAAACACAATATTTAGTAAAACCGCTATTTTAATAAAACATGCCGCCATGGTTTCACTGGTTACAGCATTGTCAAGGCAACTTAACAGATTAAAGAAAAAAGTACAATAACCTATAATACAAAATCAGGTGATCCCCATTGTTAACCTTTGTATGGAAGAAAGGAAGGAAGGGGGAGGGTAGGTTATGACCTGGACAAAGGTTTAAGGAGTGGGGAACTGCTTAAATCTAATTGCACATTTAAAACCACTAACCACTCATGTCATTATCATTAAATATCATTGCCCTCAGATACTTAAAACAAGAAACTCCTACAAACTTCATTTATCCAACTGTCACCCTCTTCTTATATCTGTGTTTGACATTCTCTTGTAGTTAGTCTTCCATTCATGTATAAGTCCTATTTTTGACACATTTTCCCTTTGTTCATAAATTTGTCTAAGGATACTTATTGTCTGAGTATCAATTGCAATATCATCGCTATATCTATACATAAAATTTGACTGGATTTTCCAAATATTGTTCCTTTCTTATCAAGTGTATTTATCACTTTACATTTAGTTGAGTAGTATTGTTAATTTGTTACATAAAAGTAAACAATTTTGAATTTGTTTCAGGGGCCTTACACTGGAGCTAGTATGAATCCTACCAGATCACTTGCACCAGCTTTTTGGAACGGAGCATGGCAGCAACATTGGGTCAGTAATAAGCTTACTTATATATATAGTACAAGTAATGTTATGTACTTATATTGAGCATATACAAAGTATTTTTAAGTGGGTTATCATTGATATCCTTTCATCTGTTAAATATACCAAACATTTTAAATGGGTAACATGCAAAGTATCAATGGAGTAGATACAGACGACATTTCAATAAAACTTGTTATTGCCCTATGGCTTTTAGAATATAACGTGACTTTTCAGTTAAAACCTCCATTTTCTCACTTATTTTTCCTACTAAGTGACACCAGTTCCAATAACTACATTAAATTTCCTTTAAGACAGAACCAAAATCGGTTTTTGAAACTGAGAAATTGGATTATTTACAGCCCTCAAACATGAAAAAAAAATGAATGTTTCGAAATATTTGTTAAAATTCAAATTGTTTTTTTACAAACAAATTGAGTACACCAATAGATGTTCAAATTTCACAAAAACTGCTTTTCATAATAAGCTCTTCAACATGGTATAATTGAATAGAACTTTTTTGTTCATGTTTGCATTAAGTAGGTCAAAAGTTATGATAAAACAAGAAGGTATTTTAAATGTTGGTTCTCTAATTGACACTCAACAGTGGTCAATTATAATTATTTTGTTTATAAATTGATATTCAGCAGTGAAAGTAGGTTGGTTATTACTCTCTACAAAAGAGAGAAACCATCAACATTGTCAGAATTAACCATTATCAAGGTTAAGTGATCGGTCAAATTGTTGGTCTTCAAATGATTTGTCGCTAACAGAATGCTTTTTCCCATGTAAGCTTCCTCATTCTTTCTCAATGTTGGTCTTTCGTAATGAACGTTTAAACACATTCACCAACACTCATGTTACGCAAAAGTTCAAACTACACTCCAAAAAAAAGTAAGCTACAAAACACACTCCACTTTCCTTTAAAACGTTTTCATCTTTGTTAAGACGTTTGTACAAGTTTAATATAGTAGCTTTGATTATTATTGTGTCACCATGACAACCACCTGGCCTTACCTTCAAGTTATAATATATAATATGGTAAAATTCAGTGAATCACCTTTTTATGTAGCCATGATGATTAATTAAAAAATTTGAATATATGAAACCATAGTGTGTGGATACAGTGTATAAGGATATTTTTATCAACTAATATTGTGAAATTTAATAAAAACTTAAATTTTGTTCAGATTTACTGGCTCGCACCGATGGTCAGTGCCTTTGTTATGACCATATTCTACCAAACAATGTTTGTCCGAACAACAATTTTATCTACAGAACAAATTGAAGGCCTTCCACTCACCGGTGTTAAAGTCAATACTCAAAAAGAGGAAGTGAAAGAAAGAAAATGAACTAAATAACTTATATTGATGATTTACAGTTTACATAAGAATTCAGAGCTCAATAACTTGCGATTAACTTAAAGTTGGTTTTATGTTATCTTTAAAACAAAATATTTTTATGTTAATTTATATTTCAAATTATATAATAATTTGTTTAGAAATATATTTTATAAAACCAAAATACCAAACGAGAAAGGTAAATTAATTATATACTGTACATGGTGACACATGTTTGGATATGTTTGAAATATGAATAATAGTATTAAATTTTGGAACATATTAAGTGGTAATCAAAATTAAATTTATTGATTATATAAAAAAATTGAGATACAATTAAGTGATGTTCTGATTTACTAACTTCTGTCCAAAAAAAAAGAAAAAAAGAAATTATCGAAAGGAATCCTTAGTGCAACCTACTCCCCTGCTCGTTGAGCTGGCAAATGATATTTTATTGAGATTTAATGTTAATAAAAATGAGAACTTCATAATTAACAATTTGGCTATTATCAAATTTAATAGTAGTAACAAAATAATTGTTTTATGTTAACCTTAGTTTCAAACTTAATGAAATATATTTTTAAAATAAAGGTTATTTTTTTGAGAATATAAAAGAAAGGAACTTTAATCAATATTGTCAACCATAAAACCTTTAGCTTTTATTTGTAACGAAGAACATTTCTAACACTTAAGTTTTTGACATGTTAATTGTTATTGTGGAATTCTTCTAAATATTCTAATGATATATAACTATCAGTTTATATAACTCAGTGTGGAGCATATTTTAATAAAGCTACTTAGTTATCTTACCTCAATAATAATTTGATTTGTTGTGAAGTGTAAGAATCAGCTAGCTGTTTGTAAATTTGGTTGCTAGGGGAAAGAATGTAGAAAGTGGTTTAAAACTTTCAATAAAAATATGGTTTTCTTGTCCTAATGTTAATTTTATGAAAAGTAGTTCTTTTAATGAATATTTCTGTAGAGTAATTTAAGTAAATAAGTGATTTTATTTATTTTTTGACTAGAAAGAATCATGTTTTTTTCAATAAATCAAATAGGTTTTTAAAATTTCTCATCACAATTTGTAAAATAAGACTATGAATACCTATTTAGAAATGTATTGAATTACATTTTTAATTTGAAATAATATTACTTAACTTTTTTTAGTTTAGATATTTTACAATGTAGCCGATGATATAGACAATTCTGGCAGGGTGGAAAAGAATTACATCTTTTAAATGATTTAAAAATATTAATACACAGTACATAAATTAAAAACCCTAAACTTACTATAAATACCAAATGTATTACATGTATGCTGTTAGTATTGCAATTTGTTATGTATAGTGCACATATTTTAGCTTGGCATGTTGTTAACTTTTGAACAGAACATGTAATATTCTCACCACTAATTTCTGTTGGAATACAGTATGTACACATTGAAAATTACCATTTATTTATAATTGTTTTACAGTACCTATTGTTGATAAAGTGTGCTTCTATTTAAATTGGAATTAATTGTAGTTTCTTTACTAGTAAAATAGGAATAATAAACAGTATAACATTGAGTTCTAGGTTTTGATAATCTACTGTTTATCCAAACACAATGAATTAATTCTATAAGTCTAAAGGTAACACAATTTAAAAAATAAACTATATGAATATAATCTATGATTATAGTTTGAAATAAGATTTATTATAATTTTATGTAAAGTTTATAAGATATTATTCTCTTCAATAGGCATTCATTGTATCGTAGCTACTTTGTAAATTTGCTATGTTTGTAGGCGATATATTTTAAAGTTAATAAACTAAAATAACTTCATACTGACACATACATTTAATAATTTATGTTATTTTCCATGATTTGTTTAGTCTCTATTTTGTTGTTTTATCTCTTCGGATATCGCCCCTACTAGGCTTACAATTTGTCACAAATTTTATTTAATGGAAAGTAATTTGTGTCAAATTGTAGAACAATTCCAAGTACTCCAAATACAAGAGTTACTTGTAATCCAACTCTGGCAAACAAAAAATTAGTTACTAAATTATATTAGGAGAGATTTAATATGTACTCACACAACCTTTTAGTACATTCATTCACTACATTTATTCAGTAATTATTGTCATTTAAATTAGTCTTGATAAGCTAACTCAAGCTCATTGGTAAATTAAAATCATGCATGAACATTTATTATCATTCGAAGTAACTCTATTTTATTGACTTAAAGATGCAAAATTATAGGAGAAAACAGTTTTGAGCACATGTTGGTACAGATTAGAGGTGAATTGTGATAATTTTTCTGTACCTGATACAAATTGATACTGATACTAGCTGATACGTGATACAATTATATGATACTTTTGACAAAAAACAAACAGTTATTCATATCTATATATAAATAAATGTAGTTTTTATATTTATGTGTATATATATATGTTCTCATGAATATGCACACTACTTAAGTTTTACATCATCAATTTATATTTACCATTGTAAATATAAAAACATATATGTTTATGATGTATGTTACAGTATTAGGCATGTCTTTTGCTAAATAACAAACAATAGGATCTGTGTCAGAGGTAAATTAATGGATAAAATAAAGCAGTACAAAGTATGAATTTACAAAACTAAGAACAAAAATGTGACTGATCGGTGTATCATCTAGCAGACAAATATATCACTAATCTAGTGTTAACTACAAGACAAGGTACAAAAATGCTTTGCATATGACTGTTGTATCAGATAATGTACCAGTATAAGAGTAATGTTTGTAATATCTTAAAGAAATAAGACTACACCAATATATAGTGTAAAACAAAGTAACTTTTATTAAAATAAATGAAATACAACAAAACATTTCTAATCACAAGGTTCATGACTAAACAGCTGCTACAGCACATTAATATAAAACATATACAATACATCTCTATAATATTCTTTGCCTAGTGATATCAGTATTAAGTAGATATAGGATTCAGGGTGATATTTATTGATACATCTGTAGTAGTTGGAGTGATTGAATTCAGAAATAGGATACACATTCCTTTCTACTTAATCCATGCTTTCCTAAATTATTTGCCCTAGACATATTACTACTGCAATACTAAAAGTCATATTTTTTAAGATCTATTATATGTGTACACTATTGTAAAATTTGCATGAGTACCTATGAGTTTGTTTTGTACATATAAATTTTATTAAGTTTTTGTAAATGAATGTTGTTTGTTTGTAGTTTTATTTGTGAATGTACATAGTTATTATTTTGAATGATCCCAATTTTATATTACTGTTGTGAATGAAAATGTATAAAATAATTAAATTTATTGGTGATTTTTGTGTTTTATTTCTGTAACTGATGATTTCGTATTTAGACTAAATTAATTGTTGTGGCGACAAAGTTTGATTTTTTGTTTAGTAATAGCTCACAATAACATTTTTGTATTAAAAACTTAATTTACTAATTTACTTACCTTATTGACTGAGCAAAACAAGATTTTGTTTCACTCAACAATTTTGGCATTATTTCTGTATGTTTATTACATAGTTACGGCTCAAATTTATGTACCAATCATTATGAAATTTTAAAATAATGTTTTTACACCAAGGATTATTGATGTATGTTCAAGGTTTTTTAAATAGTCGGCATTCAATAACAGTTGATGCAAGGTTTCAAGTTATGCTTTGACTAGGAATACATTTTATATTCCGAAGGAATAAATTTAAACTCTTTTTAATAAATCCCATTCAAAGCTTTAACCTGACCAAAAAGAAACCCCAGTCAGCATTCATATTATCTTTTTGATGTTTACATTCATATCAATTAAAACCTTTTGTAGTTTCATAGTGATACAAAAATATGAAAAACCGATTTTTTCTAAGATATCCTCTAAAAATTGATGTAACTTGAAAACAACATCAATGTTATTATGTATGAATTTATCAATTAAAACAAATACATTCAAACTAATTTTATAATTTATGTGTAAAAAAAGTGATTTGAATGAGAAAAAAGTAAAATTATGTTGGATTTTACGTTTAATATTGTTGAGTGATTTATGTGAAAATTGAATAATTCAATCAAATCAAATAAATATAGTGTGGAGCTATCTCAACATCAATTTTTTTAATGTCATAATGGGCATGACTTTTAGCATGTAATTTAAAAAGGCACAATGGTTCTTCATGGTTTTCATAGTTTTATTTAAAAACTCTGTTTTGATAAGGTAGAAAATATTTCTTAAATAAACAATGCAGTAGGTCCAGCAGTTTTCTAATTTTTAGCAAGGAGTATACAATACAATGATATACACTAACTACACAGTTATCCATGTATTACAACAGGCTTTCCACCATCTAATTAATACAAATGACATATCAGCTGAAAGATTATGTTTTGATTTTTTTTTTTTTTTTTTTTAAATTTTGCAGGATAGGTGGAAAACCTTCAAAAGACAAAGGGAGAAATCCGCTCTTCCCAATAGTGTGAGATTCTTACTCACTAAAAACCACCTTCCTTCCTGTTAGTACCCCTATCACGTGGGACAAGGAAACAGGAAAGGTTTACCATGTACCAAGCTGAGAAGCTCTTTCCATGGGCAGATCGAGATTGTAAATGTGGAAGAAAGCAGAACGTTATGTATCCGCACGAAGGGCGAGGTAAAGACCTGACTTGACAGAGTCCAGTCAGGTAAAACCTCGCGACAGATCATGCAGGAGCCCAGGTTGGTAGATGTGGCGTGCAAGGTGAAGGATGGGAGTTACCTTACAAATACCTTGTTAGTGAATTTATTGGAGGAGCTACAAGCTACATCTTCTTCTGCTGCCTACTCGATACTGAAATAAGCGTGCAAGATTAGACTGCATGCAACTGCATCCTGGTGGCGACAGCTTGGCTCATGCCGCTGCGGTGCACCCTTTGATCTGAAACAGAGCTAGAAAGCAAAGAGGTGAAATTTAGGTATGAAGTAGGCTATGCATGGCTTTATAGGCCCAAGCAAGAGATCAAGGTCGGTCGTGCGAATAAGGACATCAGCCGCCTGTGTTTGTCAAATGTTGTGTCGTATATACCTAGTGAAGAGATTAGCGTTGATGTTGGGTGTGCATGTGCCCCCTTGTAGAGATTAGCTGATAATCGTTGAATGTGTTGTTTGATGAACGGCACATTTAAGTCTTTATGTGAGGTCCTAACTCTGGTGCACATTGGTGCTTTGGTGATTATTCTCAAAACCTTGTTTTGGAATATTTGTAGCCTGCGCATGTGTGTGTCCCCAGACGGGCGCTGCATAGGTGATGACACTTCTAAGTATAGATAAATAGATTGTGATGGCTGTTCTCAATTCAAGAGAACTTGTTTTATTGAGCAATGGATATAGTTGTGACAGTGTCATGTTTGCTCTTTTAATTGTGTCGGATATGTGGGCAGACCAAGTCAGTTTCCTATCTAGGATGACCCCGAGGTACTTGACCTGACCATGCCAGTGTATGTCTTCGTTGAATAAGCGTAAAGGATTATTAATTGTGTGTGAGTTTCTTTTAGAGAGCAAAAGCGCCTGGCACTTCGACAGATTTACCTTTACTCTCCAGGCTCTAAGCCATGGCTCTATATTGTTTAGTGAAGTTTGTAACCTACTGTAGATCATACATGGTTGCTATGACTGTGCGGATATTGCGCAATGTTTTATGCTATCAATATGTGAAGAGTTAATTAAACAAAATTAATAAAGCTAAGGTAGAATATTTATTTTTAACTTAGTACAGCAGTGTGAATATAGACTGCAGCACTTCCTTGATATACAAATACCTTGTTAGTTATTATTAATAAAGGATTGCGCTACATGGATAATCTTCTTCTGCTAACCATGCAAAAGAGACATGCTGCGTGCAACCATGTGCTGGTAGATGTGCCTGCAACAAATTTGCAAGCAATATCTTCTCCTGTGCTGCTGAAGGTCTTGTCTCAAGCATCAAAGCTGCCCCTACTCTATCTGAAACAGATTTGATGACATGTCAGTTAGGAAAAGGTAACAGTGGTAATGATGTGGTGGGCATTATAGGGCCAGCAGGTTGTCTCTCATGGGTTAGGGACAGCGGTCGTTTGTGTTTATCAGATGTTGTGTTGTATCTACCAAGTGAAGAAATCAGTGTAGATGTGGGGTGTGAGTGTGCCCCCTTGTAAAGGTTTACTGCTAAATGTTGGATGTGTTGTTTGATAAAAGGCACATTCAAGTCTTTGTGTATTATTCTAAGTTTGGTGCATACTGGTGCTTTAGTCACTATTCTCAAAACTTTGTTTTGAAATAGTTGTTGTTTTTGGATGTGGATGTCCCCAGACGGGAACTGCATATGTAAGTATACTCATGAGTAGCGACTTATATAACATGGTAGCCGTTCTCATTGAGAGAGAACTTGTTTTGATGAGCAATGGATACAGCTGGAAGAGTTTTATGTTTGCCCTTTTAAGAATGTAATTTATGTGGGCTGACCATGTCAGTTTCCTATCCAGGGTGACCCCTAGGTACTTGACTTGATCCACCCAGTGTATGTTTTGGTTGAATAGAAGTAGTGGTGTGTTGTGTGTGATTGTGCGTCGTTTGGAAAGCAACAGTGCCTGGCACTTTGACACATTCACTTTCACTCTCCAGGTTGTAAGCCATGGCTCAAGGGTGTTTAGTGCTTTTTGTAACTTGCTGTGTATGATAGATATGTGGTTGCCATAATTGTGCTGATATCGCGTTGTCATCTGCATAAATGGCCACATTGGTGTTTTCGGGTGTTGGAATGTCATTGATGTAGATGTTGAACAGCACAGGCCCAATTAGGGACCCTTGTGGGACGCCGGCCAGTATTGTTCTCTGTGTAGATGTTGTTTGGTCTACATCAACCCTAAATTTGCGGTCGGACAGGTATGATCTAATGAGATGGATTATCCCATCTGGGAAACTGTAGTGTCTTAGTTTGTGAATGAGACCATCATGCCACACTCTATCGAAGGCCTTTTCTATGTCCAAGAAGACTGAACCAGTTGAGCGGTTCATGTTGAAGCCCTCGGTTACATGTTCAACCACCCTCAGCAGTTGCAGTGTCGTGGAATGTTTAGTTCTGAAGCAAAATTGCTCCGGCCTCAGGATGTTGTGTGTATGTATGTGCTCATTGATACGCTTAAAGTAAGACTTTGTTCATGGTGTTCAACAAACTTATAGGTCTGTATGAGTCTGGCATGTGTTTATCCTTCCCTGGCTTGGAGAAAACTAATATCTTAGCCTCCTTCCAAGCTGCAGGAAAATGTTGCGTGCAGAAAATGGCATTGTATATGTTAGTGAGGTATTTAGCGCCTTTTTGGATAAGTTTGTGAGTGTTGTATTCTCAATGGTGTCCTGTCCAGGAGCTATCCTGGCCTTTGTGTGTGAAATCACCCACTGTATTTCTGTAAGTAGAGAATTATATCCAAATATGGCAAATAGTACAAACTATTATCGCCAGATAACAGCACTTGTCTTTTTCGCCATAGAACATACATTCTGCTTCTTCCACATTTACAATCTCGATACGCCCATGGAAAGAGCCTCTCATCTTGGTACATGGAAAACCTTTCCTGTTTCTTTCATAGGGGTACTAACGAGAAGGAAGATGGTTTTTAGTGAGTAAGAATCTCACACTATTGGGAAGAGCGGATTTCTCCCTTTGTCTTTTGAAGATTTTCCACCTATCCTGCGAAATAAAATAATAAAATAAAAATAGAACATGTACTGCAAATTTCTTCCGCCAGACAGCAGCACATACCAGACATAGAAAATGTATTTTGGCCCAAACGATAGCTCGATGTCGGGTAGCGAAACTGACACCGACCACTATGAGATTGACACAACGGATCCGTCTGCCTCTACCAACGAACGGCCCTTTAAGGTCGTTCGAAGGAAGAGGAAGAAGGAGTAAATTTCAGACTCAGACAGGTCCAGTAAGGCGACTAAGCGTGCAACGGACTCTGGAACCTTTAAGGCTCCACAGCCTTTTGCAAATGCCATAGCGCCTAATCAGGACGCTCCCACTGGACGTACTGGGGCATCTGTCAAGATTCCTCCCATTACGATATACCCAGACAACACCAGGCTGGCGGAAATCAACCGTCAATTTAAAGCCAAGTACGACCCATATTTCTATATGGCGGTAAAGGTGAAGGATGGAGTGCGACTCCAAACCTCGACCTACAAGGATTATATAAACCTACAGAGGTTCTTGGACGAACACAAAGTCCCTCACCATATATATCGCCTGTCGAATGAACGGACGTACAAGGTTGTCCTTCGTGGAATTGATGAGGAAACATACTCATCTGAGGTGAAAGCCGATCTGGAGAGCCGGGGTATTGAGGTACTTAAGGTATCTCAAATGCGTGGGCACTACAACAGGAAGCCCCTCCCAATGTTTCTGGTGGAGCTGCCTTCTGATAAGATTGCCAGCTCTGTCTTAGAACTGAAGGAGGTACTCTGTATGAAGGTACGCGCAGAGGCCTATAAGCACCCCAATACACCTACCCAGTGTTTTAGGTGCCAAAGGTTTGGCCATATGACAAGCTGTTGTAAGGCAAAGCCCAGGTGCGTAAAATGTGGGCAGGAGCATGACTCAAAAGAATGTGAAGCTTCGAGGGAGAACTTCAAGTGCGTCCTTTGTGGGAAGTCGCACACCGCGAGCTATCGTGGATGCGATGCCCATAAACAGGCAGCACGAGACATCAATGCCAGGAAGGAAAAGGCGAATGTTGACTCCGCCAAGCCAACTCCACGCACCAGGCCCTCTTCCACCCCCCAGACATACAAGGCCAAATGTTTCGTATGCGCAAGCATCGATTCAGAAGGCTGCTTCAACACCACAGGCACCAGCGACAGTTCCAATGGAGACCACGGTACCCGCTGTGTTGACAGTCCCCATAGCCCCGAAGGAGAAGGCTCAGGTTTCTCTAAAGGAAAAGGTAATTCCTGTTCTTAAAGAGCAGCCAAAGCCTGCACCCAGGGAGCGGAGGACCCGGCGCACCAGGTCCCGTACCACTCCATGTGCTGAAAAGCAAGCTGAGGTGTCACAACCACAGACACCCACATCCAAAACCACTCTAGCCCAGAACAACACAACACAGCCCAATTCAGGCACATCCGACTCCAACACGGATTCATTCCAAAACTCCATTGAATCCGTCCTAAGATTGTTAAACCCAGCTTTCACCTGGGACGCATTTCTTCCTGCTTTCCTACAACTCCTATTATCCCTAATGACTACCCCCAACACTACCTTTTCGTCCTTCCTGACCTCCCTCCTCAACACCATTAAATCCGTAAATAATAATGGACAATAGACTACCTGTACTTTTTTGGAACGCTCAAGGCATTAAAAACAAAAAATTAGAATTTCTTCACTATATGCAAAGAAATAACTATAAAATAGCTTTAATATCAGAAACACATTTAAAGCCACACAATAAATTTACTCTTTCAAATTTTAAAATATACCGCACCGACAGAACAAACAGAGCCGGAGGTGGTACGGCTGTAATAATACATAAGCATATAAAACATATTGAAATTTTGTTGCCCACACTAACACGCATTGAAGCTACTGCTATCAAGCTTGAGCTCAATGGCAGCCACACTACACTCATTTCAGCGTACAATCCCCCGGGTAATATAGACACCCGTGATATAGATAAACTCCTGTTAACTTCTAACAAAGTTGTCATCGCCGGGGACTTAAATTCAAAACATACACGCTGGGGCTGCAGACATACAAACTCAAGTGGGGGAATCCTTTACCGCTACATCGAATCAAACAATGCCATTCTACTGGCTCCCACTGAACCAACACACCTTAGCACTCACAACACAGAAGACATCCTCGACTTGGCTATTGCTAAGGGCTTGACGGTATCACCGCAGCTGCACGTACATAGGGATTTGAATTCAGATCACTATCCTGTCGTAATGGCGGTGGCTGGCAATCCTATTAGCAAGGAGCCAAGAGAGGTGCTGAACTACCGACTTGCTGACTGGGAGATGTTCCGTCAGCAAGTGGATGGCTCATTACCTAACTCTGATGAGGTTCTGTCTCCTCAGGACATTGACAATGCTGTTTACAAACTAACAGCAGCCATACAGGACGCGACGAAAGCCGCAGTCCCGATTAAATGCCAGCCTCGGCATCACACGTTCATACCACGACACATACTTGCGCTCATCAAGCGTCGCAATAGGCTAAGAAGGGCATTACAGCAGGGAGTAAATAGATGTACACCACGTACACAACTAAACCGTCTCAAGAGACGAATTAAGATAAAACTAACTCAATTTCGAGCTGAAGGCTTCCAAGCCGAACTGGACAGTCTAGATGTCAGTGAGAAACCCGTATGGCCACTTGTAAAACACTTTACACGTTCACCTATGTGCTATCCCCCACTAATAGGCCCTCATGGACAGGTGGGGGACCCGGATGATAAGGTAAATCTATTTGCTGATACCCTGGAACAAGCGTTTCAACCAAATACTTAGCCCTCTGACCCAGTTTTCACTGACACTGTTGAAAACAACACTTTACAATTCGCCTACTCTCCTCACCAACACTCTATACACAAAACAAGCCTCACAGAAATTAAGTGGGCGATTTCACACACAAAGGCCAGGAAAGCTCCTGGGCCAGGCACTATTGGAAATACAACACTCAAAAACTTATCGGAGAAAGCGCTCAGGTTCTTTACAAACATACAGTATGTAATGCAATTCTCCGCACTCAACATTTCCCTGCTGCTTGGAAAGAAGCTAAAATATTAGTTTTTCCCAAGCTGGGGAAGGACAAGCATAGGCCCGAATCCTACAGACCCATTAGTTTGCTGAATACAATGAGCAAGGTCTTTGAGAAGATCCTGCTCAAACGTATCAACAAACATATACACACACACAACATCTTGAGGCCGGAACAATTCGGTTTCAGAACCAAACACTCCACAACACTTCAACTGCTAAGAGTTGTTGAATACGCTACCAGGGGTTTCAATGGTAATCAGTCAACCGGGTCAGTCTTCCTGGATATTGAAAAGGCCTTTGATAGGGTTTGGCACAGTGGTCTCATAGACAAACTTAGGCAATACAACTTCCCAGACGGGCTGATACACCTCATTAGGTCTTACCTAGCAGACCGCTAGTTCAGGGTTGATGTAGACCAAACAACATCCACACAGAGGACAATACAAGCTGGCGTGCCTCAAGGTTCGCTCATCGGGCCCGTATTGTTCAATATCTACATCAACGACATTCCAACACTTGATAACACCAATGTGGCTATATATGCTGACGACACCGTGATATCCGCACAGTCATGGCAACCATGTATGATCTACAGTAGGTTACAAACTTCACTAAACAATATAGAGCCATGGCTTAGAGCCTGGAGAGTAAAGGTAAATGTGTCCAAGTGCCAGGCGCTTTTGCTCTCTAAAAGAAACTCACACACCATTAATACTCCTTTACGCTTATTCAATGAAGACATACACTGGCATGGTCAGGTCAAGTACCTCGGGGTCATCCTAGATAGGAAACTGACTTGGTCTGCCCACATATCCGACACAATTAAAAGAGCAAACATGACACTGTCACAACTATATCCATTGCTCAATAAAACAAGTTCTCTTGAATTGAGAACAGCCACCACAATCTATTTATCTATACTTAGAAGCGTCATCACCTATGCAGCGCCCGTCTGGGGACACACTGGGGACACACACATGCGCAGGCTACAGATATTCCAAAACAAGGTTTTGAGAATAATCACTAAAGCACCAATGTGCACCAGAGTTAGGACCTTACATAAAGACTTAAATGTGCCGTTCATCAAACAACACATTCAACGATTATCAGCTAATCTCTACAAGGGGGCACATGCACACCCAACATCAACGCTAATCTCTTCACTAGGTACATACGACACAACATTTGACAAACACAGACGGCCGCTGTCCTTATTCGCATGACCGACCTTGATCTCTCGTTTGGGCCTATAAAGCCATGCATAGCCTACTTCATACCTAAATTTCACCTCTTTGCTTTCTAGCTCTGTTTCAGATCAAAGGGTGCACCGCAGCGGCATGAGCCAAGCTGTCGCCACCAGGACGCAGTTGCATGCAGTCTAATCTTGCACGCTTATTTCAGTATCGAGTAGGCAGCAGAAGAAGATGTAGCTTGTAGCTTCTCCAATAAATTCACTAACAAGGTATTTGTAAGGTAACTCCCATCCTTCACCTTGCACGCCACATTTACCAAACCTGGGCTCCTGCATGATCTGTTGCGAGGTTTTACCTGACTGGACTCTGTCAAGTCAGGTCTTTACCTTGCCCTTCGCGCGGATACATAACGTTCTGCTTTCTTCCAAATTTACAATCTCGATACGCCCATGGAAAGAGCTTCTCAGCTTGGTACATGGAAAACCTTTCCTGTTTCCTTGTCCCACGCGATAGGGGTACTAACAGGAAGGAAGGTGGTTTTTAGTGAGTAAGAATCTCACACTATTGGGAAGAGCGGATTTCTCCCTTTGTCTTTTGAAGATTTTCCACCTATCCTGCGAAATTTAAAAAAAAAAAAAAAAAAAAAAATGTATTTTGAAATATTAAATCTGCAGTAATATTACCGACATATTTTTCTCAATGAGGCGGAACAATTTACTACTAAAATTTTTGTCAAATTGTCCCGTCTCACTGTGAGAAAGTCGATAAAGAATTTTACAGATTTATTTATTAGTTTTTTAATTTAATTTTTTTTTTTTAATTTCGCAGGATAGGTGGAAAATCTTCAAAAGACAAAGGGAGAAATCCGCTCTTCCCAATAGTGTGAGAGTCTTACTCACTAAAAACCACCTTCCTTCCTGTACCCCTATCGCGTGGGACAAGGAAACAGGAAAGGTTTTCCATGTACCAAGCTGAGAAGCTCTTTCCATGGGCGTATCGAGATTGTAAATGTGGAAGAAAGCAGAACGTTATGTATCCGCGCGAAGGGCGAGGTAAAGACCTGACTTGACAGAGTCCAGTTAGGTAAAGCCTCGCGACAGATCATGCAGGAGTCCAGGTTTGGTAGAACAATTCACAATCTTTTAGTTCATGTAAATAATGCTAGGATACAGGTAGTAGAGTAATTTATTTTTAAAAAAATAAAATTATTTTCGACATAAATGAAATCTGCAATGAGACTTTCGTTTTTCTCAGCGAGGAGACACAAAATTTTGAATAATAATATTTTTAAAACCATCTCCTGTTAGGTGCAGCTATCTGAAATCAGTTTTATAAAACAATATTATTTTGAAATCACACTTTAAAAAGAAGTATAAATGAAAAATCAATGTTTACCTGTGGCGGCATTATCACACTTGCAGGAGTCTGTGCTACGCTTGTTCTACAAAGTGAGTCAAAAGTTTTATTGCCTATGAGTTGTTTTATTTTGTGACAGATCAGCTTGTGTAGTCATTTATTATTTTATCAGAATTTCTGTTTACTTGTTTATCTTTCTAACCATTAATACAACGTTTAGTTTTGACAAATTTTTTATAATCAAAGAAGGACCTCTCAAAAATTCGTTAATTATTTTGTAGTGTATTTCTATAGCGCCTGTATGTACAGACAGATAAACATATTGTCCTACGGAATATTATTTTGTGTCGTGATTTTGTTTGTTTTACCAATTGATGTAATTGATAAATTTTCATTTTACCATAAGCTTCCATGAAATTTGACATAATGTTTTCAGGAAGATTTTCATAAATAAATGTGTTGTCTGTAATTAAAAAAAAAAAATCATTCTAGAGGAGTGCTCATTTTATACAAATCAAAAACGCTCTAATTATTGTTTCGTGAACTAGGCTATTGTATTCCATCATCAAAATCGCTAAAACTGATCCCAATCCTATTCGCGTTTGCGCGCTAGTCGGATTTTGTTTGATACGTAAGAAGTTCTATGATTTTTTCATAAATTCCGAAGTAAAATTTGATTAACTTTTGACAATACTTTAGGTACTACGTCAGCTGTTTGATCTGGTAATGGTACAAAAGTTGTGTGTCTTGTAAATTGTCCAAAACTGACAATGTATTTATTTTAAGGATAAATTAAAGCAATAAAGATTAAAGTTTCAAAATATTTTAATAATAGCAATGACTACATAAATACTATAAGACACGACATGGCCATGTTAAATATTCTACGCTTATTCTTGAGTTGTCCAATACCCGCTAGGTCGCTCTGCTAGAGAATCTGAAGTTGATGTGACTGGCGCTAGGTGGCTCTACGGTCAAACAATGTTTCAGGCGGGTAAGAGAAAACGCACTGATGCCACATATGGGATCAGAGATGCGAGGGAAGGTCGAGAATCGCTTAACTCAGCGCACGAACTGACAACACTGAATATGCTGACGGAAGTAAGTGAGAAGGTTTGTGAGACAGAGGTCAACAGTTGTACAGTCTCAACCAAGCGTACAGTCAAGCACCTGCTGCTAGCGCTTTCTGATAGCTGTGTGTCAAACTTGTGACGAACAGCACCCGTAAAGCGTAGACTATTTCCCTATCCTATGTCGTGTCTTATAGTATTTATGTAGTCATTGATAATAGTTCTATAAATGAGTTACAATTGTTTGGCCTTGCGGCATCATCGGGCAACTGATAATTAACGGGTATTGACAACTATTTATACATACACAAGTAACAGGAAACTGAAATACAATAGAGAAATCGGGAAGGATAGATGACCTAGCAGGTAGATGAAGGTTGGTGAACTATGTTAAGGATGGGTTTTAGAAGATGTAGTGCCATCTCATCCCAGTATATCTCATCCACCATCCAATTTCCTAGAAAAAAGTACCATCTCGTCCAGTGCAGTTTTACAGTTGATTAACCTAACCTAACCTAACGGCCGCTTTGAATATTTTCAGATTTTATTTGTAATTTATGTCAAATAATTCTGTTAATATGCAAGCGGCTTCATATTCTACAAACCTTGAGGTGGAACATTAGAACAGACTGTTGTTGAACTGCGCAACCTGGAGCCTAGGTAAGGAGCACCCGCAAGAAGATTGGTTTTCTCCCTGTATTACATACAAGGCGAGTTTTAACATGATTGTACATGATTTATAGCATTTTGATATAAAACGCAAAGAGCATTTAGGGGGGATTAATAGTATGAAACTAGAAAATATGGAAGACCCGAAATTTTATAAATATTAAGAATTTTATAAAATTATAAAGGTAGGCTATTACAAACGTTCCAATACTTTTTGTAGACCTGTCAAGTAAACAAGAGCATAGGTTTTTGAACGAGATGGCACTAGTTGGCGGGTAAAGAATTAACCCCCTGCCCTACGTCCGTGGAATCTGGATGAGATGGCACTTAGATGAGATAGCACCTGGACTAGACGGCACGACACCGTTTTAGATGGGGTGACGAATATAATACAATTTGGTCATTTAAGTTGAAAATAGGCATAAGTGAAATAGATCTATTTATTTTTAAACAATCTAAATTATTTAATCTATTGCTTTTATTTTCTATATGTAAGAGTTTAACATTCAATTTCGGATCAAAATTATGACCCGAGTCCAAAAGGTGGTTAGCAAAGTTAGAGTTACTATAGGCATGTTTCCAGCTATTTACATGTTCTTTAATCCTAACTTATAGATCTACCCGATTGACCTATGTACTCAGAGTCACAATCTTGACAAGATAATAAACTCCAATATTTTCTAACATTTCTTTTTTATCTTGATTATTAACCAACATTTCTCTAGATTTTTTGTACAATAAAATACATCTTTACGATTACATTTAGTTGAAATAAGGTCACTGATTTTATAACTAGTTATGTTGATATAAGATAGTTTACAATATTTAACTATTTCAATATTATCATTATGGGAAGAGTAGACTAAATTTTCATTTATAATGAAATATTACTGCAGTAAATGTTAATGGTCTAAATTGTTGATTCAAATAATTTTATAAGGTATATTAGGTTTTGTATAAAGATCTCTAAACTGGCTTAGTTTTGTTTTGCCGTAATCTACATATCTTCTGCAAATCAGGACATGTTTATATCCTCCATCATATTCGGCCAATACAATTTTTGACTGGAAGCATGACCAGTCGTAATAAGATAATGATGAACTTGAATAGCCTTGTCTCGTAACGCCTTCGGAATCAAAAGTAATTTTTCATCCCCGGTTTTGAGATATAATATAATACTTTCTGGACTAATTTTTAAATTTTTGATCCTCCTTAATTTATGGTATTCCTCTTTTTGTTGTTGTATATTGTCAGTTATACTAATTTCTTTATTGTTTCATTTATCAATTAACTATAGACTTCATTATGATCTTGTTCTTCGGGGTCCGACCGCGTCAATATTGTCTGCACGTTGAGTACAGCCGACGTTTCGGGCACTTTACAGATGTCCATTCTCAAGGCTTAACAATGGTCAAGTGAAGCGAGCCTTTTTTTTTTTTTTTTTTTTTTAGGGAGGAAAAAATGTTTTAAACAGATCCCTCTCCAGAGAGATACTGTGGGATTCACCCCGAAGGGCATACCCACTAAAACAACCTCCCCTCTCCCCCACGGACATGCACTGGGGAGAGCGACTGCAGCATCTAGGGAACTCCCTAATGGCTGCAGAATTACCAAGCAAACTATTGCTTCACTAAGCAGATAAGTTGTTAGAGGCACAAACATATACATATACATATACATATACATATACATATACAAATACATGTTAGGCCTACATAAATTTTAATTAGCTGCAACAGAAGAAAACTGTTAGCGACATACAGAAAGCACTGGCATAATTGCCAAACAAATACATAGGCAGAACAATAAAGTTATTTTAAAGGCACATACATGTAATTATAGCATAGAAATGGGGTGGGTGAGGAGCTGGAGGTTTATCTGCAACAGAAGAAAACTGTTAGCGACATACAGAAATCATACATAAGAAAATACATATTCAAAGTACATGGACGAAATACATGGCAAAAAATACATAATAATATAAACAAAATTAATAAAAAGCACATAGCAAAAGCATTGACAAAATACAAAATATACATATAATTATAGCATAGAATTGGGGGAGGGGGAGGACTACATCCGACCCGAGTTATATCTGCAACAGAAGAAAAGTACAAGAAGGCATAGACAGTGGTCACAGGTTGAATTTGATTGTCAAACAGTTCGAATTTGTGATAGTGGAGTGACCAGTTCCACTTTATAATGAACAATATATGCAACTAAGCTAAGCTGAAAGCACTGGCTGCTAAGCAAGCCATCTCTGGTGTGAACGTCTTGAAGCTGAGACAGTGGAGTGACCAGTTCCACTGTGTAGCCGCTATCCGATTCCGAGTTCAGTGCTGCTGCTGCTCTGTTGATCCCAGGTGTCGCTGAATTGTTGTTTTTATGTTGTGAAGCTAGCCATCCTAGGCCTGAGCTTATATAGTCCTGGGAGTAGACCCTTGTCGGGCCGTTGCCCTTTGTCGGGTCGTGAACCTTTGTCGGGCTGCCGTTTGACTACCAATAATTTTATTGTTTTATTGTGACAGTTGTCGTTTCTGGAAGATTCTAAGCTGCATTGTGTATTTATTTTTTGAAATAACGGGTTTCCACGTGTTACTGTACACTTGCTTGGTTATACTTTAAAAACCCGCATCTCTCCCCCCGCCCCCACCAATTACATGTTTGACAGGGTCTTACAATTACGTGACATACGCACTCCCTTGCTAATTTTTGTAGCAATGTGCGATAACTTCCATTAATTATCAAGGGACTTAAATTGGGTCTTTATTTAAGTACCATTCAAAACTTCAACTTCATGCATTTACAGTTAAAAAGATGATTTTTTTGTGGTTAACACAAAATGGCGGCTAGATGGAAAACTAAGCATTTTAGGAAATACGGTATGTTTATATAAACGTTTTTATTGGTTTTGTTGTAAGAAACAAGGTCCTAAAGTTTTGGAAACACTGTATATTGTGTAATATCCTTTTGTTCATTTTTCTGTAGAACATAAGCATGTCAGTAAATATTGAATTATAGACCTGCTTTTGTTTTATTTTTGTAAATAATCAGTAACAAAAAATAAATTGTAATTAGTGAAGAACCTATGTAAAATAAATTAAACTTGTAGGATACTGCATAATGTTTATAAAATTTAAATGTCTGCTTATCAGGAATGTTGTGATAAGAACATATTTACCTTACCATTCAATCTTATGCTCTTATCTTTAGACTAAGTTAATGATATAAATAAATTATGTTTACCTAAGATAAAGCGCATAGTGTTTATTACTGATGTTACTTTATCAGACCTTATAAATATACATTTCTTATTTTAACCAAATTGTCAATGAGTTCATCATAATTTAAATAGAGCTATTATAAATTATTATATATACAAAGTATCATTTATTTATGAAGTATAAATCATAATAACAAATTGATTGATAGAGCAATAATTCAATAAAATTTATTTTATTTACATTTTAAAGTGTTCAATACGTTATCATGCTTTAATCTAAAAACAGTCATGCTCCTAGTGGCTTTATAATGAACTTTAGATTGACCTGAACACACCCCTTCGTCCTTACTAACAAGGATGCTGAGGAATGGAAATTCTTGTGAGGAGCCAAATATTAACGCTCGATAATTGGGAAAAATTAAAAAAGAAAAAAAAAACCTAATTATGTAATTACAATGTCTGAAAATGTGTTCTAATTAAAAAAGATCCAGTAGGCCTATTAAGTGAATGAAGAAAGTGAGGTATGTTGAAATGCGGTCCCGATGGGTCGTCAGGTAGATTCATTACTGGAAGATAGAGACAAATAATTATAAACAATAATCAGTCTTTTTCTTTACCAATGAACAGCCAAGTTTACTATTCACAGAATCACTAGTCTAAGTAAGGAATAGAACAGTGTTTGCATAGAGTATGTGATCTTTAGATAGTTAATTTTAGAAGTTGTCTTGTTGTTTATTATATAATAAATAATATTCATACTTACATTAAGTATTTCCGTATTGTTATGATATGATGAATTTTATAAAATTGGAGTGAAGAGGAATATGTGTAGTAATCAGAATGATTTTGGTCTCTTGTGGATATAATATTGAATAACAATCTGTTATCTTTTTGTTGAAGGATCTAAAAGTAAGTAATTCTTTTTTTAATCATTTATGATTTTTTTTTTCTCTCACATATATGTAACAGAAAGAGCGAATAAATGGAGCTGAAAGAGAACGGAAATTTATATTTTGATGATGTCTCAAAAAATTGTAGTAACTACTAAATCAAAATCAGTGAGCATAATGATGTAGGACGAATTAGAGATAAATTAATTAAGAATCAACATGGAGACGGAGGTGAATGATGAGTTTTTTTATTTGTTTGTATTATAGTAGAGTGAGGACTTTAGAAACAATATTCTGAATATAAAAAATAAAATTCTTCAGGTCACATTTATAGTGAATACCGGTATGGCAAACCCGAGCACGCTAGCTGGATGTACACCTTTCTCATGCAGTCTTTAATTAGATCCCTCGTTTTCATTTTCCTATCAGGTCTCTTTTGACCAACTTTTGTTCTCTTCCGACCCTAACGATTTTCTTTTTTATAAGTCGTTGATAACCGACAAGTTTTTCACTTTATAAGAACAAAAACAAAATAAAACACACAATATAATAATAAATTACACATGTAATATAGCCCTAGTATGTCACAATTACAGTGGGAAGAGTTAAACAAGTTTTTATTATTACACCTAAAAAAGCAAAAAACAGAAACTTAGAATACTACGCTCTTAAGCGCTAAGTAGCCTAAGACAACCACGTGAAGTTCGGCGAATATTAGCGCGCCATTCCAACTACGGTGTGCAGTAATAAAACAATTTATTTTCAAACTTTACATTCTGTTCACGAGTACAGGGACATACAAATTTTTATTTCATTTTCGTGGTAAGAAACACAGATAATTCAAAATCCCGGCACAGGGTTGTGTGTGGTCACCGTGGAAGTTTAAAACAGGTTCATATTTTCTTCTAAATGTAAATATGCCTCTTAGATTAATTTTACTATTAGCAGGTTATTAGTGCGTAGAAACGATTAACCCCTAAATAACTTTTCCTACAAACTAGAACTAGCTAAATCATTTCCAAACAAAATCCTTAAGCCTAATTTCTAGATTCAATTTACAAATATAAAACAATTTCTCGAATAATAATATTTGATTTATCCGAACTTCTGAGTTAGTATATTTTCACGAACACTTAGCAAAATGAATACCTTGTAAATTACTCGAGATAAATTTTTGAGACAAATGTTTTGAAATTTTCAGCTCAAAATTACTTATAAAATAACAAATTTGTCCTGTATTTGCCCCATGATTGACTAATTTTTTTGGTGGACCTGAATTCAATGATAAATCTTAAATTAGCCTTAACTCTACCTAGCTGTCTCTACAACTTTTTCATGCAGTCTTTGGTTAGATCCATATTTTCCACTTTTCCCATCAGATCTGTCTTGACCAACTGTTGTTGTATTCCGAGCCTGACGCTAATAGAGTATTCGAGAGCTAGTCATTTACTTTTGTTCTTTTCTTACATTTTTATAAGGCGATGATGACTGAATGGTTTTCGTCTTTAAATGACAAAGGAAAACCCAATCGAAAAAAAAAGTTTCCAGACTTTTGTTTATAGAACGTTTTTCATTATTTCTATGAGAGGAATACACCTGTTTGGCAGATTCCTCCTGAAACATCCTAAGGGAAATTAAAAATAACATTTTCTTCCATTGTATTTTGTAATACTTGACGTAGGGTCAGGTTGCTGGAAATGGAAGAGAGGTGTAGGGAACGTGAAGTTGGCCCTGAAGTAGGCCTAGTCGAGCCGGGAGGCGATTGGTATATTATTGAAGAGGAAGGATTTGTTACTCGGGAAGGATTCGAGAGTTTGGTGCGAGTAATGATGAAGAAATAATGGAACCTAGGAGTGTTGCTGGCCCTGAAAAGTGCCAGTTGGGCTTAGGTTAGGTGAGGGGAGATAGGATGTTATCTGGCCTCTATGATGGATGTTCACCCACCATCGCCGGCGCCAAAGCACCTACAATTTCAGTTTCAGGAGGCGACAGCGGGGAAGCAAGTGCTGCCGTTGCCCGGATTTCTCCGTTTAATTTCCCTTACGGGAGGCCACGGGGTGAGTCTTGAAGAAGGCGTTGTTCTGTGGAGTGAGAGCAGGAGTCAGGTGGTGTATGAAATGATCCAAAACGTGTATTGGTTGACAGTTGTTGGAATGTGGCAGGTGGCAGCAAACGTGTGTGGTGAGCTTGCGAGTTGTCTTCTTGGTGTGTGGTGTTAGATTGTTGAGGGGTCTCTCGGTCTTGCGTAAGAAGACCGTGGGAGAGATGGTCCCTGTGAAGTGTGTGAGTGCGGGGTCTCTTGGCCTTGCGTAAGAAGGCCGTGGGAGAGATGGTCCCTGTGAGTCTCGCATCAGGAGAAGTGTTGTGTAGGTGTTGAGAAGTGATGTGTTCTTGATGGTTGCTGCTGGGTCTCCCGGAGGAGGTATGTTTGTAGTTGGTCTCCTGGTTGACAAGTGATCATTTTGTCCTTGAAAAATGAGTTCTTATACAATTTTGGCTCTGCTAGCTTGTAGCTTAGCTTGCCTAGGATTGGTTTGCTCCTAGACAATGAGCTGTCCATTGTTAAGTTTCCCGAGAAGCGAACCAATCTCGACGTGCACTGTGTGTGAGGTTGGTTCGGAGTTGTATCGCGGATTGCCATTGTTGTGGCCGCGGACTTTTAGATGCTCGACGTGAACTGTCTGCCAATCAGAGACGAGTAGCGTGTGCGGGTCTTGTATTGTGAGATTGGCCGATGTAGAGCCGTTTAAGGCCGGGGAATTGATGCCTGTGAGTGTTGGCAGGTTTTGCCGTGTAGATTGTGGGAAACTAGTCGGGTGAACTAGTTCCCTTTGTGGTGACGTTAACATACTCATTAAAACATAACCTTCTCTCTTAAACGATCTATTTACCATATGTTACAAAATACCCAAAACATTGAAAAGTTTAAAAAGTTTCATTTAACTCGCACTACGCCGTCGCAGCTAAAAAAAAAATTATGATGTAATATTTTGTAAATAATTATTTTCCGGAGTTTACTAGAAACCAACTAGGGATTTCAGTTGACATCTTTATAGAGACTGTTATCTCCCTGTACAGTTAAATTATAATAGTTCTTTCTGAAAATGTCAAATAGAAATAACACTCTACTGTTTACTTCATAGATAAGTCCTAACATTGTGCAACATTATATGTTAGATTTGTTGCCAGCGACAATTGTTTAAAAAAATTTAAACTATGCAATTAAAAAAATAGGCCTACTGTATATAAATATGTATCAAACAGAGCAGACCCAACAAAATTGAGTAAAATTGAATTAAATTTGTGACCCTAGAGCGTTTACTAACACACAATATTACAGAGTCCTACGTCCTCAGTCCTGCTTGATAGAATTGTTACCACATTAGTTCCTGTACAACTGTAAGATCTTAATGTTAATCCAATTCTGGAGGAGGAGTGTCACATGTTATCACTGAGGAATTGCGCAAAGCTTGTAGCAAAGTGGGGAACAACAAAGCTTCTAGTTTGAATAGTCTGCTCCGATACGGCCACTACCTGACATGTTTTTGGACGTCTACATTTCTATCCTGGTAGAAGGAGTATTTCCTGAAGAGGTTTGGTTATAGGGAAGAAACTATCAGTGGAAACATAATTTATAGGTTAAGTATCTTGGATACGGCTGTGAAGATCTTATTTTATTATTTATCAAATTGCTCTCTCTGTCAAGGCAAAACCTGGAGGACTTTAGGACAGCGCCAACTTCTGAAAACATTATTGATATCATACTGGCTTCACATGGTTGTTTGAAAAAGACACAGAAATTAAAACACTTAAAAATTATATTTTAAATGGGTGGCCTAATCATAAGCAAACTTTACCTATAGAATTTGTATAACTATAACTATTCATATTATAATTATTTGGGTAAGTTCCTACAGTTTTTGATAGAATAGTTTGTTATTGACTTATTTTCTTCTTTTTTTTTTCTTGAGCAGTCCGGAGTAGCCTACACGTGTTTCCCCATCGTTGACGTCTTCATCAAGTTATAAATATTTCATATTAAATACACATAATATACAAACCGAAAACTTATTTAAAATTTTCTAAAGTTTTATGAATATCAGAATTCATACTTGTTTAATTTAATAACTAATAATATAATGACGTTAAAAATGATCATACTTTCTAAAAATGTTAAAGTAATGGTTTAACGCAAAAAAGCATAATATTCTTAAGTTTAAGTATGTGTCAATAATTTTAATTTAAAATCGTTAGAATAATGTAAATATTTTGAAAATGTAATTTTGTATTCATATACAATATGTTCCAAAAGACCCGGACGATTCAATAACTTGAAAACCAAAATAGATAGAAAAGAGATATTTTATATGCCAATACTGGTGATAAAAAACTAATTTTTGGCAAATGAGACATTTTCAATTGTCTCCCAAGAATGGGGATTTTATGGACACCCCCATCGAGTGACCCCTCATGTTAAAGTTCTTATTTAGTAAAATACAACTGTACAAACTAGAGGTCGATTTCTAAAATGGCGGCCGTTTAAATAGTTGAAACAGCTATTTTACTTTATTTATTTCATTCACAATTAATTAGAATTAATTAAAAACGTAATGTTGTAATCATAATTACTATTATTGAATATTGAAAAAAATACAGATTCCCAGTACAGAGTGTGTAAAGAAATTTGAATGATTGATTATATTAAATACCAATCCATTATGGTTTAAACTACAGCAAGTTAAAACTTATAATTGCTAATTATGATTGCAACCAACAAATGTGTTTAATACATTTTGATCCCGTATTCGTCATCTAATTGTGAATTAAATAAATAAAGTAAAATAGCTGTTTCAACTATTTAACGGCCGCCATTTTAGATAGGATCAAGATATCGACCTCTACTTAGGGCAGTTGTATTTTACTAGATAACCCCTTTAACAAGAGGGGTTACTCGATGGGGGCTTCCATTTAAGATTATTGAGTTGCCCCGAAAACGGCCATTTTTTGGGTATAATTGAAAATGTCTCATTTTCCAAAAAGTTATGTTTTACCACCAGAAACCAATTCGTTTTTGGTTTTCTAGTTATTGAACCGATACTGGACTTTTGGGACACACTGTATATTTACACAACCGTTTCACAGTATTGTGGGTTCTATGAACAAGTACATGGTTATATTTTTATTCCTAATGTCAACCCAAAGCGAGGTTTTGTGTTTAATTTATGTTTTACTTCAACTACCAATTCTTCTGTAAATTATAGAAACGCCAATTCTGATGAGGCCATTGGATTTTATAAATTTCTCAATAATGTATTTATCATTGTATTCTAGAAAATTTACTACAAACGGAAGAAATAAATATAAGAAAGTAAAATAATAACAATTTACTAATATTTTTGAAACCTTATGAAACTGGAATAAATTGAATTCATATAGCCTACATAAAAACACCAAACAGTATTGAGTGGGAATACGTTTTACTTTTTAGTCAGATAATACTTGTGGGAATAGTTTTTTAAAAAGGTAATTTTTGATTTTAAGTTTCTTTTCGTACTACTACTCGTTATGCATATAGTTTACTTCGGAGACTTGAAACCGTGCTCTAACTGTTTTCAGTGGCGGGAAAAAAATCACTGCACTTACATCGTTCAAACCCTGAGAGGAGTTCACTTCAGTGACGGGCTTGGCAATCCCGAGGCGACCTAGCTGAATCTACACCTTTATTGTGTAATCTACGGTTAGATCCCTCTATTTAATGTTTCCTACCGGTCTAACTTGATTAACTTCTTTTCCGATTCTGACATTATTAGGTTTTCCGAGGGTTGGGAGTTTTATTTTCTTCTTTGTGTTTTGTAAGACAACGCTGACAGAGAGGTTTTCGTCTTTAAACAACATGGGCAAAATAGGCTAGTTACAAATAACCTGATTCAAGGTATACAATTTAGTAAACGCGTTTCGCCGTATACAAACACACAAATGTACTGACGATGTGCCAAATAGTCGAACTAAAGAATATTCTTACTTATCATACCCTCAGGGGCTCATCTATAATGAGTACGGGTGAGGCAATTCGAGATAACTCACATTTTTCCATGTAGTCGTGGATTAAGATCCCTCCTTTTCAGCTTTCTTTTGATCAACTTTTGTTCACATCCGACCCTGACACTATTAGAGGATTCAAGGAGTACGGTTCTTTATTTTTTCTTCTTTTTTTAATATTACTTGTAGACTGTTCTTTTTTCAATGTTTCGAAGTTGCATAATCAACAATCACTGCCTAGGCTAGTAGTAAAGATTCTATTTACTTATTAACTACGTAATCACAGTTCTTTAGTGGAATTTTTAGTAATTGGAGTTAATAGGTTTGACCAAGGCTGTACGTGAAATGTAAAACAGAACTCTGTAACTTTGTACAGTATAAAATGTGCTACATTGATTATAATTCATCTCAAATTACAGGTAATAGAATAGTTTTAGGTTATAGGATTACAATTCATGTTATTTTATAGCGATTACTCTCGTTGCTTTGATAGAATAGAAACAAAATTCCAAATTGGTTTAAGAGATTTTGGTTGGAGCTGAGCTACATTTCGAAGAGTAACTTGATGACAGACCATCATAATTTGTATTTGTTTGTACATTTGACAAAGTGTAGGTCGTGGCGAAGTCGGATTAATATTTTTGAACCCTCAGGGGCTCACTTATAGTAAGTACGGGCGTGGGAATTACGAAGGACCTAGCTGAATCTACAACTTTTTCATGCAATTGTGAGTTACATCTCTCTCTTTCTTCTTTCCAATCGGATCTCTCTTGACCAACGCTTGTTTTCTTTCGACTCTGATGATTCGAGGGCTAGAAAACTTCATTATATATAATGATATATATTTACATTATTGAACGAAAGGTTTTTTCCCTTTTAACTAGGAAAAAAAATGTTTAATCTAGATCCAAAATTACACTAAACTTAGTGGAATTTACAAATTAGTTGCTTGTTATTTTGATAATTTATAACTTTATTTTTTTCAATGTCAGGGGAAGGACTGGTGATAAAAAACTAATTTTTGGCAAATGAGACATTTTAACTGTCTCCCAAAAATGGAGGTTTTATGGACACCCCCCATCGAGTGACCCCTCATGTTAAAGTTCATATTTATTAAAATACAACTGCGCATACTAGAGGTCGATATCGTGCTCCTATCTAAAATGGCGGCCGTTCAAATTTTTGGAACAGCTATTTTACTTAATTTATTTCATTCACAATTAATTAGAATTAATTAAAAACGTAATGTTGTAATCATAATTACTATTATTGAATATTGAAAAAAATAAAATAAACAGATTCCCAGTACAGAGTGTGTAAAGAAATTTGAATGATTGATTATATTAAATCCCAGTCCATTAAGGTTTACATCAAGTTAAAACTAATAATTGCTAATTATAATTACAACCAACAAATGTGTATAATACATTTTGATCCCGTATTCGTCATCTAATTGTGAATTAAACAAATAAAGTAAAATAGCTGTTTCAACTATTTAAACGGCCGCCATTTTAGCTAGGAGCACGATATCGACCACTAGTTTGCACAGTTGTATTTTACTAGATAAGCCCTTTAACATGAGGGATCACTCGATGGGGGCTTTGATTTAAGATTATCGAGTTGCCCCGAAAACGCCCATTTTTTGGGTATAATTAAAAATGTCTCATTTGCCAAAAAGTTATGTTTTACCTCCAGAAGCCAAATCTTTTTTGGTTTTCTAGTTATTGAACCGATACTGGACTTTTGGGACATACTGTATATTTTTATAACCGTTTCACAGTATTGTGGGTTCTATGAACAAGTACATGGTTATATTTTTTCCTAATGTCGTAATGTTGTAATCATAATTACTATTATTGAATATTGAAAAAAATACAGATTTCTAGTACAGAGTGTGTAAAGAAATTTGAATGATTGATTATATTAAATACCAATCCATTATGGTTTAGACTACAGCAAGTTAAAACTTATAATTCTAATTATGATTACAATTATAATTACAGTAAATATTTCCGATGGGAAGTTATGTTGAGTGGCATATTATTTTAAAGCCCATTTTTTTATGAGTAAGGACCCTCAGGTTTCATTTCAAAGAACCACCCTATCAAATATGGTGACTGGTAGAAATTTAAAAAAATTGGTAACTGTTTTGGATATAAATACCATTTTAGGAGATAAAAAAGAAGATTACAATATTTAGGTGTAGTTTTATTTGTTACATTATCAAATATCTGGGTTGAACGCCTCTTAATCAATAGACTTTGCCCGTGTGACGTTTGTAACAAATCGGATGTGTTGGAAACCTGAACCAGTTAAAAACAACCAATTTGAAGTTATGGGTTACATCGGAATATTTTAGAAAATTATTAATCAATCAAGAGAGAATTGATCCAAATAAAAAGGAAACATTAATAGTGATATGAAGTGAATGTGTACTCTGGATTTTGGATTTAAACATTAGGTAAATTAACTTTAACGTAATAGCAGATATTTCTTGTTGAAACTCCATATTCAAGGATAAAATAAAGCAAAAGCTTAAAGTTTCAAATAATTTTTAATATATAAATGAGCTACAATTGTTTCGCCTTGCGGCATCATCGGGCAATATTCCTGTTACTTATGTTTAAATAGTTGTCTATACCTGTAAATTATCAGTGCCCGATGATGCCGCAACGCGAAACAATTGTAGCTCATTTATATATTAAAAATTATTTGAAACTTTAAGCTTTTGCTTTATTTTATCCTTGATTAGGTAAATTTTAATTGTATTAATTTTAAGTGTATGTGACCCCAAAGATGGAGAAGGTATTGATTATGTTCTAGGCTAATGTTCAAGATAATTTTGGTTTCAGATTTAATGATTGATTATTGTTTGATGTTGTTCTTAATAAACGTGTAGAACTGGAGTTTGGGATTTCTCAGAATGGAACGCCATATTTGTGCATTTGTTATATTTTTGTCAATTCTCCAAAAATAGTTATTTGATCCAAAACCCAACCATGTAATATACCAATTTTTAGAGAAAGGTGCATAAATTCATCTATGTGATTATGTTAAAAAAAATGTTATTTTATAAATTTTGGTATTATGTTAGGAATTAAAAAATATTCAGTAAGCGAAGACAAAAAGCCACAAAAACGCACACATGCCATACTAATATGGTTAAAACTTTTTTAAGGAATAAAAAAGTTTTTCATGTACTTATTAATAATAGTGTATAAAATAATATATCAATTAAGAAAATTTTCATTAAAAAATCTCACGAAATGGCTAGTGGACAAAGTAAAGGAGATTTCATTTCCGAATTTAGATGTAAAGGGCAAACCAAATTATTGCAGCACTGTAAAACTACGATATACCAAAAGAAATTCCAGAATGGAGTTTCTCCAAACAAATAACAATTATTACATAACTCGCAAAATAGTAATCGATATTTGACATCTTGTTATCGACAAAATTTTGTCGAAGCGCTATTTTGAATTTTTCGTAATAGTCTAGCAGAATGTCAAACACGGTAAACTAAGAGTGACGTTGATTTTGAAGACATAGAACAAAAGAGGAAGATATATGTTTTAAGATAGTGTCAATGTGGAGTTGGTAGATCAGAAATGTGGAATTGAAACTTTATGCTAGGGCGAGACAATAAATTTAGCGATTTGTTAAATGTGATGGGCTTTAGATTATATGAATATGAAAGTTTGAAACATTAACTTTACCAAATTTATTGTAATAGGACGAATTTTAGTGGGGACATTTTGAATCTAAAAATCTATGTTCTCTTGCTCAAATGTTTGTGGAAGGACATTTTGAAACCATTTCCCTTTGGTAAACCGTTGTCAAAAGACCAATAGATGGTTAGTAAATAAAATAATTGAATTAAATGTTTTTAAAAAATAATTTTCCACAAGAATTTTATATATTTGTATTCAAGAATCAGGAAATTAATTAAAGTACCGGATCTTTCGAAGGAATGTTAAAATTTTAATTGAGTTTTATTACTCAAAAATTCGTCTTTTTAAACATAAAACAATATAAAGCACATTAATTCCTACAAAATAAAACGGGATTTAATAAAAAATATATAAATTCAACCTATTTTTTTGCTTGTTAGGGTTATTATGAAAAGCATTTGAAGTGTACACATTCTCTTTCTGGCCCGACTAATCAAGGTTTTGTGAAATTTTTATTATTGAAACGTGTATAGCCTCTTGATGTTTTAAAATTACTAACAAGCGACTACACTGCACTGTTCCTCCTTCAAACCGTTGCGAGTACGAACCTTTCTTAACCCGGCTGATAAACTCTGTTCATATTCATAATAACACTGAATCAATGCGATGCGTGTTTGTAAAAGTAAAGAGGTAAAGGTAAAGGTAATGCGGATGCTATAAAAAAAAAAAATAATAATAATAATAATTGTAAACTACTACAAGTTTACCACCTACTTGATTTCGTGTTTTAAATTTGTCAACCATGAGAAAACTCGTTGCTATGTCAAAAATAAATTCCCAACTTTATGTGCATGGAACAAAGAGTTTTTCTCGGGGATAATGAGACCACATTATTTAAAGTTTTACTTACTTTTGAAAGACCCGATATTTTAAAGTCTTGAAAGTAATCCATTGGAGTACCTGTAGTTATGTCTAGGTTGAGATAATAAGAATAATTAGTATAATAGGGACACATAAAAATTGTTATTACGTTTATAAGTTATGGGAGTAATACAAATAGTGAGTACATACGTTAAGCGTGTAAAAAAGTCTATTTATGTTGGTCAGAAAACTTACTAGTCTATAAGTTATTTTATTTACTGCATTAGTCTAAAAAAAGATTAGTTATTTTTACATTATCATTATTATGTGAATGACTGTGTCCCACAATAGCACATTCTCAACCTGAACTTACAAATCTACAGCTGTTAAACCAATATTCAGCTTCACATTTTCGTATTTTATGGATCTTCTTAAATGCTAATGCAACAATTAAACTTAAACTAATTTTTTTTTTTTAACATACAAAAACATTAATATTTCTTTAAATTCTATTAATTGATAATAGTTATAAACGTGGTTTTGTTTTGGAATGATCAATTGAAAGTGTTAAAACAAATTAAAAATTTATCTTTTTTGATGTTGTTTGAAGGCGAAACCTCTCGGTCATTATCCCCTTATTAAAAAAGGAAGAATTATTCCCTAAGCCTAGTCCTTACAGGGTCGGAGAAGAATAAGAGTTGTTGAGAGAGTCCGGATAGGGGAAACATGAACTAAGGGGGGGGGGACTAAACCAAAATTTACATGAAAAATGTGTAGATCCAGATAGGCTCCCTCGGAATTGTCAAGCCCTTACAAAAGGGAGCTTCACTATCGTAAGAAAAGAATTGGAAATAGTTTTAATATACAATTCAGTATAACAAACACACAGAACACAATTCTCATAAAAAAAATACGCCTAAGCATTTTGATACTTAGGCGTATTTTTTTTATGAGAATTGTGTTCTGTGTGTTTGTTATACTGTATAGTTTTTCTCATAAGTCAAGCTCAACATTTAATATTAATATACAATTGTTTAAAACATGTTGTTTTTACAAATATCTAAGTCCATTCTTATTTTTTATCTATGTACATAGAAATTTATCAAAATATTACGGCCTCCGGGATTATAGCCATTTAAGGTGACCTTTATTATAGGACTAACTTAAATTTAAATGGATGAAGAACTACATGTTTTACGTCCAGCAAAGCTGAACATTTCAAAAATTAAGTATATTATTTATGTTTAATATGTTAGCAGTTATTTTAACTTACGCTTCCATTCTCCTCTAGTTGACAATTGTATATTTTCTGTCAATGAGAAGTTTAATTTATTCTTACATTTCTGTCTTCTTCTCACATATACGCAGTGACAGATTGTTTGTAGCTAAACCCGTTTTGTGATCCCCCTATAGAAAGTTGTCTCTCTTACCCTATATAGTGAACCGGTTTTAATCAAATTTGATAGACTATTGGTCAAATTTTGACCTTGTCACAGGATTTTTAATTAGTTGTTCAAACTCAAAATTTGGCGGTGGTTCTGTCGATTTAAAGTTTGTCTGTCGATCAAAGTTTGCTCATATAGCCTCTGAGAAGTATACACACAGAACGTAATGCTAACCATCTCTCCAAAGAACTGGTTCTTGAGTCATTGGCGCTCATGCAGATATACGCTCAGTTCTAAGTAAAAATCTCAAACATTTTTCAAATTTAAAGGCAGTATATGAAACAAAGTTCTATCTTCGTTTCCCCTTTTTCCAAATAAAAATAATCTAACCCCATTAATTTTAATCCCAACAGGTCAAAATTCATTATCGTGTTTTATATTCAGTTGTAGCAAATGTTCTTACAGAAGCTGTTAAATCATAGAGGACTCCAATCCTCGCTACCTTGATAGTCGTACTGTAGAGGTTCACCTTCAACAACTATTAAACTATCTTTTTAACAATTTCAGTTCCATTACACCTGGTAATCTCTTAAGGCTAATTATTAACATATAAAATGCGTAGAAAACTACAATACTTTAGCCCAACAACGATGAGCATTTCAAAAATTTAAAGTTATAGTAATTAGCATATTTCAACCTATGATTCATCTCTTCTCTAGTTGACAGTTGTATATATATTTAATATCAATGAGAAGTTTACATTATTCTTATTCTTACACGCAGTTTGAAATGTATCTAATTGGACTACAAAATTCCATGTCGAATTTGAACTAGATATGTGGCCAAATTATAGACAATTAACAGATTTACGATTTTCCCTAAACCGGCACAAACGATTTGAATCAAAGTTTACTCATGTTATTATCGGAAATTCAACCACGAGACTGTTTATAAACGCATTTTCTCAAATTCGGTTAAACCGATTTCGTTCACAACGTGTAGATTAATGAGCCAAATTTAACACCATTATGGTCAGTAGTAAGCAAGTATTGATGAAGGAAATATAAAAGAGATATCTTACCTAAAATTACAAAAAAACTTCCATTCAGCTATGAGCCTCGGAATTGTAACTTCATCATAATCACTATTGAGGACACTAATTTATATTTAAATGCGTGGAGAATCACATATTTTATGTCCAGCAAAGCTGAACATTCCAAAAATTTAATATATTATTTACTCACTTATATACTTTCAGTATATGATTTATTTTTTAACTTACGATTCCTTGCTCCTATATACTTGACAGATGTATATTTACTATCAATGAGAAGTTTACATTATTCTTATATTTCTGTTTCTTCTTCTCATATACGCGCAGTTCGGAGAACGTTACTTAATTGATAACAAGTAGTATAAAGAAAAGTTTTTAGAACGATATCTGTCTACATTCTCTAAAACATGAAACGGTATGAATCAAATTTGTTATTGGACATATTTGCAGCATATATCATGACTTTTATTTTTTTAAATTTGTTGTTCAATATTTCAAGATTTAAGGGTGGTTGCCATGGAAAAAATAAATCTATTTTCTAAAAATCGTCTCAGTTGATCAAAGTTTGTTCTTGTAGCCTCTAAGTATACACACTAACCATCACTCCAAAGTGCTGATTCTTAAGTTATATGTGTAAATAACCGAAAATTAGCCAATGACCTGTTATGTAAGACGTATTTCCTCACATTCGGTTATTCCGTTTTCGTTCAAATTTTAGTGTAATGTGAATATTAACGACTCAAATTCGTGTGTAAAATTCCATGTAAAATAGTTATACAGTATGGAGAATTATATATTTTATGTCCAGCAAAAACTGAACATTTCAAAATTAAATACAGTATTTCTTTGTTTAACTGTTAATAGTTGTGTGTTTTAATCTAATATTCCTTTTTAATCTAGTTGACAGTTTTAAATTTACAATTATTCTTACATTTCTGTTTCTTCTTCTCACTTACGTAATTGATTACAAAAATCTATGTTGAATTGTTTGTAGCTATTCATGTTTTGAGATCCTCTAATTAGAACAAAGAGAAGTTTAAAAAACAACTATTTTCTAAGAATCGGTTGGATCAAAGTTTGCTCGTATAGCCTCTACGTACACACACAGAACGTATTGGTAGCCTCTTTGCAAAGTGTTAGTTCTTGAGAACTGGTTAATAACCGAAAATTAGCCAAGTATTTTATCACATTCGGTTGTACTAATTTCGTTAAACTTTTAGTGTTAATGTGAATATTAAAGACTCAAATTCGTGTGGAAAGTTGCAAGAAAAATATTGTTCCGGTTTAGATAAAATTGTCGAAGACATAGTTGAACTTTGGCAGTCGTCATTGAAACCTTGATTTCATTAACTACGGTTTGAGCTGTGGATGCAGTTATTTGACAAAAGCGATTGCAAGCTTAGACGACTTTTTAAATATATAAAAGCTGTTTCAATGTAACCGTCCACTTGTGTAATATTATTGCATCTTTCATTTCAATATAAGTTCTATTATGTGGTGTAATTAATGAAGAAAAAGAATAATTACGGATTTAATGAATTATATGTTTTTGTAAAGCCAATGGGCGAAGGTTAAATAGTAATTGATAAAAACAGTTTCAGGCCAGAAAGGAATAACATATTTGACGAGTTGTCTGTTTTACAAATTTTAATATTTATTTATTTTAATTCCTTGTTGTTTCCGCCATATTTTATTTTTTGTTGTTGTTTGAAGGCATAACAATAATAGCTTTATAAACAAAATAAAGAAAAGATCATAAAATAAAGACCCCCTTTATTCCTTGAATACTTCATTAGCAACAGAGTTGGTAAAGAGAGACCATCAGGAAAATGAAAGAGAGGGATCTAACCCAAGACTACATGAAACAAAAGGTGTACATTACTTCATTAGCAACAGAGTTGGAAAAGAACAAGAGTTGGTGAAGAGAGACCATCAGGAAAATGAAAGAGAGGGATCTAATCCAAGACTACATGAAACAAAAGGTGTACATCCAGCTAAAGTCCTCGGGATTGCCAATCTAATATGAACCCTTGAGAGTGAATTTGCAGACCCAAGTGTTAGTCAACTCTGGGTCCTAATATTATAAAATACTGTACATCACATATTTTCTACTTTTTTCTCTCCCAAGTTTAGAAATGATGTCTGTTCCGGCTTTACCATCTCATATTCTGTCTACCAAATTATTTTCTACCTGAGAACCAGTGATTCAAAAGCCTGAATTCTTGTTTTATTATCTTTTTTTTAAAATTTTGACTAATATTATTTATTGAGCGACAAAAATATAGCGAAAAAGAAATTCGATTTAAAACGTAGGCTACATTTGTTCAAATGTTATTAAATATATTTTAGTTTTTAAGGTTAATATCACACTGCAAATTTGGTATTAAAATCTTAAATCGATAAAAATATTTCACATTTTATGCCCAGCAACGCTGAGCATTTCAAAAATTATTCAAAGTTTTGTATTCGTAATCTAAACAATCATGGTTTATTCGGTCCTAGTTGATAGTTGTATATTTACTATCAATGAGAAGTTTATAATCTATATATGCTAAGGCTCGTAGGTACTTGATGGTATTCCAATTTGTGGTTATACTAAGAAATATGAGAAGTTTATACTTCTACTTAAATGTGCATGTTTTCCAACGTCTCACATATAAACGAGCACTTATAACAGGAAAGGTGAAAGAGAAAGATCTAACCCAAGATTGAATGAAAGATGTCTAGATACAGCTAGTTCCTTAGGGATTCAACCATACTTAAATTTAAATGAGATAAAATATTATGGTTTATAACCAGCAACACTGAGCTTTTCAAAAATTTAATTACTCTTTTCCCACAGCTTGTTATAGTCATAATGCCTGTCAATTCTAAGAAAATATTGCCCCAAAAACTGGACGGGATGACAATTAACATATATTTCCGTCATAAATTGGTAGTTTGTTATTGGATTTGAAAACGTCAGCTATCAATTTGTTCATGATAAAATGCTTAAAATTTTCTACTTGGAAAAGGAATTTGATAAAAAAGAAGATAAAACAGTTACTAACAATTGAAAACATCCAATGGCCGCCATTTTGAAATTTTTTTTAACAGTTAATAACTGTGTTAGATAAATGTGTACCAAATTTCGAATAGGTATCTTTACCAGTTGTCAAGATATAAATTTGTCTTTAAAAACACAAGATGGTGGCCAGACACAAAGCGTTTTTGGACCGTGTTTATTGGAACTTTTTATCTTATTTTTACCTAAGGAACAACCACTGGACGTTTTCTGGGCACTCTGTATACACGAACTATTTATAATCTATAATAAATGTTGAGCTTGACTTATAAGAAAAATTATACAGGATAATAACCAAACGTGAACACAATTCTCACAAAAAATACGCCTAAGTATCAGACGCGTTTCAACGACAAGGTCGTCCTCTTCAGTGATACATGAGCTACACCAATCAAACTATAACTTAACCCTATAATCTGTTGGTTTGTTTTTCTTAGAAGAAATTTATTGTTTTGTGGATTGGCGTGTGAAAGTTAATATAATGTTTAGGCTTACTGGCAATAGTTAAGGTCATGCATAGTTATACATTTCGAAACACAACCTCGGTGTTTCCCGTGTTGCCAAGTTTTGGCAACACAATTTTTATTTGTTTCTAGGACTCGAACGACGGATCTTTTGTATTTAACTCAAAAGCATCCGATCGTCGAGTCAGTCTACTCAACGAAACCCGTTTCTTTTATACTTTACTGTTATCACGTATTGGTACAACATGACTCAATTATTGTCTGGCTTCTATTTACAGTTATGCCTAAGTATTACAGTGTAACTCAGGTATTTAGTGAGGCAATCCTGAGATAATAAAGTGATAACACCTTTGTCATAAGATAGATTTCATTTGGGAATCCATAAATAAACAGTTGTATATTTATGTGAAGGAAGTTGATTCTTTCACATGAATTGATTCATACCGTTTCACGTTTTAGAGAATGTAGACAGATATTCTAAAAACTTTTCTTTATTCTACTTAGAGGTTCTCAAAACTACTAATAATTCAACATATATTTTTGTAATCAATTAAGCAACTTTTTCCAGACTACGTATATATGAGAAGAAGAAACAGAAATGTAAACTTCTCATTTATAGTAAATATACATCTGTCAATTATATAGGAGAAAGGAGTCGTAAGTTAAAACAATTTATAATTAAACTTTATAATGAAATAAGCATAATTTTTGGAACGTTCAGCTTTGCTGGACGTAACATATGTTTTTCTTCGTGAATTTAAATAAAAAATAATAGTATTATAACGTCCTCGACAGTAATTATGAAGTTACAATACCGAGGCTCATAGCTGGATGGAAGTTTTTTGTAATTTTAGGTAAGATATCTCTTTTATATTTCCTTCACCAATACTTGCTTACAACTGACCGTAACGGTGTTAAATTTGGCTCATTAATCTGCACGTTTTGAACGAAATCGGTTTAACCGAATTTGAGAAAATGCGTTTTATAAACAGTCTCATGGTTGAATTTCCGATAATAGAATGTACACATGAGTAAACTTTGATTCAAATCGTTTGTGCCGGTTTAGGGAACATCGTAAACCTGATTGATAATAGTCTAGAAATGTGGCCAAATAATTATGGCCACATATCTAGTTCAAATTCGACGTGGATACATTTCAAACTGCGTGTAAGAAGAAGAAGAATAATGTAAACCTCTCATTGATATTAAATATACAACTGTCAAACTAGAAAAGGGATGAATCATAGGTTGAAATAAGCTAATTACTATAACTTTAAATTTTTGAAACGCTCATCGTTGTTGGGCTAAAGTATTGTAGTTTTCTACGAATTTTATATGTTAATTAGCCTTAGGAGATTACCAGGTGTAATGGAACTGTACCAAATAAAATCCCTTCTCCTTATTGAAATTGTTTAAAAGATAGTTTAATAGTTGTGGTTTTAGTTGTTGAAGGTGAACCTCTGCAGTACGACCATCAAGGTAGCGAGGATTGGAGTTCTCTATGATTGACAGCTTCTGTAAAAATATTGCTGCAACTGAATATAAAACACGATAATGAATTTTGACTAGTTGGGATTGAAGTTAATGAGATTAGATTATTATTTTTATTTTATTTTATTTTATTTTTTTGGAAAAAAGGGGAAACGGAGATAGGACTTTGTTTCATATACTGCCTTTAAATTTGAAAAATGTTTGAGATTTTTACTTAGGACTGAGCTTTAGTAGCCTCCTACCCTCTGTATATCTCATGAGCGCCAATGACTCAAGAACCAGTTCTTTGGAGAGATGGTTAGCAATACGTTCTGTGTGTATACTTCTCAGAGGCTATATGAGCAAACTCTTATCGACAAACACAAGAACCGGCCTTTATCTTAAAATGGCGACCATAAAGTTCTGCGTGGATACAGAAAATAAACTTCGATTCAAATAGTTGCCGGTTTGGGGAAAATCGTCATCGAAAACCTGAAATATACCCAAATTATGCCCACATTTTTAATTGGAGAGAAATTGGTCTCCGTTATGGGTTGAAGACAGAAAATGAGGAGTAAAAAATTGATGTACGTATCCAGAAAAAAATCGACATCTAAATTTCGAGAAAACCTAAAAATCTCATTTTCCCAGTAAAATAAGATTGCCTTGATCTTATTCTTTAATTGGTCGTAATTCTTCAATTATTCTTAATAATTAAAAAATTGATCATACAGACTTTAATTTTTATTTGAATTGTGTAACCTTCTAAGCAAACGTGTTAGCAAAGTTTTTATAGAAAAAAAGAGTTCAATTAATTTAATTAGAAACTGTGATACTATGTATTTATTCCTAAACTATATTATAGATTGGGTTAAAAGTTATTCAGGATAATTCTTATTACATTTTTTTAAAACTCCTTTTTACATATTTAAAAGGATTTTTGAAAGAAAAAAAAGTTTAATAATAATCTAGGGGTACACGCGTTTGTTTCTACAAGGCTATTCTCTTATCTCTAGCTGTAGACTTTCAGCTAAACACACTTATGCTTTGTTTGACTTATTTATTAAAATTTAATTATATATTTATTATTGAATAACTTAGGCCTATACTACCGACCATAAGTACTTGGTGGAATTACATTATTAATAATTAAATAAAAGGCAATTTTTACTTCCACAATAAGCCCCGTGCCAACCTAGGATTCGCCAACCACGGCATTGTCAAAAGCAGCTTACAGACCTGATAGGAATAAAGATTTGGATCTAATTCAAGGACAGCATGAAGAAAGGTGTAGATCCAGCTAGGCGTCCTCGGATTTGTCACACTCGTGAATCTCTACCAATGAAAATAACCACATTAAACATTTTAATAATATTTTCTCACATTTAGTTTCAGTCATCATTGTGATTTATCCACCATTTCATTGGTATTAAATACAATTTTGTTTTGGCAGATATGGCAGTACAGAAACAAGAAAACAAGTCAAAGTCTGACTCCTTTCCACCTGGTTTGCGGAGATGGTTCGAAATCTTTATATCTGAAACTGTTGCCACTGGAATGCTGATGTTCTTCGGGTGTTTGAGTCTTATTGTATGGCAAAAAGATACTCCATTACACCCTTGGCAAGGACCGATTGTATTTGCTGCAGTTGTTTCGACTGTCATACAGGTAATACGAAAAGAGTTGCAAATTAAATTTAGTAAAGCTGTTCAAGTTGAAGGGAGGAGTTAATATTATATAAGAAGCTTTTAACTAATATTTACGAATCATGACCTCTGGTGATTTCCGATATGTCGTCCGTCCGTCCGTACGTCGTCGTCGTCGTTGTCGTTTTCACGTAGAGAGTGGACATATGTCTGGCTTTGAGGCCCACCAGGGCCGAGAGATTGAGACGAGTGGATCTATATGAGACGTTTTAAATTATACATCAAATGAACCGCTTGATCTAACAATACAATTAAACATTTCCTACAAGGCCCATAAAACAACTTTTACATTTAAAGGATCTGCTTGTATTAGGTTGTATAATGAGACAGGGTAAGTACCAAGATGGCGCCTGTTAACTTAATTACTTTGCATAGGTAAAAGTAGCATGATTACATATATACTAAGGAGCACTTAGTATACCTAAAGAACTCATACCAACTTGTCAAACCTAACTATGGACCTTGCAAATCTCACTAGGTCCAAGACATTATTTATACCCTAAAGATCCTTACAGGGGGATTCCATAAGTCCAAACAGCATCCAGCGAATGTGTTCGGATCCGGAATAAATAAATTTATTACAATTGGTGATCTAGAGCAAACTGGACATGCTTATTAAGTAACTGTTGGACATTATTTGTCCATCATCAGGTGATTAAAAATATTCAACATGAAAAATAAACAATATAACAGTATGCAATCGTGTACAATTATTAATGTTTACCATTCTATACATGTCTCCGTAATAGTGTTACATAGTGCACAATGTTGAATATTTTCTATTGAGTGATTTTTTTTCACCTGAAGATGAACGAATTATGTCCGAAACACGTGTTGTGTAATAAGAATTTATTTTGAAGAAAACTTTAAAAGGATTGCTGGCTGTGATAGTAATAAACAAATTAATTTATGTTAATCTCCCTACACATATTAGCAAGATGGGATATATTTGTTGAGATGTGTGTTCGGGAAACATTGCCAATCCAGATCTTAGGATTACTCCAGTTCAACCTGATGAGTATCTTCACCTTGCCTCATTAGACCTCCTAACCAGTGCTCTATTTTGCTAGGTTAGGACTAAATCTGTCAGTGAATTCCACCTACCTTCTTCTTCTTTACGACCTCCCCCCCCCCATGCTACAAGTAGGCTAGTCTTCTGCTCGTTGTCTTTGAACGTTATCCTGGGTTGTAAGTGCAACCATCTATGTCAACTTGTCTGTTTTATCGTTCTCACTTCAGAATGCCTTCCCATTGAAGCCTTCCGGCTTCCGTTAATGTGTTGACTGTCAGGTTGTGCTCACCCATAATCAAGGTTATTAAGTACGATCCGAAAACCAAGGCGGGTTACTTAGTGTCGATACAAACATGGACGTCAGTTGGGTAACAACGTCATAGTTGACTGTTTTGTTGGCTCACATTTGAGTGGTACTTCATGACTATGCAGCACAATATCAAAACATCCAAAAGACAATCCCTGGAGGTTCTTGCAAGGCAAGGATACCGGACCATCTCGTTGTTCGTTACCGATTCTAAGTTTATGTGACAAACACAGTTTCTGTGGTAGGTCTAACTCTCTAATCTCTAGACTAGCTGTTTGTGATTTTTAACTACAACTGAGCGATCCAGGTACTGTACTTGTAAACAATTGAAGACTTTGAAAAGTTATGTAGAAAATAAAGTGTTTATTAAGGAAATGTGTGTTTCACTTAGTGATTGAATTTTCTGCAAGAAATTGTGTTACCTTTTTGTAGATATTTGGACACATCTCTGGAGCACATATAAACCCTTCGGTTACTATATGTTTCCTTTTACTCAACCGCATCTCACCAATGGATTCCCTGGTTTACATAGTCGGAGAATTTTTCGGAGCAATATTTGGATTTGGATTGATTAAGGTAAACTATATGGAGTTTTTGTTTATAATAGACTTTGTTGTTCACACTTTTACATACATATATATATTTATTGCAATTTTAAAAATTTCAAATTCTGTTACTGTAGTCCAAGAAAAATATTGTTTAAACACTACCAAGTGACATCACAGAATATTACTGTTGATTTTACGTGTTAAAGAACCTGAAATAAAGAAACATAGTTTTATCCAATTCACAAGCCTACCAACTTTTCACTAATTGTTTATTGTAACTTACTAATTTAAGTTTTTAATTATGGATTATTTACCTTAAGGTAAACTATATGTAGTTTTTTTTATAAAAGACTTTGGTGTCCATTACCTTTACATATATATAATATAACAAATTTAACTTCAACACAATTAGAATTTAACTTTTTCTTTTATTATTCATAACATTAAGTTCAAAATCTTTTACAATATAAAATCAATTATTGTCCAAATCTGATGCACTTTATACTTATACACTGACGCCTTAACCTACTACTTATTCTAAGTAGGCCTACATAGTTAAATAAAATTCTAATTCTACTTCTACAATGACATACCTAAAATAAAGAAATAACAGTGCATCATAATTTTACTTTTAAATTTTTTACTTTTAAATGTTTTACTTTTAATTTATTATTATAAAATGCTCCGGCTGACTGAAATGTATTATTTTATTAATTTTTATTTAATTTCTCTTTACGGGCTCGTGAGGTTCTTTGGTGATTATAATTTACATATAAAATAGAATTTGGTGGTAGTTTATTTGATTGAGATGGTCCATTAATTTTTACTTATCGCTTGAAAGTTTTTCACTGCTCCGATGTTCCTGGTTCCTTGCACGTGGTTCCGTGTAGACTGCCAGTAGATGGATCGATTTGCCTTTATCTTTTCGACGAATCTTCTTTTCTTCTTACACTTATTTCTCACTCACTTTCGTGACGACGATTACTTTAATTTATTGTATTAATATTCCTGTTCAAACACTTTTATAACGACGCAAATTTCTCACTCACTTTTATGACGACGATTACTTTTAAACTTATAACGACGATTATCTTTTAAACTTGTAACGACGATTATCTTTTAAACTATTCTTCGGAGATTATTATTAATACTTATACAAAAAAAAAAACGACGAAGATACTATTTATTTTGACGTTTGATCTCGGCTAAATCTTTCTCAACGATCTTCTTTTCTACTAAAGAAACATTTGCTCCGGAACTCCCTCCTTCAATCAGTAACAACTAAAAAGAATGAACCAACAAACTCGTGCGCCTCTCTTCCACCCCTATATATAAGTTCTAATTTCAAATTCTTTCTTCCGATCCTCTTCCTTCATTGGCTTATTTTAAATCTTGTACGTTATTTCGAGACTGACGCAATTTATTTCATTGGTCCATTTCAAACATTTTCAGTCGAAGGCATTGACTTTTGGAATGGTTTATTTGACTTCTTGAGATCTGTAACTAATGTTAGAATAGTTTTTCTAGCTGTCAACCCTTTCAACTCTTTACAATTTATGGCCTGCCGAGCACTGACCTTTTGGGAGACCTCTATTTCATTATAATATATTGATTAGTAAATTTCAAATTCTGTAGTTGTAATGCAAGAAAAATATCGTTAAACATTACCAAGCGATAGACATCACAGAATATTACTGTTGATTTTGGCTGTCAAAGAACCTGAAATAAATAAATATAGTTTTATCCAATTCACATTCCTACCAACTTTTAACTTATTGGTTATTGCAACTTACTAATTAGGTTTCACTTATAATTACAATTATAATTCATGTTCACATGATATCTTCATACTAATAAGTTCCTTGACCTCAATATAAACGGTTTATTTAATGTATATATATGTTGTGAAGAATTTGAAACTAGTCTCGGTTCCACATTCATCTTTCACTACGAGAAATATATAACCAATATAAATCAAATGGGAGTTTCAGCGCTACTATCCATCATGGAAATATCATCTATGTTATATCTACTACTTATGTTTACTTCAAATGATACGGATAATTTTTTTAAAATATTAAATAAATTAATATTAATTAATCCTTTTTTTAAAATATATTTGCACAAACCAAACCTATACTTTCACAACTAAATGAGTTTTATAAATAAACATCGAGCTTGACTTGTGAGATAATATTAGATGGAATACAACTCGAACACAAGATCTCACAAACATGACTTTTTATTTAATCAAACGAAATATTACTTCTTCTTTCCAATCACTTTTTTTTTCTCTGTAAAGTTTTTAACATTTATTTCATTAATTTGTTTTTAATATTAGATGATGTAACTATGACAATGCTTCCTCTTTAGCGTACTATGATTTCTAAACCATAAAAGTAAAATTATATTATAAGTATTTTGATTTTTTTTAAATATATTCTAATTATTTCTTGTAATTGTAAAACAAACATAATAATGCAAAATTTATACATATATGACTGAAAAATTTAAGTGTATGTATATGTACATAAATATCAATGTACATAACTGAAGGGAGTAACATTTTTATAACTTTTAAATGATTGTTTATTTTAATAATAATAGTTCGACATATTGAAAGGTGAACATGGAATCGAGAGAAATTCTGTGTCATTAAATCAAGAATAAATGAGTGAAAAAGAAATTTGAGGCTACTATCATTAATTGAACAAATTAAAATTTACTCAGGGTGAACTGTTTAAATATCCAAATATAATGTATTTCTTTTCAATTTTACATATTTTGTCAGAAATTAACTGTAAAACATAAAGAAGAGTTAAGAAAATTAAATAAATTTTGTTAAAACAACTGAAAACATCTTAATAAAAATCCCTAATTACATAACAGTATTACATATTTATAAATTAAATTTTGTGTTTTTCAGCTGATAACACCTTGCGATATTCTGAATTTAAATGAGAATTTGTGTTCAAATCTTCCACATCCCAGCGTTACTGATCTTCAGGCAATAGCAGCAGAGTTCATGGCAACAGCTTGTCTTATTATATTAGTTTGTGCCTTAATTGATCCAAGAACTGCTCATCAGACATCTGCAAATTCACTTAAGTTTGGTGTAACTGTTATAGCAATCGCTATCTCATTGGTAAGCATATACTTTATTAATTAAACTTTTGTTTCAAATTTGTATAATTTTATGTGCAAATAAATTGTGTAGGTATTAACAGAACTAGATTAGAAAATCTTTATGAATTCATTTTTCATAAGATGTTTTTCTTGCAGAACCTAGGGTGTCAACCAAAGCCTTCTAACAGCAGTCGCAGCCTAGAAACACGTTACTTTGCCCCATGTTGACCTATAGCAACCGTTACGTATACTTTACCCACTATAGAAACCTTCACTTTCTCCCCAGAACACGTTTTGTTTTTATTGAAGGAGAAAGGTGAAAAACCTCGTTGTTTAAAGGTGAAAACCCTCGATGTTTATAGGTGAAAACCCTCGATGTTTAAAGGTAAAAACCCACGTTGTTTATTAGTGAAAACCCTCGTTGTTTAAAGGTGAAAACCCTCGTTGTTTAAAGGTGAAAACCTTCGTTGTTTATTAGTGAAAACCCTCGTTGTTTAAAGGTGAAAACCCACGTTGTTTAAAGGTAAAAACCCACGTTGTTTATTAGTGAAAACCCTCGTTGTTTAAAGGTGAAAACCCTCGTTGTTTAAAGGTGAAAACCTTCGTTGTTTAAAGGTGAAAACCCTCGCTGTTTAAAGGTGAAAAACGTCGATGTTTATAGGTGAAAACCCTCGTTATTTAAAGGTGAAAACGGTGTTTAAGGGTGTAAACCCTCGTTGTTTAAAGGTGAAAACCCTCGTTGTTTAAAGGTGAAAAACGTCGATGTTTAAAATTTTCAAAAAACCCTGGGGTTATCATCGCCTTATAAAAAAGAACATAAATAAAGATAATTACCCTTCGAAAAAAACGAAAGAGTTGGTAAAAATAGAATCGATAGGAAAGTTAAAGTAGAGGGATCTAACCCAAGACTGTTGAGAAAACGAGTAGATCCGTCTGTGGTTACCTCAATTCCTCTTCCACTCCGTATTTATTAAATAATGATGTGAACCAAGAATAACTGACAGTTTTTAGATATTATAAACTACAACTAAGAAAGTGATGACTTTTTTAAATTTTCCCATATGTTTTTTACTTACCCAAAAATAATAAACATCCCCCTTTACATTTATATGAAATATTAATTTTATTATTTTTGATATTATTGGGTTACAAAAATATTAAATTATTTATTATTTTCACTTTTTTCTTCCCTGAGATTATTTGAAAAATAATTATAATTTTGAAGTTACTGTACTTATCAATGAATTATATACTTCTCAATGAACTACAGTGAAATATAAATTGTAGTAGGATTGTCTTCCAAGGAATCACCAGCCACCGATTCCCACCAATAGCTGGTATAGTAGATTATTTTTCATTTAAATCAATCAGAATTCTTGACTTTACATACATTGATGGTTACAACATAATATTTACTACCACTGTGATTTAACTTTTATTATTTCTCTCCGAGAGGTGTTTTGTTCAAGTGTACAGTATCCGTGGCATTATTTAACGTTATTCATATTGTTGTATACTAGACAGATACGTAGGTTACAAAAAGATTTATTCAATGTACTAATAGTCTATTAAAAAGAAGCACTCTTAGAGGTCCACTATAGGTAGTACGAGCTTGGCAATCCCGTAGGGGCCTAGCTGAATCTACAAATTTTTCACGTAGTCTTTGTTTCATCCTTCCTGTCAGGTCTTCTTAACCAACTATTGTTCTCTTACAAGCCTGATACTATTAAAGTATTCAAAGACTAGAATCTTTATTTTAGCTTCTTTTCTTCTTTTTTATTAGTTAGGTTTTCGCCTTGAAAAAATAAAAACAAATTACCAAGAAGGGAGGAATACTATTCACAGTAGTTTTGATAGTGGAAGTGAATAATTTTTAATTTGTTGTAGGGGCCTTACACTGGGGCCAGTATGAATCCAGCGAGAACATTTGCTCCTGCACTCTGGAATGGAACTTGGCAGAAACACTGGGTCAGTATAAACATCATATATTATTATTTATGGTGTCTATAAGAGTACTAATATTATGTTTATTTTATATTAAAATGCTTGTATTTCACAAAATTAATTTCTTTGTACGTTATCTATTTGAGTCTTTCCAAAAAATAAAATAAAATCCAACGTTTTTTCCAGGCGCTTTTGTTTTATCAGTTACGCAGTAGTAATTATAATTATTAATTTGAAGTAGTGGTAGGAATTAAGCTAAGTGTTACGTTACCAGAGTATAAACAAATTGCGACAAGATGTAAAAAAAGGTAGGAAAAGGCTGAATTGCAACCATCAATCGCGTGACGGACCTTTCAAATATATATAAGCCAAGGACTGGGGAATCTACGTCAAACAATCAGCGAGTGAACCGGATTTAGGCAGTGAGGCTGCCGAAAGAAGGCAAGAACGTCGAACGTTGCCAGGATGGGTTCTTCAAGAGGGAACCAAGGACTACGAAGAATCACACTCCAGCAACAGATGTGAGCAAGCTTCGTCTGTATTCTGTTCTTGTATTAACTTTGTATACGAAGAGAGATTAATTTGAACTTGTTTCTTGTTGCAACATTGTTTCGCTCTGTATTAAATATAATAAAACCATTATATTAATTAAAGTAGCTGAATGATCAACATAGATTAAAAATATATATAAAATCATTTTATTAGTTGGGTAGTTGGCTCACTGATAACGTAACTCATTTACAATGATGACAAAAAGTTTAACTGAACCAAACATTGTTATTAAATTAACCCCGAACACATAATCCGTTTTATAACAATAGATAATATCTGTATCACTATCATTATTTTTTACGAACAATTAATATTGGTCGGTTATATACAATTCAATTAATTCCTAAACAAAATTTTATTTAACACTGTGACGCATATCTCTAGCGTTTTAAGAGATTATAGTTGAATTTATTTTACCAAGATTTGAGAGTAACTGAGATTTTAAATGGAAGTTTAAATTTATCAACGACAGAGATCATTTTGTTTTTTAGTAATTTAAGTAAGTTATTTAGGTAAGAATTATTTATTTTTGTTAGAAAATATTGTCCGTGTTGTTGACTAACTGTAAAGGGGCTCACCCCCACTCCACCTAGTGGGAGGGACTGGGACATTGACCAGGCTAATGACTTGGCTCAATACCATTGATTGAACTAGCCACAGGAAGGAGTGGGGAAATAACCTTACTTGTATAACTGTTTATAATATTTATAGTATTAGTGTTAGTATACCACTGAGGGTGGTAACAATGTTACTGAAATGTACATAAGGAAATAAATCTTGTTTCATTGAATTGTGGTATTGGGTGTTTGATTTTAATCATTAAAATAATTACTTAAATTTATAATAAAGTACACGTGAATTACACAAATCTAAAAATACAATTGTAACCGCGTTTCATTTACGATGTCATCATCTTCAGTAATACGCTGTAATTAAAATACAGTAATAATAATTTTAAAAGTTACAAACATATTTTCCCCTATTCTTTAAAAGATAATCAATTTAAATTTATTAAAGGTATTTGCAAGGTAAATACTAGTAAAGTTAGAATGGATCGACGAGAAAAATATGATTTTAATATTCTATTTGTTTATTTAAAATGATTAACTTTTAAAAGTATAAATCATTTCCGTATAATCTCTAAACTTTTGAACAACGCCGTTTTTTTGTTTGTTTTTTGGTTTTTTTTCTCGATAAAAGGAAATAATCAAAAATAGGTTACAAAATAAACATCGGGTTCTTCAGTGTGAGAGTGATTGCGCTAAATTTATAGCCGCGTTCAAAAATCCACTCAAGACAGTAAAAATCAAATTTAATAGTTGTATGTTTTGCCATCGCCTCTTTACATTGGAACTGATTCACCCGACTTACAAAAACCAACACTTCTCGGCGTTTGGTCACACCAAACGCTGAGAACACTTCCCCACACTTCTCCCGGACCTCAGTGCCGGAACCCTGGGCCAACCAAACACCTACATCTCCCCTTACTGTCGAACAGTAAGGGCAGCTCGCTGATTGGTCCAGGCTCAACTCGCGAAAAACCTTTTTTTTTTTTTTTTTTTTTTTTTAGGGAGGAAAAAATGTTTTAAACAGATCCCTCTCCAGAGAGATACTGTGGGAATCACCCCGAGGGCATACCCACTAAAACGACCTCCCCCCTCCCCCACGGACATGCACTGGGGAGAGCGAATAGCAGCATCTAGGGAACTCCCTAATGGCTGCAGCTGCAAACTGGGTACTTCACTAGAACAGAAATAAATTATGAGTCATGCATGTTGGAGGCGCCGACTTGGCTTAGAGGCGCGGCAGGTTAATTCCTACGGCGGATCATCCAAAATGGCAGCCGGCCGAGGCCTACCGTCTTCAATGATGCCGAGTCGCTTGCAGATATCTGAGATTCCTTGGAATCTCGAAACTTGGGCACTCTGAAACAGTTTAAAAGCGCATCGTTTAGCAAAAGCATCTAGGGTAGGGATGCCAGCTGACCCTAGAATGGTGGCGTTGCTCACAAACCAAGGTTGGCGAGTGATTCTGCGCAGGGCTATTGTCTGAAGTCTCTCTAATTTCTTCTTGCCCGATTTGCTGGCCAGCGCCCACCAAGCCGTGGACGCGTACATCAGCACGGACCGCACTGTTAACAGAAAGATTGTCACTTTAGTACGAGTCGTTAGCGGGCTCCTGCTCGCTAACATTGGTGAGAGGCATCCTTGAATCCTCTTTCCTTCAGAGACCTTATTCAGAACGTGTCGCCTGAAGTTCAGCTTGCTGTCCCGCGTGATGCCAAGGTACTTGACGGTAGGCTTCCAGGGGATAGCCACTCCGTCAATTTCTAGCTCTCGTGGTACTCTGCGCCGATGTTTACGTCTCTTTCTAAAACAGATAGAATCGGATTTCTCCGCATTAATCTTAATGCGCCATTTCTCCAGCCATGGAGACAGCGCGTTTAGCTGCTTCTGCATAGTTCTTGCCGCGAATACAGGGTTTGCACTACTACAATGTAGGAATGCATCGTCTGCATAGAGCGACAGTGTTACACCTGGAAGAGTTGGGAAATCATTAGTATAAATAAGATACAATACCGGTCCCAGGACACTGCCTTGGGGAACTCCGGCAAGTATCGGCCGCAGCGATGATATTTCACCGTCTACAAAGGTCCGAAAAGATCTGCCTGTGAGGTAAGAGCGGATCAGGTGTACAGCAGCCTCCGGTACAGGAGAATCACTCAACTTGTAGAGGAGGCCCTCATGCCATACCCTGTCAAACGCCTTACTGACGTCTAGTATCACTGCAACAGAAAACAGATATTTATTATGGTTATCAACCAGATGATTGATAACTCTCGTCAGCTGCAGCGTCGTGGAATGGCTTCTCCGAAAGCCGAATTGTTCCGGTCTAATGAAGTCCTCTATGTAGGGCTGTAACCTAGAGAGAAAAAGTCTTTCAAAGACCTTGGAGATCGTCGGCAGCAGAGATATCGGGCGATAGTTCTGCGGAAAGAGATGGTCCTTTCCCGGCTTCGGGATAAGGATGACCTTCGCGGTCTTCCACTGCGTTGGAAAGTAGCGTAACCTGAGGACAGAGTTAAAGAGCATTAGTAATACTAAGACTACTTGAGGAGGCGCGGCCCGTAGGGCCGTTCCTCCAATCCCGTCGAAGCCAGGAGCCTTCCTTGGCTTGACTGCGGTGATGGCGGCCTGGACCTCCTTTAGAGTAAAGGGCTCCAGGGAGTCGTCTACCTCCTCCGGGGATCCGAAGAACTCTTCAGCGAACTCTTCGATCATATCTGCATGATCCTCATCGCAAACATCGTGGTTTGGTTGGAACTGGTCCTCCATAGTGTCAGCGAACGCCTCGGCCTTGTCCGCGGCAGTGTAGGCTAAGCCACGCTGCCCGTGGAGAGGCCGGCTCGATCGCTTCTCACTACGGAGATTCTTAGCCAGTTTCCAAGCGCTACCATCCTGCAAGTCTAGAGAATTGAGATATGAGTCCCAAGTCTCGGACCTGAAATCGTTTAATAACAACTTAACTCTATAATTTTGGCGGTTGAACCGCCTTTTCGCTGACGGGGAGCGAGTGAACTGCCAATGAGTTCGAAGGCTACGTCGAAGCGCGATTTCCTTCCTAATCCTGTACGGCAGCTTTTCTCTCGCCGGACCTTGGGTTATGGGGACGGAGGCATCTGAAACAGACAAAGAAAAAGAATCGTGGAGCAAGCTGATCTGCTCGTCCAGCTCCTCTGCAGAGGCAGAAGGAGGTGGGACATGAGTCCGCGCAGCCATCAGCTCGCTGAAGCGGGGCCAGTCAACCCTACTACTACCAGGGTTGGGTGGCATACTGGATGCGGCATTTGCAGCGACTGTCACCAGCAGCGGGCAGTGATCTGACGACAGATCCTGCGAGACTCGTACTTCTGTTGGGAAAGGAACATCTTTTAAAAGAACTATGTCAAGCACGTCAGCGAGTCCACGTGCCGGGTAGTGAGTAGGCTCCTCGGGAGCCAAGACCTCAGCATTAGGCTGGTTGTCTATAAAGCGACGAAGAGCCACACCCCTCCCGTTGGACCTCCTTGCCCACGATGTGTGCTTGGCGTTGAAATCACCTGCAATAAAGACATGGTTAGCAGCCGAAAACAGGGCACTAAGGTCAGCTAAGAAACCAGCTTTAGGCCTATGTTTTGGCGATACGTATGCAGCAACGATAAGCGTTTCTTGTTCTCCGACGTTTATAAAGACACCTGTGGACTCAAAGGACAAAGTGTTAGTAACAAATTCTCTGTGAGTGAGCCTTCGGTGCACCAACACAGCGGTCCCGCCCCCAGGATTACCGTTACCGCCGGGCTGAGCCCGATCGGTACGATAGGTCCTGTAGGCAGGAAGTGTGAAGGAGCGATAAGGCTGCAGATGAGTCTCACAGAGCAGGATGAGATCTGCGTCTGTCTCGGTGGCAAAGTAGTGAAGGTCGTTGCGTTTGGAGAGAACCCCATTCGCATTCCAGACCACTACTTTGAGGTCCTTATTCATGACTGAGCAGCTTCTGGAGGCTCGTTAATACTGCTGTGAGCAGCTCTGCAGGGCTTTTGTTCACGCTGCCTAAAATTAAAGGTATTAGTTCAGCAATCCATGCTGTTAGCTGGGTATTGGAAATCCCAGCTGGACCGGTGGAGGGGGTGACCACAGTTGTGCCACCAGGGGCAGTCGCCTTACGCACTTGCGTTGGGCGCTGGGGCCTAGGTGGCACTATGGCTGGTGTAGCAGACGATTCGGCGGCAGCTTCTATATCGCTCTCATCAGCGTCTGAAACCGACAAGACGGCGGGAGCCTCCTTACGGCGGCGAGGTCTCTTCCGCCCTGCCCTGGCAGGGGCTTCAGACTGCGGCCTCTTAGGCGCGGCAACAGCAGCAGCGTAAGATAGGGTACCTGGAACAGTCACAGAAACAGGTACAGGAGGCAATGGCTGGACGGCCGGGGCGCGAAAAACCGCGAAACACACTTTCGCTAAACTCAAAAGTTCAGACTATGCGACCCAATCACAGCACGCTACACCACCCCTGCCTCTAGCCAGCCTGTGATTGGATAGCGTTATAGTGAAAGTTGAACAATGGCTTTTCCATTGTTCTACGCTCCAGAAGACTATATAAACTGTAGTTTTCTCAAAAAAATATCATCAGATCTCATCGTGTTCTTTTCAGAACACGATCTTACATGTGAACACTCAGATCCTTCCGAGGAGTCTGAGTTACAACCTTGTTTCGTTACTATCTCATTTACCAGCAGTAGAGATACTCCAGAGTCAACGACTAAAGCCGAATCTAAAATCTTAAACTAAACTTCTTTTATTTCATTTACTTCCTAATCACCACCAACTCGCCTCCCGTCAGGGAAATAGCCAAATAGGGGAAACCCGGCGAGCTACTACCTTCACCGCCTCCCGTAAGGGAAATTCAGTAGGGTAGTGGTTACCCGGCGGACCCCTGTGCTATATGCCGGGGAGGCACAATAATCAGCAGCGTCGGGCGGTACGACGACTGCAACGAAAAGTTAGCCGTGAGTTGCGGAAATCTACGGCCCACAATTCTGTGGCACTCAAGAACGGACCTACCAAGGGCCAAACTCCGTCCCCGCAACTTTACGGACCTTTTCAGGGCCAAACTCTCGCACCGTGCCCGATGTGGCGAAGACCTACACCACTTACCGCCATACCTCTTCCCTATTCCTACACCATCCCCAACCTCCCGTACTATGATCCCAGAGCCCCCTACTATTTTTGCTTTTAAATTTTAAACTCCGCATCTTTCACCATTCCCCGCACCAAGAATCCATCTCCGGCTAGACAGCCGACGTCCACCACCACCTACTTTGCCCCAACACCTAATACCGACAGAGCGAGCCGACGTCAGTTTGAAACATAAAATTAAATTATAAACAAATAATCTACATTAAGCAAAACTCTGTTAGTTGTGAAAGTATAAGTTTGGTTTTAAATTGTGCAAAAATTAAGAAAAGGATTAAAAAATATTATCCATATCATTGAAAATAGGGCGTCGTGATGATATTTTCATGATGGATAGTAGAGCTGAAACTCCCATTTGATTTATATTGTTTATGGAATTCAATGAGAGTAGCTATCTCACATTTCATTGTCATAGATCAGTGTTTGGCTGAAAACAATTCATTCTGAGAAAAGAAAATACGTATTTTAATTTAAAATAATTTAGTAATCAGGCACTAAGTGTCTTACTTTGAGAAGAGGAACTTTAGTAAAGTTCTTGGATCATTGATAATAAGCTCATCTGGAGCGATCGAATTAATAATATCAGTGATAAAATCAGTTTAGGGGTATTTGTGCTTTGAAATTAAAAATATTATTGTAAAACTTCAATTATTTTAACAACCTGCTATGGACACCCCTAACTGACTTATGGAATTATATTCTGGGGAAGTTCTTGAATTCCTAATTATGCTAAGATGGTTTGTCCTGCAAAAACAGGCTTTTAAGTGGATTCACAAAATTTGAGTCATGTTGGCATGTTTTTAGGGGAATTATCATTCCAAATATGTTTACAGAATTGATCCTTTAAAGTCATCCCATCCTGAAGAAGGATAGCTACGATCATTGCACTTTATATATTCATGATAAACAATCCCAGTTAAGTTCATACAGTAAACTTATATCGAAAAGGGTGCTTTACTTAGTAATAAACTTTCTGATATAATATGAAATTTATAAATTTTTGGCAACATCCTTAAACAACTACTGGATAATTTTATTCAGTCTATGCATCATGGTTTTATCTAATAATGACGAGCCCTTCGCAAAGTTAGAGATCAGCACATTCATACAAATTGTAATTTATCTCTGATGAAATTTATTTTATATTGTAAAATAAATTTATTTACAAACGCGATTGATTTTTATTTATGATTTATTTATATTGCTTATCTATATTATTTAACCATTCTTAATATTTATTTCATTTTCTTAGAGTATTAATGATTTATTATTATGTATTTTTGTAATTTGTGATGTGTTGTTATTGGAATATTATCGTATATTTTACGCTGTAAATAATATTATTTTAAAAAGATTTACATCAAATTTTAGGCTAAATAAATGGATGTATATTGATTAATTTTATATCAATAAGAAGTCTTTTAATAATAATAACAATCTTTATTCTCTGAGGCGAAATTAGTATCATAAGGTTCTCTTTTCCACTTAGCCTACAATCACAATTTACAAAATACGTCGAAATTAATAATACAAATTAAATTAATAAACAAATAAGAATCTATAAAATAGTAATTGTTTCTAAAACATATTACAAAATACATAAATATTAATAATGAAATTAATGAATAAAAAAGTAAGAAACTCAGAAATAATAATTAAGTTACTTCTAAAAACAATGTAGGCCTATACTAAACATGAAAAACTTAAAAACACAAAGTAAAATATAACTAAAAGTAAATTGCGCTATACAAAACAACAAATATAAACACATCCACACTCCCAAACCCATATACATATGTTTCATAGAACGATAAAAGAAAAAATTACAGTAAATATAGATGATATACTTTTGTTGAAATTTATTGTAGGAAAAATATGTTTGTCTTTCATATATTATGAAAAATTAATTAATTTTGTTGAATTTTTCAGATCTATTGGCTTGCACCAACTGCCAGTAGTATTATTACTACAATATTCTACAAGACCATGTTTATCCCAAAACCATCTTCACTCACAGAACAAACCGAAGAAGATCTCCCTCTTAATAGTATTAATGTCAAAACTGATAGAAACGATGTAAAAGAAGAGAATAATCCTACTCAGTAAATAAAACTACTCAGCAGTTTTATGTTGTTTTCGTGTCGTCTTTTATTAATATAAATTTGTCTTTAAAAGTATAAATAATAAATATTTTATAATATCAATGTAACGTAATTTTATATCATACCAAATACTTGAATATGTTCTTATAAAAGTAAGTTAAAACTTTAATTACTATAGTTTATATCTTTTTTTAATGTAGAACAAACTATATAATTATTTCAAGTGAAAAATATATGACCTAGACTGGGAATTTAACCCAGACCTTTGGCTTTACGCGCCAACGTACATTTTTACTAGGTCGTACATATACTAGGTCGTATATTTTTCACTTGAAATAATAATTTTATTAACAATACTTGCTTGGTGAAAAATGTATAAGCGTTAAAAACACAATAAATTAATAAAATAAAATGATTTGGAATTTAATAGGAAAAAGAAAATTGAGTGAAATTCTTACTTTTCTTTGTAATTTACTTTGTACTAAGTGTGTTTTTTTTATGTTCATTAATTTCTTCTTTTTTTTTTGAAGAAAGTGGATTTAAAAATTTTGTTAAAGCTTTTATTTTCATTTTCTACTTTTTAGTTATAAACAAATTTTTTATCTTTCAATTCGTCGGGCAAATAGGATGACTGCAACTTGACTGTGATGGCATCGTTTCGTACAAATTTCACAGATTTTGTCACAAAATTTGTTGATCGCCTTTTCGAACGCTGCCAGACTAGCATTTCACTCTTGTTGCTGTTGTCAATCACGTTCTAAGCGAACTTGAAGTTCTTAAAGGGTTTCCACAGCACGGCATTGCGATTTGTGTCAGATTGTAAACGCGCTTCGCGTTCTTCTTGGTTCTTATTTGAAAGATGATAACCTACTGCGCATTTGTACTACCCACCTCATATACTGCGCATGCGTTTCCCCCCCACCATAAACATGTGTATATAACAATGCACACATGTTATCCGAGATCAACATCTATACAGTTTCAAAATTTTTTATCAACAAGAAATGTCTCAAATAGAGCTTCCCAAATTTGATGACAGACAGACAGTCGTGAAAGCAAACTAAAAAAAAGCGTGTAATAAGTAATTGCTAGGATTTTAATATGTTGAATTCTATATTAGATCTTTTTAAAACAGACTCCTTCGTTTTAATTACAAATATTGATATAATGTTGATTATTATGCAACGATTTTTTTTAATATTAAAATTCAGATTTTTTAATTTCTATATTATGTAAAACATTTCGATAAAAGTTTCTTTTAGACAAATTTTGGTTTATAACTACATTTTCAGTTTTAATATTATATAGTCCAAGGACCATGTTAAATGGAATGTTTGGGTCAGCAAAAGTCTCGGTAAGGGAGACAAAGATAAGGTATACGTTATGTTTCATGATTTAATTCAAACGCTAAGAATATTATTTTTACTGTTGATATACGATTATACTTAGTATACTATCTAAAGTAATAAAACATACAAGATAGTAGTTCGGCCCTTGTCCTCCTTTTTATATACTTAAACTAGAGTTTCGACGAGATAAATTCAACCAAAAGTGGAACTTTACAGCTGTACAGAGGCTGTAATTCGGCTTCAGATTAAAAATTTAAGGACTCATGTTTAACTGTTGAATACTTCTTTACATACGTTTTTTATCTTTCACTCGGGCTGAAGGACTAGTAGGTTGTCAGGTGAGCTAACTCGGTAGCTCATCTGGCCATGTGAGACAGTCATTCCATCCACGCCAGGTATGTGTAAACTCTCATCTTGGGAACTGCAGACGTTTAAACTGGAAGTCCTAGTATGAAGAGATCATGGAAATGCGTGCTTCAATAAAAACTACTATTATTTTTTTTCGATTAATAATAAAATCTAAGAAATTTTTAAAAAATAGTAGCCTAGTTATAGAAATAATAACTAGATTTTTTTTTTTCAAAATTACAATGAATAATAAATAAAACTTAAAAATTCTTCAGAAACCAAATGAAAAATTTTTCCACAGTATTATTGAATGAACTTTTGAAAAAAAGAATGAATTGAGTAACTATGACAAAGAATGTCTACACAGTCTAGGGCGTGGGTATAAAATGAAATCATAAACAGATATGAGCTAAACCCCTGAAATGGAGGCAGTGTTACCAAGATGCCTGTGTAAGAAAATCTTTTCGAGTAAAGTAAACAACCCCTTTTCTGTGGAAATAACCCCTACACAAATAAAATAACATTTGGTATATTTTGTAGTACATATTAATGCGAACATTATATGTGGGGTGATATAGGGGTACAGTGAGATTTAAATAATATTTTTCGAAAAATTAGTAAATTGGAGATATACATATTTAAAACGTTGACTTTGATTTTTTTAGGCTGTCAAAATAAAAATATTATACATTATTATAAGCTACTAACTTCAATATTGGAATAGAGCTACATACAGTTACCTTAATTACTTAAAAATAAAGACAAGGGAAGCTGAGGCTGTTCCAGTGGAGGGGGGGGCAAAGGTCAGCTGATAATATCCTTCTGAGACCCAACTATTGTTTACATTTGAGGTAGAGCTTCTGCACACCAACTATCGATTCTCAATAGGAGGTTTCCAATCACTTTCTAAACATTAGCTTCTCTTATCACAGTACAACCGCTTCTATAACAAACCAAATCGAATAAAATTACACCTATTTTCATTTTTATTACACAGGGCATAAAACAAAAAAAAAATTGTATTGGTTAGGTTAGGTTATTTTTTGTAATTAATTAAAATTTGCAATCGAACGATATCTCACTACACATACAAAAATAAGAAATTTCAAAAGGATAATTAATTTAATATATTTGATTAATTCAATCGTTTATTTCTCTTGTTTAAACTCTTTTCGAATTCGATACATCGAAACTCATTACTTTCAAAACGTTTATTTGTCGACATTAAAATATTTTGTAATAATAATAATATATGTTGAGACTTACCATCTTACAATATTATATAATATTCTGTTCAATGAATTGACTATGTTTTTTAAATAATGATTCCTGTACAGTTTTTAATTTTTTTAGTAAAAAAAAAAATTAATATTGTTGTTATTGTAATGGACTGTGATTAAGTGTTTTTGTTAACAATTAACAAAGGATTATCCTACTACAAATATTGAAAATGACTGAATAGCCGAAACGGCCGTCGTTATAAGACAATGAAAATAGAATATGAGACGGTAAGTCTCAACATATATTATTATAAAATCAATTATGATTATAACTCGAAAACTATTGCACCGATTTTTAAAAAAGGTTTCAGTTTCAATCAACATTCATACTATGTTTTCCACCGAAAAAAAAAATACGTTGTCACTGAATGCGTAGCAGAAAATTTATTTTTTATATAACTACTGAATATTATTATAACTTGAAAACTACAGAACCAATTTTAATCAGACTAAACAGATAACCGTGCCTACATAGGAAATAAAACTCCATACAAATTGTAAAAGCAGTTCTTGAGTTTCAATACGTACAATGGGACTTTATGTTTTATATAGTATGTAGAAATGAATTTATCCCATTCACTGCTTATCTTGACTTTTATTTTACACAAAAACACCATTCATAGATAATAAACTAGTGCTGTATAAACTTAATTTACAACTGATGGCGTTGTTTTTTTACTTTAAAATTAGGTTACTAAAAATAAAAAAACTGTTGTAATTCAATGTAATAGTTTAATTCAAAACTAAACAAAGATAACAATTTTATCAACTTCAAAGAATAGTTATAAGCTAGCATCGTTTCAAAAAAGATCCAAACATATTTTTGAGCATATTTAGAATCTAATAGAATAAACTTTTCACTTATATAGTTGTTTTATATATTATATAGTCATCATATATATTATATAAGACATATTGTATAGTTTGTGTATAGTATTTAAACGAAGAAGGACTGATTCTAAATCTAAAACGGTAAGTTTTATTATAATTTTAAATTCGCAACATTGATTGATTTTAAAAAGCTTACAAACTGGTAAAAATATTAGCTAATCCAATAAAGGAAAAATCTATTATTAAATGTTTTTTAATCAAAATTTTCCCCTTTATGTTTAATGGTAAAAAACCTCTCTATCATCATTGCAATATGAAACAAGTTGATGGGTCTAACTATAGTACCAACCCATGCCCGTCATACAATGTAATACAAGCACACCCTCTAGACGTAATGAAGTTGGTATCTTGGCCTTTGTTGCCAAGTTAAATTGTAAAGTTAGATCTAGGTTTGCCCAATTGAGGAAGTTTATTTAACCTCACTTTGCGCGATCTTCTCCGTTTTTGTTGTCTTTTTAACCTATTGAACATAAGCCATTTAGTACAGCGTCAATAAAAATGTATTATTTATAGCGTATAATAATTTTATATAGGGGGTTCATGTGTTCTTATGGACGAACCCCAATAGTAGTGAGTCTCGGCAGCTAGTAGAGTAATAGGCAGCCGTTTTGGCGGAGCGTGCTACTATTTATTTCGCTCGCCTATTGCGTACTATCCTGTGTAAAAACATCGTTTCACAACTGTCTCTGTCTATATTATTATAATTTATCTGAGAATGAGCTTATGAGGATCTAAGATTGATATTTATAAATAAATAAATATATTTTCCACTACAATTCTGATTATACAGCAACTAAATCAAGTACATTTGAATATTAATATTGTATTTAATTTCATAATAAAGTAAGTTGTGATTAGACCTAACTATATTTAACAATAAAACTAATAATTACTTTATATATATAAGTACAATATCAATATAATATACTATTAATTACTGTGTAATCTGTATTGATTAAACATTGAGTAATATTATTTTACTTTTTTTAATGAAGTAACTGTAGTATTCATTACTGTTGCGTGTGCATTTGCATTCAGTTGCATTCATAATATTAAGATTATTACCATACCTGATAAATATTGGGCAAAGTGATTCAACTGTTTAAACTAACTAACTTGCGAATAAATTCAAAAATACAACAAAGAATTAACTTGTTTTTAGTTATGCCGAAAACTAATGTTCACAAAAGGGTAGTAGCGGACATCCTGCCCGCTCCGCCTCTTACTCTATTATACGGTGGAAGAGTAAACAATCCGAATATTGTTCATATTTTAATTCGCATTGTTGCATATATTGAAGTTTATATAATATAAAAAGTAGAACTGTTTTTTGTAAATAATAATTTATTAAATTAATTTTTTTGTAACTCTTTGAAACATGAAGAGATTTTAAATCAAATAAATAAACACATCGAAAAGTAATAAATTAGGATTTTTCGTTTGTTTATTGTATAAAAACAGTTCAAATTTTATTTGTCGTTTGAAGGTTTTTTTTACGACTCATTCATTTATTGACAACAGTATTGTTAATACAGTTTCGTTGCTCAAGCGCTGTTATCTTGAACCCGTTATTTTAAGTAGATTAAAATACACGTATATCGTTCGGCATTGTTGAAACAACCTTATTTCTAAAATTCTTAACGATTTATAGATGCATTTTACCATAATTGCTTAACAGTTATAGACGAAATGTCTAATGACCGAGTAAAAAAGGTTGCTTTACTCGGTCAACAAATAATCAGTATATCTTGACGAATAAAATCCGATGTTTTTCACATTTCTCGTGTTCAAGGTTTAACGCTTGATAACGGGAGTTGAATTATACTCTCGAAACTTCGTCTATTTTTATATAGGGAAATTATGGCAATAGTCCGAATAAATTATCTCTTGTGCTTGTATTTGTTTCCGAATTGAACTTTTGTCGTTGAGTCAACGGATAAAAAGCGGCTGACATCAACAACAAAGAAAATGATTATTTTACTTATCAGCGGTATGTTTCATCCAATCTAATCAGTGACATCAACGTAATGATAATAGTGGTTGACTAAGAATATTGATGTCAATAACATTTACTGTTGAAAATTGTTTAGGAAATATTTACTAAATTGTTATGGATGAAAAATAAATTAATTTGTTATCCTTTAAAATGGAGCTGTTCAAAGAATTATTGAATGAGCAAAGCGTTGATTAGAGTTGGTAGCACCTGAGCTGGCAGTAGGATAGCTTTGTATCTAGCAAACATGGCCATAAATAGGTGTGTTCAGATATAACACCAGCAAAGATGGGACATAGGGGAAACTCCCATTGCAAAGTACACTACTAAAAGTCTATGTAAATTTGGAGGGACAGTACTGACCTTGGGTAGGGGGCAACTCGGACAAATTACGAGACACTCTGGTCTGAGGGTGAACAAGAAGGAGCGTATCACGCGGTGGGTAGACTATGTGAAGACACCACAGGACACATAATATTTGATTGTGAAGCCACCGATTAGCTTTCACTCCTGGTGAACTCTCATTGGACGACCTAGTGAATGAACTACTAAAACTCGTAGGCTAATCTAATGAGCTTGAATTAAAAGGCTTAGTTGCACATTAGGCCAATGGTCGCTATACACTGGCTGGTTTAATCCCTCTCCTTTTAATGTAATATAATCAATGACTACATAAATACTATTAGTATTTGTGTAGTCATTGATATAATCTAAAACTAGGTCCTATCCTTAATACAACTATTTGGCTTTGGGTCTGTATTTTTGATTTTGTTCTTTTTTCAGTTAAGGTCAAACGCGAATAATAATAATTATACAATTTAGAAATTAGATTCTTTGAAAAAAGAAGGGGTATACAACGAAATGTTATTTTATGTATTATTCACCTTAATAGAGAACTTTTAAATTATAATGTGTTTTAACGTACTTACATCTGTTTATGCACTTAATTTTGATTGCATTGACGTTTCTGCTTTTTATTCAGCCATCGTCACGTGCTTCTACTACGTCACTTTTTGTAAATAACACATTTAAACACATTTACGAACACAGACACGAATAAAATAATTTTAAACATTTTTATCTTGCTATCACCTTTAAAAACCTTTGACAACTTTAAAACAATTTAAACTTTAAAAAATTATACACTGAGATTTTACAAACTTTATTATGGTTAAAACGCTTGCTTTTATTAAGCTATAAAAAAAACCAGAAAACTTCAAGAAAAGGACGTCTATAAAATCGTCTCTTAGAAAAATGTCAACATAATTTATCGAAACTGCTTTACATTGTAAAATTCCCATAACAGCTGATTTAGGGAATAAAGAATTATCAATTAACTACCTGATATGTATAAAGTGAATTGCCAACATTATTTTTATCAAGAAAAATATTTATAATTTCACAAAAATGTTTCAATTTTTTTAGTCCTGCCATGTGAATAAAAAAACAAGATGTCGTTTTTCAAACTTTACAATCTATCCATATATAAATTTTAAATTCTGTTAAACTGTTTTAGGTTTGTATTATCACAACTTTGAACGCTTGTAACTCCTAAACAGTTAAAGATTTCAAATATATATAAAAAAAAAAGTCTTAAAATAATGTATGTATTGTATTCAAAAATAGGAGTTCTCATAAGAAAAATTAGAGCTAGACCACCATATTAGGAAAATGGCGATATGAAAAATTTGGTAACAACTCTAAATTTAGCTTTAAAAATCCTTAAGACTACCTTTTAAAGTTTTTTTCTAACTTTGTACTTATCTAATAAAACAGCTGTCATACCGGTTTCCATCACCCTGTAGAATTAAACTGAGTTAGGGTAAAATAAAAACAATATTCCTCAAGGGCTCTCGTGGTGGCAATCTTTTCCTTATATTTTTTTTATCAGATTTCTCTTGAACAACACGACGTGTTGTGTTTGAGATAACAGCTGAGAGCAACGAAAGTGATAGTTTCTTAATCTCAAATTTAGAACAATGGGAAACGATCAGCTGACTTTCCATTGCTCTAATTTAATTTCGTCTTTGCCCACCTGTAGCACTAATGTTTTTTTTCAATATTACTAATAATCAAAATTGTACCCTAAACGTCAATCTGAACTTTTAAATTGTCGGTTTTTATTGTGGTTTAACTTTGTAATTAATTTATCTTTGTTGAGATAATTTTGTTTGTAATAAAAGTTAAAATTGTTTAGTTTGCTTAGACCTATTGTATGTGTGTTTTTTTCTTTTCTTTTTTCATCATGATGAAAAGTATCGTAACGAAAGTACTTTTTCGGCGTTGATCGAATTTCCGGTTAAACACGATCGCTCACCGGAAAAAAGTCACTTTCGTTACTAGTAATGAAACATACTATTCCGTGATTAGAATATCTGTTATCCCTAATGAATTTGAGATGAATTGGATCTTTCCCAAAGGTTTAAAAATTAATATTTGCTTTAACATATAAATTTATATAAAGTATGTTACAACCAGTAAAGAATTAAAGGGTAAGTTTGCTAATCGTCGAAACATTTCGATCTACGTAATTTGACTGATGACCTCAGGAAACCTAGAAGTTATTTTCGGAATTCTGTCAGTCCATCGTCATTGTCATATATGTACGTAAGCACGAAGGCGGCCACAAAAACAAAGATAGGAAACAGGCGACTATAGTGTGTTCATATTGAAGTTCAAAACAATCTAATTGAAAATGTCAAAATGTTTTTAAACTGTTAAAATAATTATTTTCATTCATATCTCATGGGTTAGCTAACTTGTAACAAACTAAAATTATATACAAAATTTTGCAGATTTCAATTCTCCGCGTAACGATAGCAACTTCACATCTCTACGATGACAAACAGTGAATTTATTTTAAATGTTGGGCTTGACTTATGAGAAAAATTATACAATATAACAAACACAGAACACAATTCTCACAAAAAAAATACGCCTAAGTATCAGACGCGTTTCAACGACAAGGTCGTCCTCTTCAGTGATTAAGTTATAGTTATATAAGTTATAGTTTGATTGGTGTAGCTCGTGTATCACTGAAGAGGGCGACCTTGTCGTTGAAACGCGTCTGATACTTAGGCGTATTTTTTGTGAGAATTGTGTTCTGTGTTTGTTATACTGTAGTGAATTTATTATAAAAAATATAATTTATAAGACTGATCTTCCAAGAAAATTATATACGTATAATTACGAGATCCGGTAGGACCGAGTCACTGACACGAGCGAAGCGAGTGAAGACATTTTATACGCATCTCCCTCTAGATATAGGCTACCGATACAATTTAACATTTTGGTCTTTACATTTAAAGAATCTGCTTGTATTACATTGTATAATGACGCTGGATAAGTACCACGAAGGTGCTCATCAAATAGTTTATTATTTGTGCAGATATGCCAACACAGAAGCAGAAAGAGTCGACCATTTCACCAGCTACGTGGAAATTGGTGGAAATATTTGTAGCCGAAACTATTGGCACTGCAATGCTGTTATTCTTCGGCTGTATGGGTCTGATTTTATGGAAAGAAGATGCTACACTACCTCATTGGCAAGGACCTGTTGTGTTTGCTGTTATCGTTGCTACTATTGTACAGGTGATATCAATAGAGTTGCAATGAAGATTTTAATAGCGGATATATCCGCATATTTTTATTGTAACTGATTGATTTCGGATATATCAGAATTTGACATTCACAGGCAGTTAGGGGATATATCTTTATATACAGGTGATATCAATGGAGTTGTAATGAAGATTTTAATAGCGGATATATCCGCATATTTTTATTGTAACTGATTGCTTTCGGATATATCAGAATTTGACATTTGAAGGCAATTAGGGGATATATCTTTATATACAGATGATATCAATAGAGTTGTAATGTTTTAATAGCGGATATATCCGCATATTTTTATTGTAACTGATTGCTTTCGGATATATCAGAATTTGACCATTCACAGGCAGTTATGGGATATATCTTTATATACAGGTGATATCAATAGAGTTGTAATGAAGATTTTGATAGCGGATATATCCGCATATTTTTTATTGTAATTAAGGATTGCTTTCGGATATATCAGAATTTGACATTCACAGGCAGTTAGGTGATATATCTTTGTAATGTCGTACTTGTATTTAGTTTTAATTCCATTGTTGTAGTGCACGAATTAGTACTAATCCTTTTTATTTAAGGTATCTCTTATACCTACTGCACTTTCAGGCGAAGATTGTTCACATTCACAAAAACACTCCGTGCTGTGGTAGTAAGTAGCTCACATATAAAGCGTATTTACGACAAGGCCTGTTTTTTAATGACGTCTGATCGGCTTGTCGAAACTCTCCGTACAGTCTACTCTCCCATCAGACTTGCACTTTACTAAGGTAAATTTTTACTAAAACTGTTAAGCAAAAAAAGGATTTCCTCACAGGGAATCATGAACTCTGCAATTGGCAAAACACCATGTTTAGAAAAAACACAGAAGTTGCTCAGCGACGATGAATTGATGTTGTACTTGGTTTGGTACATTTTGAGTTATAAAATTTAATAAATTATTGTTCTTAATTAATTAAAATGATTCCAGATAGCTAACAGAACACAGTACACAAAAACACAGTTTTGTTGATATTTTAAACTTGCAATGTAATTTATTACTTTTTTTAATGATAAGAGGAAATATATAAGTCTTAAATTTTGTGTGTTAATGTGTATAATATGAGTGTAATAAGGTTTCTCTCTATCTCTTTTTAGATATTTGGACACATCTCTGGTGCACATATGAACCCAGTAGTAACTATGTGTTTCTTTTTACTTGGTCAGATTAATCCATTGACTTCAATAGTTTACTACGTGGCAGAAATGTTCGGAGCTATAATTGGATTTGGATTGCTCAGGGTAATTTATTTAAAATTAGTACGTAAATTAATATTTCCATTAGGATGTAATACATAATAGGTTTGAGTAACATTTTTTGCTACTCCTAGCATCGTTTTAATATTTGGTCTCGCGTTTTGAATGAATTAATTTACAAAAGTTGTTACTTTTCCTAAAAGATGTCTTATATAACTTAAGTATCGTCCCCTCTTCTCTACTTAAAGGTTCCACCCCTTTTATACCTGTAGGCTCCACCCCTTCTTTATCTGTAAGCTCCACCCTTCTCTAGTAAATTCCAAGTATTCTTTGCCGACGCGTTTTGGACTAACTCCATTTCCAAAAGCTATTTAGATACTGCTTCGTCCCTGAAGTAACTTGCGTAACTCTTCCTCTCCTCTCTCTACTTGTAGGCTCCACCCGTTCTCTACCTGTAGGCTCCACCCTCTACTGTGATTGGTTGACATCGTGCTGCTATTTTATTGATTAGTTTCTTGCAATTAAATTTGACCAAGTAGGGTTAGATTATTAAACATTATAGATGACTGATAATTTATTTGCTCATTTATAATAGTTTCTTTTTTAAGTTTACTTTACATTTTACAATATATTTAACAGTCTATCCTAGATACAGTAAAGTAATAATTCTGTACAATCTTTCATTTATTCAGGAACGAGATCTTCTTTTAACAGATTCGTTACAAGATTTGAATCCTTCATTTCATATTTATAGGATGTAATCTGTTCCCTAAAACTAGTATTCAATTTTCACCTACATATATGTTTGATATCATAAACTCCATTTTTATTGTAACAGTAATTTTCTTGAATTGTATTGCTTAAGTGTATTATTTATATTCATTGATTCTTTTATATTATAAATAAAAAAAAAGTTTTATTTGACAAGTCTCATTTCCTTTGAACAAAGTCAATTGAAACAATTATTTTAGGAAACTAAACAATAACATGGCGGTATGGTGTCAAACAATCACAGAATATGTCGGAACCTACAGTTAGAGAAGAGGGGAGGTTACTTGAGTGTAGACTGTGTATATGTGTGTGCGTGCATGTGTGAGCACTTAATGTGGAAATAAAACTACTATAATAGTTATTATAGATCTACAACAAACAAAAGAACAATCTGTGTACATCTTCTAGCTCCCCCACCCTTCTTTACTCAATACCCTGCCGTATTTCTTGTACTTGTCCTTTCATTTAACTCTGATTATCTATTGTGGTGGGGGCAGATTACTTTGCCTCCATTTTCCATCTTTCGTTTGTTGTAAACCTATAGTAAAATCATAGTGACATGTGTATGATTTTACTACACATTATGTCTCCAGACATTTCGGAGCGGTTGAAGAGGTAAAATTCTTCACAGGAATGTGTCAAGTGCTCAGCAAAATTCAATGGTTTGGTAAACTGTGTTTATAGGAAGAGGATAATGTAGATCTTTTAGATGGGAGTGACTGGCAAACATTTATGCATTAATTCCAGAACCTAAGATTTACAGTCCTTGCCTGTGGTCCAATTTAATTATTATTTTTGCGATTTTTAGTCAATGCTTATCATTAATTTGTTTTAAATTTCCCCCTTTATTTCAATGGTTAATTGTTTTCATGACAACTTATGTATATAGTATAATTGTAATATATACTTACAATTGTAGATATTTATTACTGAAATTAATGTTAAAACAAAAATTCCAGTTGAGTATGATACAATATTTAATGTTTAAAATGTATGATGAATTATTTTAAAAAGATGTACAAGAAATTTTGTATTTTTCAGTTGATAACACCTTGTGATATTTTGAGGTTAAATGAAAATTTGTGTTCAACTATGCCTCATCCCAGTGTTAATGATTTTCAAGCAATAGCTTCAGAATTCATGGCAACATCTGTTCTCATTATAGTAGTCTGTGCCTTAACAGATGCAAGGAATGCTCAGCACGCATCTACAATTTCACTCAAGTTTGCTGCTACCGTCATTGGAATAGCTCTTACATTGGTATGATTATTTACTTTTTAAATTAAACTAAATGTATGAAAAGAGTACACACTAACGAAATGTGTTCCTAAAACGCTCCGCTGACGATGTTTTATAACACGTCAGCCAGTCTCGTACATGGGTCCATCATTTGAATACATGGAACTGTGGCTTCAAGTGGTGAATCTCTGTAACTATAGACTTAGCTGAAGCTATAGAATTCACAACAAACTTACCCAAACAACGTAAAAATGACTTTAAAATTCTCTGAAAAAGGAAAAATTAAAGTGTACGAAAAAAGAATAATAAACTATCGTGTGTTCTTTTAAAACATTACCTTTTAAGAAATTGAAGAGTTTAAAGTTTATACGAAGAGTACATTTTAAAGGCGAAAGGTGAAAAGGAAATGATGAATTTCAAATAACAAGAGTCGCTTTTTAAAGGGAGAGGTTGAAAGGAAGATTGAAGAGTTTCGAACTCTCAAGAGAGTCGCTTTTTAAGGGGAGAGTTTATGAGTTTCGAGTTCCCAAAAGAGTCGCTTTTCAAGGGGAGAGTTGATGAGTTCCGAGTTCCCAAAAGAGTCGCTTTTCAAGGGGAGAGTTGATGAGTTTCGAGTTCCCAAATAGTCGCTTTTCAAGGGGAGAGTTGATGAGTTTCGAGTTCCCAAAAGAGTCGCTTTTCAAGGGGAGAGTTTATGAGTTTCGAGTTCCCAAAAGAGTCGCTTTTCAAGGGGAGAGTTGATGAGTTTCGAGTTCCCAAAAGAGTCGCTTTTCAAGGGGAGAGTTTATGAGTTTCGAGTTCCCAAAAGAGTCGCTTTTCAAGGGGAGAGTTTATGAGTTTCGAGTTCCCAAAAGAGTCGCCTTTCAAGGGGAGAGTTTATGAGTTTCGAGTTCCCAAAAGAGTCGCTTTTTAAGGGGAGAGTTTATGAGTTTCGAGTTCCCAAAAGAGTCGCTTTTTAAGGGGAGAGGGTGAAAAGGAAATTGATTAGTTTCGTGTTGTCCAAAGAGTTGTTTTAAAAGGAGTAGTTGAAAGGGTTTTAAAGGCGAGAGGTGAAAGGGTTTTAAAGGAGTAGGTGAAAGGGTTTTAAAGGCGAGAGGTGAAAGGGTTTTAAAGGAGTAGGTGAAAGGGTTTTAAAGGAGTAGGTGAAAGGGTTTTAAAGGAGTAGGTGAAAGGGTTTTAAAGGAGTAGGTGAAAGGGTTGGATTTTATCCCATCTTTAAAATATGAATTTTCAGAACAAATTTGAAATACAATTCCTAACATTTTTGGTTTCTATGTGATTAAAATTGACCAAGTTATGCTCTGTTGAAGGTTATTAAAAGGTGACGGTTAAATCTTGTTTATTTTGATGTAATGTTAATTTGTTGGATAACTTTATCTTGTATTTTCAAGGCTGTCAAGCATAAAAAAAAGATGTCTCGTGATTTTTAACTGGATTTTTTATTTCAGGAGTTATTTAAACAAAACCAATTTTTTTAAGAATAAGAAAAAAAATGATAATTTTTTTAAACACCTATATTTTATTATTTATAAGTTTAATTTTTAAAATATTTCATAGAATATTGGTTTTATATCTGAACATATAAAATCGATTCTTTGCCCCCTCCCCTTCAAAGAATTCTAGATCCATCGATTTCTTAAAACAAAATATTTTAAAACAACTTCCAATAATTTATTGTATACTTTAATATTTTTTTTTTTTATTTATATGTCCATTTTTCAAGAGAAAAGCAATTAATCATTCACTTGAAATGAGGAACACTAGCGGAACCTTCAATCACCAGTTAAAAATATAAAATAAAATCCACAAACACTTTATTAACAAGATAACAGGACGTTTCATTAAGTAAATATCATCTTCAGTTCTTACATGTACACTAATCTTCACAGTACTAAACAACAATAGACAATGGCAATGCTGTCACAATATAGATAATGATAATGAACATCTAAGCAGATGTTCAATAGCAATAATAAATTTCTCATATTAATTACAGATTGACAGAACTAAGAAACGTAACTGGCAAATAGTTTTTTGTAGATTGAGGATGAAAAGCACGACTTTGTCGCTCAGAAAGAAAAATGTTGAAGCCTATGGCGCAGCCATGGGCGGCAAAGGCACGTTTCACTCGTAATACACACAAGATTTTTCCTACACATGCAATTAATTACTACATGAATATTGTGATAAACATTTTTATTTAACAGGGTACAAGTAACTAACTTTTGAATTATTTAAAGTAAGACTATACAAACTAATTTTGAACACTTAATTATGTACAATAATAATGCAGTTTGAATGATAACCTAATGCTCCTAATGAAAGCTGTAGAAAAACACTACAAACAGTTGCTTGTCGTTACTGTTTAATTGAGAACAAGTGAAGTTTGTCCCAAAACATTTCTTGAATTTTTTCACATCTCTCTTCATTTTTCTGCCACTATAGTATAGCAGTTGCATAATCAGCATCTTAAATAATGTCTGTAGGACTACCTTAAAAATCACTGTTACTATCGCTGTCTCTAACGTTTTAAAATAACAAACTATCAAAATGTTTCGTTTAATTAAGAAATTGGGTTATGACATCATCAAAATTGACTGAAACTCATGTTTTAAAAATCTAAGCAATGGTTTCTTGTCGTCTGTTGCTATGACAACAACTCATCATCATTTGATTTAACACAAACAGCTAATTTATCTTATGGAAAACAGTAAATGTTTTTCTTATATATATATACTATCCATCCATGTGCGGAAAATTGACACATGTCAACTCTGTGTAGAAGATGGGAAAGGCTATTTTTAGTGATAGCTGAAGGAAAAACTTTAAATATATATATATATATATATATATATATATATATATATCTCAGTCTCAAAGAACCCAATTTTAAAATAAAAGAAACTTACTTAATTGTTTTCCTCTTACAACATGGAGAAAAAATATCTTACTCTTAAAAAACCAACTTCCCTCTTCTTGTTATAGCTAACAAAAAACAATTTTTTCAGAGTCGAAGGACCAACACACTCTCTCCACCTTTTGATGGATCTATTATGAAATGGTGACTCGACTATTTTCCATCCTATATTCAACCCATCTTCTTATAACGCCCACGTGGGATCAGCATCTCTAAAACCTTCAGGACCTTATCAAATTCACTGATCTTCCACCAAACAAAAATTTCACTCTATCGCAGAAAGCGTTTTGTGACTACTTTCCATTGGAGAAAAACCGACAGGTATCCTGTTTTACCAAACTCCATTTTCTCGAGGTGGTATCCTAATTAGCGAATGACAAGTCAACATATTGTCGGTCTTAGATTCTTTCAGTGATAAATGTTTCATGATTTGATTTGGAAATCGGAATACCTCTCTGCCTGTATAAGCCCAGTAATGTCTTATCAATGGCAAGGCCAGTATCTCACTTTTAGGCGTCAATTACATTCGTTGATGACCCTTTGACTCAGGGATTCATTATACGGGTGTGGCAATCCTGAGGTAACCTTGCTGGATCTTTTTTCACGTAGTCCTTGGTTAGATCCCTCTCTTTCATATTTCTCTCCTGATCAACTCTTCTAATACGAACTTTCTAAAGTATTCCAAGGCGAAGGGTTTTTATATTATGTTCTTTTCTTCCTTTAATATAAGACGGTGATGACTTTTTGGCTTTAAACAACTTCTCATTCCTTTCACAGAAATATTCTGGAGCATAGAGTGCCTGCTCTGGCAAGACGATCAACTTCGACCCTCTTTAGGCCATGGACAGGTAACCATTTTATGGTGACTTTTTTCACCCTTGCCGTATTATCAAAAGCAGACCAACACTGGTCTCGATTACTCAAATGCTTTCACAACAGCTTGGCAATCTGAAAGTATATGGATTTTACCGTCTTTGTATCCTCTTTATAGAATCTCACTGTAGAGAACTATACCTATGACAGAGAGAAAAATTATTGTTTATATTAAACTGTAGAAGTAGATAACTTGAAGTATAGAAACAGATTCTAGAAACCATGGTTCACAGTTATTTAATAGTCGTGGTAGAAACTATTAACAAACCTATGTCTGATGACATACTTAAAATTAATTATTATAGTTCATTTAAATGATTATGATTGTTGAATTTTGACATTGAATATGAATCAATTTGATTTACTTTAAGGGGCCTTATACTGGAACTAGTATGAATCCTGCGAGATCATTTGCTCCTGCATTGTGGAATGGAACATGGGATAAACACTGGGTCAGTACAAATGTCACAGACTTATATTAAAATTAAGATAAAATTAAAGTTTGCGTTACGAATTTATTTATATTTTTGCAATAAAGTTAAGCAATAGATTTTAATGCATTTTATTTTATGTTCATCTCAATGCTGGAATCTGTTTTCTTTAAAACAGCTTCAAATTATTAAAATTTTTTTTTGTAACTCAAGTTTTACAAGTGATATATATGTACATGAAGTCTTATGTGTTTATGTGTCAAAAATAGTGTACAAAATTAAACTTTGGTAGGATTTAAAAATATATTTCTCTTTTTTCAACTAACTCAGATCTAAGATACGAAATTGTAAACATAAGAAAAATAGTACAAAGAATTAGGTGCAAACGTTATTTGATCCCATAATTGTTATATTAAGAACTGTGGAAACAGTGGAAAGGGGGAAATAATAATAATAAAACTAAGTTAATTTGTACGTACTCTCTGGCATAAGTTTTTCAATTGCTATCCAGTTTTTATTTTGAATCGTGTATATTTTCCTTTATATTTTTATGGAATTTGAAAGCTCGCCACTCGGCAAGTTTCTGAATTAAAAGTGTTGAGGGCCTTTAGTCGTCGTGGTGTGGGTTAATTTAAGTACTTTGGTGTTTATTATTTCAATGTCTAGCTAGGTGTTGAGTTGTTTTGGCATCGCTCCAAACTTGATAGCTGACGTGACACGCTTTCTGTGAAAAAATTTTAACGGATTTTATATTTCCAGAGTCTGGCAACTCGACTTTATGCCTATTTTTCACCTTTGTATTAGTATTGTACAGTTAAAATTAGTCTCATCAAAGCTGGCTCTAGTCTCCGACTTGTATGTGTGGTGGGTTTTCCTTATTATTCTTAATCTGTTTAGTTATTAAATGACCGGCATAGTTTTGGGTAACAAATTTATAAATTAGACGTTTGTAAACACGAAATACCGTATTTACAATGTTATCAACTTAAATAATTCGGGCTCATTTCATATAAAACACTAGGCCTACCCATGGCCAAGCGCTCCATCGTAACTTTTATCGCTAGTTATATTACATATATTTTACAGAAAAACATGTTCCTCTCTTAAATTATAATAAGAAAATAATTATTCTAAAAAATTGAATTCAGATCTACTGGCTTGGACCAACTGTTGGTAGCGTTGTTACGACAATATTCTACCAGACCATGTTCATCCCAAAAACACCTGTAGTAACAGAACAACTTGAAGAAGACCTTCCTCTCAATAGTATTAAAGTCAGCACTCAAAAAGACGATGTTAAAGAAGAGAACGAATGAAGGTTCTGCAATTTAAATTTTATAAAGTTTTCATATTTTTTTCTAACATAATTTTTTACATTAATTTATTTTTTAAATTTTAAGGTGTTCAATATATATATATATATATATATATATATATATATATAGAAATCAATAAAAAGAGAAATATATTTGTAAATAAATTTATAAAATCATTGTAACATACTTTTTATACAGGGTGATTAAAAAGTCCCTGTGCACCAAATGATACAATTCAGAAACATCCCTTACTGTATATCCCTTACTGTAGTTACAAGCAATTTTGGAAGTGTGCTCCATCAGTCTTAATACACCGGCCTTGACACACCGAAATGTTATAATATAGTCCACATTTCAAATGTATTCTACGAGGCCATGGATAAATCATCAATTTTATAGGGATTGTTTGAATCTACTAATTTTTTTTATAGTATTTCTAAAAAAAAAAAAATTTACTTCTGGTGGGGAAATCTGGGGACCTTGGAGGGCAAATGTTTTTAGAAAATGTTATTTTCACAAACACGTCGTCCAAGGCATGTGAGGCGTAGTGCCATTCTACAAAAAGTAATTTCTCTGAGTATGGACTCAGAGAAAGTAATTGGGTTTCGATGTTTAAATAGGTTAGGTTAGAATGTAGTGTAGGCAAAATCTTCTCATCGCATATTTCCGACTCGTGGCACTCGTGGATCGTGTGTACGCCAGAAACGTCGAGTTTAAATTGTTGGTGTAATCCTGTAAATGTAAATATGCCTAATCTGTGAAAAATTTAACATCAATAATTTCCTCTCCATCAAGGAAAAGAAAGTTTAAACATCAGCTGCAGTATGCTACTCATTTAGCACTTTCGCTAGGTTTTAATTCATTCACAGCTATTTACATTTTTGTTAAGCCATGTAATTTACATTTTTGTTAAGCCATGTAGCCAACCTATAGTATTATAGATTTCCTGATGACTCCTTCAGACGTTGGTGCATGCGCCGTGAAATATTTCAAACTTTCTCATCTTTCTAGTTCTTCGCATCACACACGAAACCAAATTACAGTTACAGTATTTCTTATTCAACTGCCGCATTACATTGCAATGTGGTATCTTTGTCTCCGGAATCTGTACCTGGAATACTATTTGATTCTTTTGTAAGTATTCTTCACCGTAATGAAACATATATTCAATTAGTAAGTACGCTAATCAATATTATTATCACCGCAAACGATTTTCTTGCTCCACAGTGCTGCTAATCGTCAGCACCAGTGGAGGCATTAATATCATTTACTATCTCTTATTCTAACTACTTCATAGCGATATGGAACCTAATACTGTAGATCAAATTTGTCTAAGCTAGTATTTAAAATTATTTTGCATGTTTTCTATAATTATTAAGACCACAGATTATCAATTGTAATTATTAATGTTTTAGATTGAATTTGCCTAAACTAGTATTTAAAATTTTTTTCGTGTTTTGTACTATCATCAAAAGCACAGATTATCATTTGTAATTATCAATTTTAGATCGAATTTGCCTAAACTAGTATTTAAAATAATTTTTCGTGTTTTGTACTATTATTAAAACCACAGATTATCAATTGTAATTATTAATTTTTTAGATAGAATTTGCCTAAACTAGTATTTAAAATAATTTTTCGTGTTTTGTACTATTATTAAAAGCACAGATTATCATTTGTAATTATCAATTTTAGATAGAATTTGCCTAAACTAGTATTTAAAATAATTTTTCGTGTTTTGTACTATTATTAAAAGCACAGATTATCATTTGTAATTATCAATTTTAGATAGAATTTGCCTAAACTAGTATTTAAAATAATTTTTCGTGTTTTGTACTATTATTAAAACCACAGATTATCAATTGTAATTATTAATTTTTTAGATAGAATTTGCCTAAACTAGTATTTAAAATAATTTTCCGTGTTTTGTACTATCATCAAAAGCACAGATTATCATTTGTAATTATCAATTTTTAGACATTATTTGCCTAAACTAGTATTTAAAATGATTTTGTGTTTTATGTAATGATCAAGAGCACAGATTATCAATTATAATTATCAATTTGGATTTTCATGAATTATCACAGGTAATTTCTTATTAAGGAAATTGTGTTCCTTTCCTGAAGGATGATGTATTTAAGTATATAATTCAATTTAAAGGTTGTCCAACATTTTAATTAATATGTTAAATTTATTGGTAGGCCTACACTCCGTTTATAAAAGATATTATAATAACACATTTTAATTTCTGTGTTAGCACAGAAATATAAGTAATAATTTCCCGAATAAAAACTTAATCAAAATACAATGTTGAATTTGCTGCATATTTTGTCTCTATTACTTTTTTAGAGTAACAATCTTAATATCCTTTTTGGACATTTATCAGGTGCTATTTTGTACTGTAGAAAAATTTAGACCTCTAGGCAGTTTGTTCTATTAAACAATAACTTTAAATGGGGTTTTAATACACAAATTTTGTTGAGTTAACCACTAAACCCTATTTTGAGGGCTGGGATAACTTTACTTCATACGCTAAATATGATTTTAAACCAAAAAGCTGGTTAGGTTTCAGTTGGCAATCTTTCGTAGTTTTAAAACTTATTTAACCTTTTCAGAAATTTATTTACAATAAGTATATATATTAAGTTTTAAATTCTTTTACAGTAGGTTGTAAATACTTCATATTTGTAATTATACATAGTTTAAGTAAATGTAACAAAATTGTATAGGCCTACTATTTTTGAAAATGACAATGTATTATAGAAATAAACGTAACTCTGTATTTTTTAAATCCATTCCTTTCAGTCCAATCACCTTATCCTTTTATAGAAATGTTCGTAATTTTCCAGGACTTTACTTACTTGAACTCATTCGATTCTTGGTCTTCTGCTTTATTTCTCTCCAGTTTTTGCCTTCATTCTTAATTTCTCTTTCGACCGAACTCCACCACGTTATTTTCGGTCTTCCTCGTTTCCAACTTACAACGTTAACATTCTGAAGATTGGCTGGTGTTAGTAATAAAACTAATTTAAAAAGAAGCGTGTTATTTCTCCCTCAACAGATCCCGATGATGGGACTTCAGATTGTTAGTTTTTCTGTTGAAAGTTTTCTCCATTAGCCTTTACGTTCTACACCCAGCCTTAAGGTAGAGTGAAATTTCGGCCCTTAGAATTTTCTACCTTTGAAACCTTTTGCTTTCACCTGCTCTCGAAACCATTGGTCCTATTTCAACTGTAACCCTAAGTAGGGGCAGTCTCTTCTGGTTCCCAGTACCGCTTATATCTGAGAAGCTTTTCCTTATCGATCACCTGGGGAGACGCCACACATGGGACCAGCTACCCACACGGGTTTGGAGTGTATGCAATAATATTCTAATCGAAGACAGCTGGTGTATGATAAGCGCGTACTGTGCCATATGAATAACATTTATGTTACAATTTATCAAATATTCTCTTAGCCTTCGAAATCGTTAATGCCATTTGAGCCGAAGAGAAGAGAAACTTGATAAGAAAGATGAAAGAGAGAGATCTTAACCAAGACTAGATGATAAAGAATGTAGATTCACCTAGAGTATCTCAGAATAGACAGTACTCGCTATAAATGAGCTCCTGATTTATAAATCTTAGAACTAGTGCTTCGATTTCAGTTTCCTAAACATATGTCCTCATTGATCACTTTATGAAAATGTTCCAACTCGAACCACTGGACATTTTGATATCTCCTGTGAAAGGGTAAGCCCTTTGAATGAGGAGAAGTTAAATGTGGAGAGTTTCCTAAATTTGTTTAGGTCTCAAGAGAACAGGTACATTTGAGAAAAATAAGTTACTGTTCTTTAGATGAAGTAGAAGTTCGGGGACTAATGCTAGCATGATTATATAATAGAATGGAAGGTTATGATAGGTCTGAATAATCTAAACTCAACAACATCAATTATTTTGTAACAAAAAATAAATAAATACTACAGTAAGTCACTCATTTATTATGTAACTGAAATTTTGTTATATGACTCACTACAATACAAATAGCACGATATTATTTAAAAATGACGAAAGGAGAACATGTTTGGAGAAATCTATAGAGTTTTCAATTTATATTATATTTATCCCCAATTCCAATGAAAACGCATATTCGTAGAAAGGTTATTTTTGAACAAAACTAATTTTGATGAAAAATAAAAATATGCAAAAAAAAATGCACCAATTTTATCACATATAGTTGCACAAAATCAGATACAAAAATACTATATTCATTTTAATTTCAATATTTTTTACGATTCCACATTGGGATTAGATTACTTCACAATATTTAAGATTTAAGCGTACCCATAAATATAATATGATGCCTCCCACTCCTAGCATGAAAATAAACCTAATTAACATTAATTACTTTAGATAATTCTGACTACATTCTCTAGATGTGGTTTAATTACAAAGTATGTTTTTTTATCGTATTATTGATATTTTCAAACCAAAACTCAATAAATAAGAATGAATCATGGATGTTTCTTATAGCTCGCACAAATCTTAAATGATAAACCAAAAATAGAGCGGTTCAGAGTTCGGAAAATACCAACAATGACAGTTCATGTGTAAACTTTAAATGTATATACATTTATATAAATCTATAACTCTTCTCTATTTATTGGCAAATGTAAAACACACACACACGCAAATATATATATATATAAATTTGCGTGGTACCTTATACAGTAGGGTCATTTTCAAATGGGATGCAACTTTACAGTCCCGCCACATTATAATTTTGTTTTAATGGTTTCCCAATGATTTAAGCTTGTTTTAAATATACAAAATAAGGAAGCATATTTATTCAAACCAACTTCCACACCAAACCTTTTTTGTAGGGTTTTTAATTTTTATATGGGGGTAAGTCTTAATTTTCTGCTGTCCTTTCATCAGTATTCAGAGTTTAGATTTGTAAAAAAACTCATTTACAAGAGGTATAAAATATATATAACATATTATTTATGGAATAATATTATTGTTAGGGAATATAGATTAGAAATATAAAATTTACTACTTATATATTTTTAAATATACATTTTAAAACAACTGTCCCCAACAACCCGCCATGAGTGTTACTTTAGGGGTGTTACCCAATTAGAAGAAGGAAAAAGGGGAATATTTGTTTTGTTTGGTTGGTGAATAATAGCCATCTTGTTTCTAGTTTCCAGCAATGTGGAAGTATTTGATGTATGTTTGAAGAAAAGAAAATTATACCCAGAATACATATTAATAATAGTAAGTATTAAAATTCATTGTCAAGAGCGTTACCTGTATTTTTATACATCAAACAAACTTTGAAAATTGGTATTTAATATACATTTTTAAGTGTTGAAGTACTGTAGTTCTAGACCTAACCTCCAAATTCTAGCCTTCACTCATGATGCATTTACACAACTAAACTGTTAGATTTTTCAGGAGTGTTACCAGTCAGCAGTGTTACCTTAAAAAAGTAACACTCTTGACTTGAAAGTAACACTCCTGACTTTAGTGATTCAATTATCACCTTACTGGTTTTTCTAATCTATGTGAAACAAATAAATAAAACTAACTAAATTATTTGTGTTCTATTTGTTTCGATTTTTATACTTTTTAAACATATTTAGGATTAGTCCTAAGTGTTTAAGTTTGGATTAAATTTAGAACTCATCATTAGTATGTAAATACGGACCTATTATTATCAGTAATGTTTAGACTACCTATTGTATTTATTGGTTTAATTTTTAATAATTTATAAGCTTTCTTTCAGGGGAAGACTAACCGGAAGCTTTCAGCAGCAGAGAAGCAGAGGCAGTACCGAGAGAAGAGAAAGTTGGATCCTGGACGAGAAGAGGAATACCAACTCAAAAATAAAGCAAGGTAGGTTTCTTCTTCTTAAAACTGTTGGACCTTATGAAGTTTGGACTAAAATTTGTCTGTTAAAATTCAAACACCAAATTTTAGAAATTTTTACGATCTATTGCAGTATTTAAAAGATTCCGGGGACCACAAACGACAATTAAAAATATTCAGGCTTTTTTGAAAGGAATCCTGGACTTTTCCATTTAGGCCACTACCCTGTTAAAATTTATCAAATTAATCTTTTAGGTCTATTTCAATTTAAAAGAAGCAGTGTGTATAGGTCTACACCTTAATCGAAATAGATAATACTTTTAGGATTGTTATAAACTAGAGACTTTATTTTTTGCACTTATGCACTAAATAAAAATAAACTAATTATCATCTTTCTTATCTGTTTTTATTTACATGTAATGGTTGCATTATTTTACAGAAACTCCAAGCGGAAGAAATTTAATGAAATGACATAAAGAGAACATAGATTAACAAGGAAGAAATGGAAGAGTTGGATGGAAAAAAGTAGACAAAAACAAAAGATGAATAAACAAAATCAAATGGATAGTGACACTCCTCATTCAACACCTGAACCAACACCTCTAACTCCGGCAATGCAAAGAGAGGTCGAAAAGACTTATTAAGGTACAAATCGAAATGTGTCAGAGAAAACATAAAGTTAAATAAACAAATGTCTGCTCTAGAAGAAATGATGATAAAATAAAAAAGAAAAACCGAAAAGTATTAAAAAAAAAGACTTCAACGGCTGAATAAAGCACAAGAATCGAAACTTAACCCAACACCTGAGAATGAATTACGCCAAACTCTTAAACAAAAAATTCTTATTTCACAACTTGAGAAATTCAAGCCCTAGGAGAAAGATTTCTATTGATGAAATCCCCTGTGGCTATAACGTTAACATTTCATAATGAAATGAAGACATCAATTAAAAAATCATACGGCCAGACAAAATCAAAAACTAAGAAACATCATATTAGTTCAGCACTTTCCTCAGAGCTGATACATCGCTACAAGCTTCGGATGGTTGTAGCCCGTACCATTGATCTTTCCACATCACAAAGACTTGTACAGCAGCACCATCAAAGAGAGAATGCAAAACGTTTCCAAATTGAAAGTTTTTTTGAGCCCAGATGTCAATCTAAGACGGATTAAGGTCCAAAGAAAGTTTAGATAATTTGGCTTCTGAAATGTTGGAAACTCCATGACAAGCTAAACTTACACAAGACACATTTGTCCTCATTGATTTGCTAGGTAAGTATAAAATTATATATCAACCATGTCTTATTCAAAAAATGCTATTTAATTATATACTAAAAATGTTCAGTTTAATTTTTTTTATTTGCTACTAAAAAAATGATTGTTTAAATTAAAAATTTGAAATTATGCATTGGAATAAATTACATAGTCCTAGTTTTTTTGTATTCTAATTTGAATGAACTCGTTTTGTAAATACATTTTTGAAACTATGGAAGATTTATTATATAGATGATTATAAATATAAACTAGTAGATCTAAGTAATTATTGTTTTATAGGTGGAGAAAAAAAAATACACACGTATGCTGCAGTAATTACTAAGGCGTGCTTGGATGAAGAAGAGGGGATTATGTTGTGTCATAATAATAATACATAATAATAATTTCTTAATTATAAATGGCGAAAAATGTGATAGTTTTACTGATGTTGAAAATGATGAATCACCAATTGACTTTAAACAAGTGAAAGCCATACTGCCACAACCTAAAATGGTTAAGAAAGGAGAACGTCTTATTTACCAGTTTCCTTGTAGTTTGAATGAAGAACGTAAGTAGACAATTACATTGAAAATCTTTTGATTGTCAAAACTTTCTGTAAACTGGTTTAAATACATCAAATCTTTATACCTATTTCAGGAGTGTTACTTATTGTTATGAGTGTTATCTTCTGTCATGAGTGTTACTTAATATAAACAATATAAAATATAGTGGAGAAAATTCTTAAATTGTGGATTTAAAGATTTATTTCTATAGAACATGACTCAATGTAGTTACAAAAATATATTAAAATTTTTTTTTTTTTGAATTTTTAATAAATTTAAAAATTGACTAGGTTTTTACCAGACAGGTAGTCTAACAAACACTCCTGATATAAAAAGTGTAATATATTCAATAAATGTGATAAAATCTTTAAACAACATACATAATAAAATTTAATAAGCCAGTTAATACACCCTAGTGGTCCAATATTAATGTTTGTATCAATTAATTAGTGTTTTTAATTTTATTTACTTATAGTAACACTCATGGCATTTATAGGTGGACTGTTTTTGAAAAAGTTATAAAAAATGAAAATTAAGGGTTAAACTCGAAGAATTTGTGTTGTATGGTATTTATGAATATATATGGATGCACTGTCTTTACAAACTATGGATTTTTAGAAAAGTTCATATTTAACCGGCTCATAAACCAAAAGTTGCATCTAATTTGAAAATGACCCAGTACCCAAATTGAAAACATAAACAATTACCATTAAGTGACCTTGGTTTTTATAAATGTTTTGCATTAGTCAACTAGAATTTAGTTCACAAATTGTATTTATTTACTATTCAGTTTCTTTGGAAACTCAAGTCATTACAAAATATCTCCCCAAATTAGTTATACATACACTTGCTCAACGTTTTTCTACTGGGTTTTTTCCTAGTAAAGTGAAACATTCTGTGGTAATCCCAATTTTTATAAAGGGAGATAGGAAGAAATGTGAAAATTATAGTACTATTTCTTTATCAATATCAAAAGTTTTAGAAAAATTAATGTATGTACATCTTAGTGACTTCTTTACAAAATTTGAGTTAATTTGCGGAAGGCAATTTGGATTTAGAAAAGGCAAAGGAACGAGTAATGCCTTGATTCAATTTTTGTCGAGAGTATATAATATAATAAATATGAATTATCATATAGTTGGTTTGTATTTGGACTTACAAAAAGCTTTTGATACTGTGGATCTTTATTACTCCTTAAAAAGATAGAATCTTATGGTGTAAGGGGAGTGGTGAATTGTTGGTTTCAGAGTTACTTAACTTACCGAACACAGCGTGTAAAAGTTATTGGTGTTGATTCAGATATTATGTTATGTTTGGAGTACCGCAGGGATCTGTTTTAGGGGCTTTTCTTTTCTCAATATATTAACGACTTTTACAATGCAAGATTTGTCGGTGACCTTACACCCTATGCTGTTAAATTCATAAAATTTTGTTCATTTGTGCAATATTTTAACATCGATTATTAGTTTTACTACGGATGTGTGTATGAGAAAGTTTGTGCAATATTTTGACTGATTATTAGTTTTAGTATTTATTTGTGAGAGTTTTGTGCAATATTTTGACTGAATATTAGTTTTAGTATTCATGTACGAGAAACTTTCTGCAATATTTTTTGACAGATTATTAGTTTTAGTATTTATGTATGAGAAAATTTGAGAATTTTTTCACAGATATTATTTTTAGTATTTATTTTATGTGAGAGAAAGTTTGTGCAATATTTTGACTGATTATTAGTTTTAGTATTCTTGTATGAGACACTTTCTGCAATATTTTTTGACAGATTATTAGTTTTAGTATTTATGTATGAGAAAATTTGCGAATTTTTTCACAGATTATTAGTTTTAGTATTTATGTGCGAGAAAGTTTGTGCAATATTTTGACAGATTATTAGTTTTAGTATTCATGTATGAGACACTTTCTGCAATATTTTTTGACAGATTATTAGTTTTAGTATTATTTTATGTATGAGAAAATTTGCGAATTTTTTCGCAGACTATTAGTTTTAGTATTTATGTGAGAGAAAGTTTGTGCAATATTTTGACTGATTATTAGTTTTAGTATTTATGTATGAGAAGGTTTGTGCAATATTTTGACTGATTATTAGTTTTAGTAATTATGTATGAGAAAGTTTGTGTAATATTTTGACAGATTATTATTTTTAATATTTATGTGAAAGAAGGTTTGTGCAATATTTTTGACCGATTATTAGTTTTAGTATTATTTTATGTAAGAGAAAATTTGCGAATTTTTTCACAGATTATTAGTTTTAGTATTTATGTGAGAGAAAGTTTGTGCAATATTTTGACTGAATATTAGTTTTAGTATTCATGTATGAGAAACTTTCTGCAATATTTTTTGACAGATTATTAGTTTTAGTATTATTTTGTGTATGAGAAAATTTGCGATTTTTTTCACAGATTATTAGTTTTAGTATTTATGTGAGAGAAAGTTTGTGCAATATTTTGACTGATTATTAGTTTTAGTATTATTTTATGTATGAGAAAATTTGCGAATTTTTTCACAGATTATTAGTTTTAGTATTTATGTGAGAGAAAGTTTGTGCAATATTTTGACTGAATATTAGTTTTAGTATTCATGTATGAGAAACTTTCTGCAATATTTTTTGACAGATTATTAGTTTGAGTATTATTTTATGTATGAGAAAATTTGCGATTTTTTTCACAGATTATTAGTTTTAGTATTATATTATGTGTGAGAAAATTTGCGAATTTTTTCACAGATTATTAGTTTTAGTATTTATGTGAGAGAAAGTTTGTGCAATATTTTGACTGATTATTAGTTTTAGTGTTTATGTATGAGAAAATTTGCGAACTTTTTCACAGATTATTAGTTTTAGTATTTATGTGAGAGAAAGTTTGTGCAATATTTTGACAGATTATTAGTTTTAGTATTATTTTATGTATGAGAAAATTTGCGAATTTTTTCACAGATTATTAGTTTTAGTATTTATGTGAGAGAAAGTTTGTGCAATATTCTACAGATTATTAGTTTTAGTATTTATGTATAAGAAAGTTTGTGCAATATTTTTGACCGATTATTAGCTTAAGTATTTATGTATAAGAAAGTTTTTGCAATATTTTTGACCGATTATTAGTTTTAGTATGTATGTAGTAGAAAGTTTGTGACACTTGATTCCCATTTACCCCATGCTAATAGTATTTATTCTGTACCTGGTGCGCCTAAAAGAAGTTTCCATTTCAAAAAAGTTTGACAATTGATTATATACTTTTAATTGCTATTTTAACTTTGTTGCAGATTCATTATGGCAGCACATTATTCACCATCGACGACATCAATAGAAAAAAGTCCAAGTGTTTTTTAAGTGTTATGTTATAAAAGACTAAAACAGTGGTGAAAAAGTGAATTTTAAAAATAATGTACAGTAATTTGATATATTTTATATTTCATTGTTATTTTAAAACAACTTTTTTTATATGTATTTACAAATTTGTTACATCAATAAATATTGTTATTGAAATAATTGGCTTGCGTTTTATTTTTAGTAGATATCAATACTTCCTCTACTGTAAAACGTATATTTATTTAGAAAGTTATTTTTTAGTTTGATGTCGGGTAGAGTACAGCACTTTCCTACTTTTAAACAGGAAGTATCAGGAGAATATAATGTTTAAAGAGGTCAATGCAGCTGTGATTCAATCATCAGAGTTGCCATGAATATTTCAATACCAATAGACCTCCTAACAACTTCTATTCACTGGATAACAGGTTTTTTGAAACTTTTCAAGGTATCAGGAGAATATAATGTTAAAAGACGTCAATGCTGCAATGATTCCATTATTAGAGTTACCATGAATCTTTCAATCACTATAGACCTCCTAACAACTTCTATTCACTGGGTAACAGGGTTTTTGTAACTTTTCAAAGTATCTGGTGGATATAGTTTGCGATTCAGTTTTTAATTCAAATAGACCTCCTATCAAATCATATTCACTCGATAACAGGATTTTGCCGTTTTCCCGCAGTATCAGGAGAATATAATGTTATAGGAGGTAGATGTCAATTGCGGTTCAGTTTTCAATTCAGATAGACCTCCTATGAAATCATATTCACTTGATAACAGGATTTTGTGGTTTTGAAGCAGTATTAGGAAAATATAATGCTAAAGGAGGTGGATGTTAACCGTCTTTCAGATTGTCATTTCAAATAGACCTCCTATCAAATCATATTCACCTGATAACAGGATTTTGTTGTTTTACCACAATATCCGGAGAATATAATCTTAAAGGAGGTGGATGTTAACTGTGATAAGGACCCGCCCTTGCCCCTCCTCCACCTCTATAACCCCGCCCTTGCCCCTCCCCCTCTTTGATTGCCCCGCCCCTTTCCCCTCCCCCTCTACGCTTGCCCCGCCCCTTATCCCGCCTCTTTTATCTCCTGATACCTCTCCCCATACTCCTTCCATATCCGCCATTTTGTGACCTCATTTGGTGACGCCATTTTATGTGCTATCTTTTCTCTTTCTCCTTTGCCCCTCCTCTTCCCCTTCCCTAACCTACCGCCAATTTTGTTGTTGTCTGCTCCTCCCATCCGCCATTTTGTAGGGGTTTACGGTAGAACAAACTCCGCTCCATACCTAAAGGAGGTGGATGTTAACTGCCATTTAGATTTTCATTTCAAATAGACCTCCTATCACATCATATTCACTTGATAACAGGATTTTGTGGTTTGAAAGTGATATCAGGAAAATATAATGTTAAAGGAGGTAGATGTCAACTGCGATTCAGTTTCCAATTCAGATAGACCTCCTATCAAATCATATTCACCCGATAACAGAATTTTGTCGTTTTACCGCAGTATCAGGAGAATATAATGTTATAGGAGGTAGATGTTAACTGTGATTCAGTTTTCAATTCAGATACCTCCTATCAAATCATATTCACTTGAAGTAGAGACGGGAATACTTGAGAACAAGAGTGGTGGGAGTAACCACGTGATTTAAGTCCCGCCCACTGTACCTCCACCACCTCTCTAGCCCCGCCCTTCCTCGCTCGTTGCCCCTCCCCTCTTCTCTTACCCCGCTTCTTGCCCCGCACTCCATTCTTGTCCCGCCCCTTTAATTTTCTGATATCTCTCCCCATACCCCTTCCCTATCCGCCGTTTTATTTTTAGTAGGATACCAATACTTTCTTCACTTTTAAGCGTATATTTATTTAGTAAGTTATTTCTAAGTTTGATGGCTGGTAGATTACAGCACTTTACACATTTAAACAGGAAGTATCAGAAGAATACAATGGTAAAAGAGGTCAATGCAGCTGTGATTCAATCATCAGAGTTGCCATGAATATTTCAATAACAATAGACCTGCTAACAACTTCTATTCACTGGATAACAGGTTTTTGTAACTTTTCAAGGTATCGGGAGAATATAATGTTAAAAGAGGTCAATGCAGCTGTGATTTCATAATCGGAGTTGCCATGAATATTTCAATACCAATAGACGTCCTAACAACTTCTATTCTCTGGGTAACAGGTTTGTGTAACTTTTGTAAGGATCGGGAGAATATAAGTTTTTTAAGAGGTCTGGAATTATTATTATTTTTTTTTTTTATGGAAATTTCAGCATTCTACCATAGAATAATCGAAGCAATAGCTTTCACAGACTGAGAAGTACAGCACTCTACCATACATTTCCTGCAAATACCTGCAAGACAACTTTTTTTCTGTAGGAAACAGGAAATGAGTTAGGAATAACTCAATAAATTTAAAAAGCCATTTTTCTGTTATTTTTCATTTATTCAGTAAATAATTTTTATGATTACAATTTTGCAGTTATTTTTTCTTCTTAGTACATGCAATGATTGGTGAAGAATAATTGTCTATATAATACATCTCACTACATAACTACTTGTAGTTGCATTAAACATTTGACATAAAACTATATAATTTTTGTTTCTCCAATATCATAAAACCAAACACAACACTGAACTCTTGTTTACATATGTGTAACACATCGTATCTTCTGAAACAAAAAAATAGAGAACTATAAGAAAATCTGCAAATACTTTAAAACAAACAAGATAAAACATTAAACAACATTAACCCATACATTAAACTAAATAAACAAACAAATTATTTTCATAGGCTTTTCGCTAACATGCCAGGTTGGGAGATACAGACCCAAAGTTTTACTTCCGTGTAACAGTAAAGGATTATAGACAAAAGGTGTGGCATGGGACAGGTTCGAACTGAGCCCACGGTCAAAACATTCCTAGGCGGATTATCGTCGACCCTCGAAGGGTCGGGGTTGAATTGGGCCTCTGGTCAGTTGGGAAACATTCGTTTTGTTAAGTGATCAGACATTCGTTTTTATATTAATGTACGATAGAATTAAAAACTAAATATAATGTAAGCAAATAAATAAAATAAAACTTCACTAAAACATAAACAAATATAAAATTCTTTAAAAATACTGTACTTTCATCTTTTAATTTTTAATTAAACTTACGAATAATCCTACTCAATAACGTAATGTGATCAATGTCTGTTTCAACGTAACATTTTATATCAAAACCTAACCTAACCTAACCACCATCTGACCGTAACCAAACTTCTATTTTATATGTTTGAATGTATTTAAAACTATGATGGGTGCGAGCATTCCATTTTGTAGGTCATGATTGTAGAGGTATGGGCCCAATTCGACACTGCCTCCGAACTGACCATGGGCCCAATTCAACTGTCGTTTTTACGACCCTAACAGACCGTGGGCCATATTCGACATCACCCGTGGCATGGTACATATCTTAAACTGTTCCGAGATATTTGGATGAATAGTTACAGAGTTACGAGTATATAATAAAAAAGTATTGCATTTAAAACGGGCATATTATACATTTCAAACTACAACACCTCTCAAATGCATTAAAATATCAAACTCATTCAATTCTACATCTAATTTTGAAATTTTTATAATAAATAAATAAATAATAAAGAAATCAGCATCTTTCATAGGCTTACTTATAAGTAACTCGATTTTCTGTAACCACAAGCTATGCAAAGTTTATAAGGTCATGATGTTTGTTTTTAATTATTGAAGGTTTTCAAAGTTATAAATTTCTAACTATGAAAACTTTCAATACTTAAAAACAAACATCGTGACTTTATAAACCGTACATAACTGTGGTTACAGAAAATCAAGTCACTTATAAGTAAGCCTATGAAAGATGGTGATTTCTAAAATTTTTTGTTAAATTAAATAAAAATAATAGCTCATATAAATTTGTTATGTAAAATTATACTTTTTTCATCATAATTTTTGACATAACTAAGGGTCATTAATTTCCTTCTCATTCAGAGTAGAAAAATTGAAGATTGGTAGAGATTAGAGATGTTTTAAAATTTTTAGAAAAAAGTTTAGAAAGGCTGATTTTTCAGGACAATTTCCTAAATGAGTTCATTACTAACTATAAATGACCTACCACTTCTTCCCTCATCTTAAACGTTCGTTCTTCTAAAACAAACAAACAAACCTACTGATGAAAATATCTTCAATCGTTATTGTTTGACCGTTCAAGATGTGTGCCTGTCGCTGACAAATTTTTGCCATCAGAAATCTTAATACATCATGCACTTTGCACTTCGTCAAGTTTTCTATTAATTATTTGCACAGCTAATTTTGAATGGCTATTATAGAGGCAAACAAACAGCAACATAACCTTACCACTAGCACAGCTGGGCGCGCACTGAGCTACTGAACACACTACCACAGGAGTGGTGCTGCTACCCCTATTACTTTTCGCTCTAGACAAAAACAGGTTGGTTTCCGAAGATCCTCGTAAACAAAAATAGATCAAAATATTTGACTGTATCGTAGTACTTACAACCATAAAATAGAATGTTTGCATTCTGGAATGATTATATATTTGAGACAATTTAAAATTGTCAAGAAATGAGATAGAAAAAATATTTTCAGAATTAAGAATCCTGATCACAGCTTAATTTGTTAAAAAATAAAATTATTTCTTGAAATGTAAAACTCTATTACATTGATATTTCCAATGTTTAGTTAGACTTCCGAGATGTGGACATTAACTATGAAGGAATAGTTTTAAGATTTTTGTATTGAAGTTAGATCCAGTGTTTACTAGCCAAATTAACTTTATCAACCGAGAATAAAAGTACATGTATTAGTCGTGGAAAATTATTTCACGTATACAATAATTTTCCACACAACAACGTTCCCCAAAACGTAGCCACCCCAATTTTAAAGTCTGTCTCAGCAAAATTCATGGAAACTATCTCTAACAATGTAAAAAATTAAATTAATACTTACATTTCTATTGTCTCGACTTCTGCTACATTGGAGAAGCAAAGCTAACTCTGCTGGTAGGAGGAGAACTTGTAGCTTCGTCCAACAGTCGTAGGCCTTTTAAAATGTCAGTACGATGGCATTCCCAAATTTCTGAAATCAAAAATAAACATTTGTTAATACATATTGTTAATTTTTATTGGAGTATACAGATGATATTATAATACAAGATAGTAAAACAAAATTTAGGTTATTTTTGCAATTTGGATGTACATTTTTATTCATCTAGTGTTGGGTTATAACTCTCTTTTTATTATTGCCTACACATAATCAATATTTACATTTTTCATGAAACATATGAATGTTATACATTCAGAAACATAAACACTTTACCACTCTTACCAATATAACAATAGATTTTTTTTTTAACATTAATAATGAGGCATTCAAGTAATTAACCTTAAATATAAAACAACTCAATGATTCTATATTTTCACAATCAAAACGCTAATTATTAAAATTGTTTACTCTTTATGTTATTTTAAACTTTTCCTTCTCATTTATAACAACAGCCCCTAATAATTGAAATAATTGAAACCCTCGTGAGTTGTGTTGTCATCCCGCAAGGCACTTGGAAACAATTTTGACACTACAGTTACGCGGAAATAATTTTGCGAAGAAGTGATGTGAAATTTATAGAAAATGCAGAGAAACTGATGGATTGCTGTGTAGGCTATTCACTGTAATATTTTTAAATGGACGCACATTTAAATCTTCTCCTTTTAGCAAATCTTCTTTTAGCAAAAACCGTCTCACATTCATTGTGCATATTTTCATCTTTCATGAAAAATCCCCACGCTTTTCAGTACCAGAGATAAATCATTACATCTTTCCCATAAACATCATAAATTTGACGTTGAATTTTAGTTGGTTTAATGTTTCCGGACGGACGGGATGTCAGAACCTTTCTGCAACTTTTTTTTATTTCTTATGATTTTTTTTTTTAAATCCGGTTGTTTTGGAGTTATAGGCGCTTAAAATTGACGTGTGACGCATATTCAGTAGGCGATTTTTCGTTCTTCCCTTTGTTGAATAAAGTTAATAATTCAATTAGGCATAGTGTAGGAAGTGTAAACACCAACACAGGACTAAACGTAAAATAAATAATTGTGAAACTGATAAAAACTAGTTAATTCTGGAATTAAGTAGACACAGAAAAATCATATGGTATGAAAATGTGACTAAGGTTTAACTATCGTAACAGCAGTGAAATTAGGGATGGAACGGAAAGAACCCATTTATAAGCCTTTTAAACCATTTATAAGCCATTCCTCTTATCCCCGCTACCCACAACTTATCTAGTAATATCAAATGATCAACTGTGTCAAATGCTTTTGTTATACCAATAAATAAAGCAGAACATTTATTATTCTCGTTCATGCCGTTATAGACTTATTCCAAAAATGCAGTTAATCCATGCTCTGTTGATAACGTTTCCTTAAAACCAAACTGGACACTGCACCAATATTTAAATGTTAAAAAGAATTTCATAAGCCTTACCTTCATTATCGAATGATTTCAATACTCTCTATCATCTGTCAATAAATTTCAATCCTCGTCAATCAATTTTAAATCATTTATCAATAGATTTTAGTCATCTGTGAATCGATTTTAACTCTGTCAAAAGATTTCAACCCTCTGTCAATAAATTTGTATCTTCTGTCAATAAATTTCAATTATCTGTTAATTGATTTTAACCCTTTATCAATATATTTCAACCCGTTGTAATCACCTTCAACCCTTTGCCGATCAATTTCAATCCTCTCTCTGTCAATAGATTTCAACCCTTTGCCAATCGATTACAATCCTCAGTCAAAAGATTTTAACTCTTTGTCTATCGATTTCAATCTCCTGTAAACAGATTTCAGCACTATGTCAATCGATTTTTAATCCTCTGTCGAATGATTGTAATCCTTTGTCAATCGATTAGAATTCTCTGTCAATAGATATCGGCCCTCTATCAATCGATTTCAATCATCTGTCAATAAATTTGAATCCTTTTTTAATAGATTTAAATCTCCCTATAAATCGATTTTCACCTTTTGCCAATTTATTTCAGTACTCTGTATGGATTTCTATTTTCTGTCAAAAAATTTAAATCCATTGTTAATTGATTTTAACTCTTTTGTCAACTGATTTCAACCTAGTTTTAATAGATTTTAACCATTTACCAATCGATTACAATCCTCTATCAGTAGTTTTCAAGACTCTGTCAGTATATTTAAAGAATCTGTCCATCAATTTCAATCCTCTCTCTATTCAACCTTCTATTAATCGATTTTCTCCCTTTGACATTCAATTTCAATCCTCTGTCATTCGATTGCAATCCTCTGGCAATCGATTTTAACTCTTTTCCAATCGATTTCAATCTCCTGTCAACAGATTTCAATCCTCTGTCAACAGATTTCAGCACTCTTTCAATCGATTTTCACCCTCTGTTAATAGATTTCGACACAGCCAATCAATTTTAATCCTCTCCCTATCAATATATTTCAACCTTCTATCAATCGATTTTCTCCCTCAGTCATTCTTTTTCAATCTTCTGTCATTGGGTTGTAATCCTCTGTCAATCGAATTTAACTCTTTGCCAATCGATTTCAACCTCCTGTCACCAGATTTCAATCCTCTGGCAATATATTTCAGCACTCTGTCAATCGATTTTCACCCTCTGTTAATAGATTTTGACACTGCCAATCAATTTCAATCCCCTGTTATCCCCTATTAATCGATATTAACAAACAATTTGACCCATCCCGTAGATTTTAATATCACTATGTATTGTTATATTAATACTTGTATGTGGGAAGGTTTACTAATACATAGTATAATTAACTGTGTATACTGTAATCAATTTACATTAGCTGTTTGCATCGCTAATTTCAACCTGTGACATGAGTACGTCTATAAATAAACTCTTTTTAGGTCTATATATACAATTTGATTTACTGTTTGGAAGATATTGTGTGTTGTATGTTATAACACAATATATTTATCTGTTGGTGTCATAGTTCCAAAGATTATCACAAGAATTAAGCTTTTGTAGTTCTGAGGTCAGCATTTAAAACTTATCTGTCTGCGGTATCGCTGTGAATTCATTTCTATCAAATCCGCTTCAGTGTGTGTTATCGAGAGGCGTTGGATCGAATCAGAGGTAAAGTAATATTGTTTTTCAATAGTGTTTAACTTAGTACTAATATTTATTGGTTGGATATTTGTCATCATTTGTGTTTACAGTATAAGAGCTAACACACAACGTTCTGACATGAAAATACGTACAGTAGTATTGCCAATCATCGGAATATTGTTTGACAACATGTTATCAAAACTAAATCTAAAAGTGACAAAAGACACTAAAAACTGTATTTACAGAATTAAATGTGATAGTAAATTAGTGAGACTTGCAAAGACCTCTAAATTTAAGAATTAGTGAACACATAAAGAACAAGCGATTTGATCTAGTAGACAGATCCAAATATCCCATCAGATTTGGTCGAAATTCAGTTGGGAAGTACACAGGCAAAAAAAACTTTTATTTAACAAAATGATTGATCTACATATATGAAATTATCGGACAACTTTATCAACCAAACCAGTGTAGATACAGTTTATACAAAACTGAATTAAAAAAAAATCTTTCTACTTTAAATAAAGCTGATATTTGTACGGTTAAATCTCCACAAGCAGTTAACACAAGGCCACGAGCTTAAGTTTTTAACGTGGGGACAAAAGTTTTTTCATCACGATAAACCGTTAAGTAACCACGACTATTGCATATAATCCCTATTTAGTTAGTTAACCAGTGTACGTTCTAGTGTCAACATGATGATTAATTATCTTAATATTTTGATATTATATGAAAAATAACAAAAACAATTTTTTTCTATACAAATCATCATATTTTTTTATTCTTTAGTTTGTAATTTTTAATTAAATCGTATTGAATTATACTTAAACAGGAAAAATTGGAGGTTAGAAAAATTTATAAACGCTCCGTGGAATTTTGGTGGGCGCTAATAAATTAGGTATCACTTTTAAAATTTTAATACATATTTAATTTTCTCTTCAGTTTTATATGCTTAATTAATAAATTAATCAAAAATAAAACTCAAATAGGTTTGCAAGAAATTATGCACAATAGTGCTTGTGTTACTGTATATAGAAAAAAAAATGATTACAATAAATACTTTTTCTGTTTGTAAAATTAGCTCTATATGTAGTAGATATAATTATTTAAAAAAATTTATATCAGGTGGAAAAATTCGTTAATTGTTTTATAATAAAGTAAAATATAAATAATAATTTTAGTTAAGAGTAGCCTAGATTAAAGTTTTATATAAATTATAACTTAATGTGTGTTTTGACAACACATCGGACAGCTGAATGAACATAGTTTGAGACCATGGTTGAATGTGTGAGTATGTGAGAGAGAGAGAGAGAGAGAGAGAGAGAGAGAGAGAGAGAGAGAGAGAGAGAGAGAGAGAGAGAGAGAGAGAGAGAGAGTGAGAGAGAGAGTTGGTAGGTGACTGGTTGCTTGCACGTGTGCGTGTTTTATTCCACAAAAAGATGTTTAAGAAAATGTTTGTATCCCAAAATTTGAGCGAAAACCTGTTTTCAAGCCCAAAAACCTTTCAAGTGCAAAAGTGTTAAACATAAAATTTTCAGAACGAGGATTAAATCATTACGAGACGTAATGAACTTATAAATATGTGTTATATAGAGTGTGTCATTTAAATTCAGACAAAATAAACGACAACTTTGAAGAATAATTTATAGACAAACGTTATTTGGTAGCGAAGGGTATAAATGGTATAATTCTTTCTTCTTTATTTAGTTTTGAAAGACCATTTTTAAAATTTTTTTGTAAACTATTCAATAAATGTAAACAAACATTGAACTGTAAACTTTAAAACAAATTAAAAACTGAACAAAAAAAAAAAAAAAATGCTTTGATCTTTACTGGGTTAAAATACACAACAATGTTTTATTTCTTAAACTCGGACAAAATAATGTTTGAGGTAAAACTGTCACTGTTTTTAGCGTAGAATAAAAATAAAAAAGGGTGTAAAGATTTTAAATCGGTTGACCTGAAAAACAGAGACCAAAAATGATAAAAAATCATTAAATTTTTTAAAACATTTTCTTCAAAGTTTAGAGTCTTTAAGATGTTTAATTTAAATGTCACAAACAATACTCAATATAGCATCAGGGTCCGAAAAACAAGAGTTGGTCAAGAGAGACCTAATATGAAAGATGAAAGAGTGGGATCTAACCCAAGACTACACTAAAAAGGTGTAGATCCCTCGGGATCCCATTCCCGTACTCACTACAAGCGAACCCCCTATTATGTCACACCCTATTATTGTAGACCAACAGATTATTTTAAATATTATATCACAACTCAATAAAAAATAAACATTACAATTGATTATACTGTAAAAACCTAAACTACAAATGATAAATGTAGGCCTACTATAAAATGCAATATATTTGATTAAGATTAGAAATTGACTGAACAGAGTTTTTATAAAATACTAATCAGATGATCCAAAAGTATAAAATCAATTACGTAATCACTCGTAACTCGGTGGGTGGGTGGGGGGGTACGTAATAAGTTGAATGACTCTGTCGCAATCACCACAGTGTTGGTTTACTTTGAGTGTGAGTGATGACAATAAATACGACCTCTACTATAGTAGTCAAGTGAGAATGAATTCCAGTAGGACCTTTAAACCTCTAAAGATCTAGTGTGCCCTCTACTTCTTCTAAATCGGAGAAGTCTGTAGTAGCCTCTCCAGTCCCAACTCCTTTAGGAACTACTAGCATAAAGGAGGTCAAGAGTAGGTATTATTTATGAGGGATGATTTCCATGGTCCATCTGTTTACGCTTGGGGTTTCGAATTGTTCCAATGCTTTCGACCTGACATACTCTGGTGATCGTACGTACAATCTTACTCAGGCCTCTTCTTAGTGGGTTATTTATTCCACCAAGTTGTCCTAGTAGCAGGGGAGCTGGATGCTTCTTCTTCCATGTTTCCATGAGGTCTGTCTTGCCCTTTATGTTGGGTACTTCTTCTATCAAAAGTGCTATTCCTCCGGAGTGGTCTGTTTGAGCTTCTCCACTAGACTTATAATATCCTCGTCGTCGAGGAAATCTCCAGTAAGCGTGTGGACTCCCAATGCTGACAATCATCACGGACAACACCCAGGGAAAGTATGGTCCACCCGGCCAGAGCCCCGCTTGATCAAGTAAGAGGTCACCAAGTATCCCATAGGTTCTGTATGATACACCTTTTGCCCGGTATAATTCATCCCCAGCGCAGATCGTTTACATTTTAGGATTGTGCTGAAATCAAAAGAAATGGGGGAAATAAGACATAGAATTGTGTTAAGGTGAAAAATTGCTGAGAAAATAGTTCAAGAAAGATAAACCTGTACGGAAGTGTAAAGTAGTTTAGGTCACAGCTAATACCTCAGAACAACATAAGCAAAGGCTGTTTGCAGAGGATGTCAACTGAAGGAATGGTTCGCCAAGTCCCTACTCCTACAATTTTAGCCCTGCTATAAATAAATTTAGTTTTTGATCAAATTTTTACAAATTAAAAGTCTGACTTTTTTAGGATTTAATTTCTTTTATGAGGTTAGTAGAAACAACTTTTTACCCTGGCGTAATGAATCATAATAATAATAATAAACTGTGAAGAAATATATTTCCAAACACTCATCCATAAAACCAAATACTAAAGTTTCCTCCCCCCCCCAATATTGCCCAAATGTCTCTTATTATTTGTAAAAGTGAAGTGTATGTATAGTTAATTACTTGTACTAAGTTTTGTTACATGTTAAAATTTTCGGAAGCCATTTGAATCCTCGATATTGGATTAAAGTCCATTTTTCTATTGTCTTTCGATACATGATTTAACATAGTTTTCAACCCTGAGTTCAGTGGCATGAATTTGGTTTTTGATACCTATCAACTGTCTCCAGTTATTCACAAAAATCTATTGGAAATGTATAAAATTTTACTTTTTTAGAAAACTGCACATTTACTATTTTATTTGTATGAGACGCGTATTACTCCACTAGACCCTGATTTTAACCTCAATGGGATTTTAAAACAAATATTACACCATTAAACCACTTAAAAAGTGCTTAGTGGTTTTAAAGTGATTAGTAAATAAATAACCAACTCATTAGTAATGTAACTCAAGTTTTACAATCATACTGACATATTTCAGTAGACGTTCAAACTGTGATCCACCTACATTTTGGCTGTAATAGATGAAGTTTATGAAGAAATGTCTGATTTCACATTTTGTACATTTAAATACAGTAAAGCAGCCTTGAACTAACTGTAAGTCGTAAAAGGTTAAGATCAAACAAAACCAGCTGATAAATGGAACAAAACCAGCTGTTACATTGTTGTCAGAACATATACGAACAACACTGATACCCTAATTTCACCTGTTGGCCTACAAATGAGCACACGCATGTAAGGTAAAAAGCATAAGGATAATTACATCTGTTCTAACATACATAATATTGATTAAGTTTGGAGATGGTGACGAATTTGTTTATTTTTTGTGAATCGGTGTCTGAGAAAGTGAGTAAATAATTGACAAAGTTATATTTATGAGTAACTGGATGCAAATTCTGAGATAATTTATTGCAGTCCTGGCTTGATGTCTATTCGAGTAACATTGCGTTTCAACTCATTATTTTACACCTGGATAACATTCAGACTAATGAAATTCATATACGCTATGTGTAAATATTATTTGAAAGATATATGGTTTAATTATTTATTCAGATCTCTGTTAACCTTCAGCAGCTTTTGTTGTAAAATAATATTTCATAAAAGATTGTATATAAAATAAATTAAAATAATTATTAATTGAGTTAAGGATTAATTAATGGTGCGCAAATCCATAGAGATAGAACATAAAACTGTGTGGCAACATTACAAATCATATCTAGTGACCTTATTTAAAAATTTTGACATCGAAAAATGGTTTTTCTCAGAAACTACTGTAATGACTTGGTTAGTTTGATTTAGTTTTGGTGATGAGCGAGTGAAAAGTTCGTGCAATGTTTTTGCAACATTTATTATAACTATAGAAAATCAAAATTTTATTTCTTCTTGAAAGTTTTCTGTTAACTATTACTTGCCATGTACAGAGTGTTTAAAAAAAGTTTCAAGAATTCAGGGGTCTATTCCTTACATCAATACCAATGAAAACGTTTTTATAGACATATTTCCTAAAATGGTTAGTTTTCTATATAGAAAATATTTTGTGTTTTTAACAAACAAAAAGTCATTTTTTTAACGGTGAACGACATGGGGTTGAAATTATGCATGCTACTTACTATTATAAAAGCTCAATTTGGTAAAAATAACCAACCGATTTCCTTTAAATTTGGTTTAAAAATGGTTTCAAAATGGCGACTGTTAAACTTTTTAACTTCAAATAGGTTTCTCAGAAATTGTTTAGTTTACAAATTATTAACAATAGACAAAATATTTTCATTTTTTTAAATGACAAACAAAATGGATATTTATTCTTTCTGTGTCTTAAAGGATAATTGAGTTAACAAAAAAAAAAAAAAAAAAAAACATTCATTCTTGATAATTGTCTATAACACCCAATATCAGCTTTGAATAAAATTTGAGCAGGAAAATTTGTTTTCAGTGGAAATGTACATTACAAAGAAAATAAAGGAAAACAAGATGAAAAACTACAGGAGCTCTTCAAAGTGGCGGTCTTCATTCAAAATACATGAATTACGCTTTATTTCAAAACACAGAAATTTATGATATTTTTAGTTATTTTATTTATTACATATTATTATTACTGTTCGTTCACAGTTTAGTTGATAGCATGGGCCTTATGGAGGCTTGCCGCTCTACTACCTGACCTAACTACATCGGCTCCTATTCACTACCACACTGAGTAGGAATATCCCTGTCTCAGTGTTTAGTTCAAGATCAACATTTCTTAATTACAGTAACGTACCTCATGTTTAAGTAAACCTTATTATGAAGTTTAAACTACCAAAAACTGACATTACATTACTTTTATTGTAACGTTTATTGCTGTATTGTTGAGCGGTACTATTTCAATTCTAACGAATTGTTAAACAAATTTCTGGAATTTATTTTATATTCTCTAAAATAAAATAATATACTCTTCAAGTAATTATTAATACTATATCAGAAATTAGGTCATGATAGATAGTACAACACCACTAATACTCTGATGTTGTCTGTAAACTACTAAAAAAGCTACTAAGTAGCTGGGAACTTTCTGTTTTTTTCCTTTGGATATGAACTAAATCATTAGAATATAAGAGTGACAATAAATAGTTTAAAATATATTTAACTTGTAATTGTTATGTTATAAACGAAATTTAAAACAACTAGCAATTTTGGTCATGCAGTTTAAGTATTGTATTCATCCTTCACATTTTACTGAATAAATACTGTATAACGAACACATTTTCAAGGAATGAGTTTTAAAACGGACAATACATAACAATAATACAAACCCATAACCCCTCAACACTGAATGAAACCATGATGTAAGTGAGCGCATGTTGATGTTTTCATGCAGGCTAGTAGCGTAAGATCTCCGTTTCAATAGCATGGCCAATGCCTGCCCATGCTATCAACTTAACTGTGAATGAACAGTAGGTATGTCGATAAATCTGCGGTACTTTAAGCTACAGAATAATTTGGAGATCAAAATTTAGAGAATTCAAAAAAAAATCGTTTTTTGGGTAATCTCAGGTGTAGCCAATTAATTACCAATGTTTTCAGTTTATTGTAGATAACTCAGTTATCCTTTTAGATAGAGAAAAAATAAAAAAACACATTTCTTTGTCGTTAAAAAAAGAAAAATATTTTTTAAATACCGAATATCCCGATATTTGGGGTTAAAAAGTATAAATAGCCGCTATTTTGAATTGACTAAAGGAAATTGGTTGATTATTTTGCTCAAATTGTGTCTTTATAAACACTAAGTAGCATGAAAAATTTCAACTCCATATTATTTACTGTTAAAAATATATGATTTTTTTAAACTCAAAATGGCGTCTAGATAGAAAAATAAGCATTTTAGGAAATATGTTTATATAAACTTTTTCATTGGTTTTGATGTGAGGAAGAAACTCCTGAATTCTTGAAACTTTTTGAACACCCTGTCTGAAATTTAAAATAACATCAGTTGACGTAACTATGTACTGTATAGTGTAACATTGAACGGCCACACGATTTAGTGTTTGCCCCTATGAATTTGCCTACCGTTAATATATCATTCATCTACAAGACGAATTACGGAATATCACAATACATCAAAATAACGACCAAAATTTATACAACATTATTCGGGCTTTAAACGAAAATTTAGACAGATCAAAATTCAAAAATTCGGCAAACATACAATACAACAAGGAATTTTATATAAGCGATTAAATCAACAATGGCTTATTCTAGTACCAGAAAATCTCATTACTAGACCTATATTTATGGGAATGTCATCTTTATTATCTACATTGTGGTGTTAAGAAATTTTGGGACATCTTAAGGGGAAAGTTTTATTTTTAAAGACATGGGACGGCGGATAAGAACCACCCGCTATCTGTGATTCATGCCAAAAATGTAAATGTAGCCCTCATCCATCAGTTGGTATTGCAAAAGGTATAACATGTAAAGAGAAAAATTATCATGTAGCTGTCGATATCATTGGACCATTACCGACCAGTTTAGGCTGCACAAAATATATTTTAATTGTTGTAGATATCTTTACTAAATTTGTTAAATTATATCCTATAAAAACTGCTAACACCAGAACAATATTGAAAAAACTTATTGAAATACATTTTCCGACATATGGCATACCGAAGAAATTACAGAGCGACAATGGAACACAATTTACAAGTCATACATGGAATAGGACCTTAATTTCGCAGTCGATAGAACCAATATTTAACCCCTATTATCATCCAATAACAAACATGGCAGAAAGACCTGGAAACCAAACGATGTCTGAGAACATACTGTGCACAAAAACACAAAGATTGGTCACGCTATAGTTCTGATATCAATAATATGCTCAACGAAGTGCATAATGAGACGACAGGATTTACCCCTAATGAACTTCAATTAAGTATACGGGGTACACGATTTTGGGAACCTTCCTTAGTAAACAGATACAAAACAGACTTACCTGTCGAAACTAAATTATATTTGGCTAAAGAAAGAATTAGAACAAAACAAGAAAAAAGGGCAGCTAAATTAAATGCAAAAAATAAACTAACTATTTGCGAAATAGGGGAACTGGTACTAGTAAAGAATTTTCCATTATCAAACGCAATAAAAGGGGAAATGTATAAATGATTTGAAATATTTAGTGGACCATACAAAATTCAAAAACAATTGGGGCATCGACATATTATATTAGTTATTTAGATGATAGTCACTCGAAAGGACCGTACCATATTACAGCACTCAAAAAATATAATTATGTAAAACCATTAGATAACTCAACTGTCAGTCCGGATATATATATATATATATATATATATATATATATATATATATATATTTAAAAAAAACAGCTGATCACCATGAAGGTCATTGACCTGAATAAATACAAACTTCCACATGACGTCATCCATGAGAATCAAGTTAACATTTCTCATTGTTATGTTCATTTCCCGGAAAACAATGAAAAAATTCAATATTTTCAGGGAAAGCTGCCCAGGGGATAATTGTAACAATTCGAAATGTCTACAAGAATTTTATAAAATTGATTATCAAAGTGATGTGTGAAGAAATAGTGAACTTTATTATAGCCTAGGCTAATCAAATAAAATGTTTAACATCAATAGGCGATATGCCATGGGATTAACACGATTTTAGAGAAAGGAATATATATATATATATATATATATATATATATATATATATATATATACAATTTAATATACAATACATTATAAATATATCTATATACAATACATTAATAAATAGGACGGAACATATTACTTTCAAAAGATATTACCAACAAAATATGAGAATTATATTAATAATATAAATATGGAGTAAATCCAAATAAGTCCTATACATAAACAGCTGATGTGTTAAACTGAAATTTAAAATATAGAAGTTATTTTTTTAATGTATATACAATTTAATATATTTGGAATTAAAGAAACTTACTATTCAAAATTAAATCATAAATTCGTACAAAAATAAATAAATAAAAATTATCATTATCATCAACTAACTTATTCATACATAGAGATCATTGTGAAAGTGGGGAGTGATTTAGATTGGGGAATATTCGATTTTTGCAAATATTAATTTATTAGAGCCTATTTATTGTGAATCCAACTTTCGTTCTGAGCAGATGTATATGTTTTATCCAAGTTCAGACCTTTATGAAAATGATAGAAGAATTGTTCAAGTGAAATAGTGCGGTAATTATCTAGTACAAAATATTCGAATTACGCTTATGAAGAAAGAGACAAAAACAGTTGAATATAAAAGAAACTTTCCAATATGGTGAGATCCAACCAATAGCCTAGATTCAGAACAAATATTCATTATAGTAGACTTTCACCAATATATAATAATAATAATAATAATAATTATTATTATTATATATATAATATATATATATATATATATATATATATATATATATATAATTAGCAAGGATAAATATAAAACTATATCATCTCATTCATAATTTTTTTGTCATAGTTATTCGTTCACATATGTGTAAATATAGAACTTAATTTAATCCTTTATTTTATAATTATGTCCATAATTTTTTTTTAGATAAGATTGTCAAATAGTCTGCACCTAACCCCGACCCGAGATAAGAGTGAATTTTTTTGTTAATTAAAAGAAAAGACTATAATAGACTTTAATTCATATCAATATAATTTGATTTTCTTTTTGATATAAATGAACAATTTTATTAATTATAATTTATCATCTTAAAATATATTGTAATAATATTGTGACGTTATAATGAAAGGTTATTAAAAATCTTAAACGGTTAAATGAATTGTTGTTATATTTCATTTCTCAATTTAAATTTTAATTATTGGAGAATAATAAATATAATATAGTTGGTTATTTCAATTTTTGATGCTCCAAACGTAAAGCTAATTTGAATTTTAAATATTATTGTTTAAATATATGTTTGTGTTATTGTAATCTTCAGTAACTATGTATACTGTAACATTCGGCCACGCGATTTAGTGTTTACCCCTATGAATTGCCAGCCGTTAAAATAATTAACAATTGCTTCAACTAATATTATTTAAATAAAATATTACTAAACCATAAAAGCTGTTGGTTGCTTCAAAAAAAAATAATTGCTTCAACTAATATTATTTAAATAAAATATTACTAAACCATAAAAGCTGTTGGTTTATGATGTAAACAGAGATCTGCAGTTAAATAATTAAACCATATATCTTTCAAATTCTGTGTACACCAGGATTACAATGCATTTCATTAATCTGGATGTTATGCAGGTGTGTAAAATACAAGTTAGAATTTACAACCAATTTCTCATAAATATTTTATATAGCATTTATTAACTTTGTGTGAATTTAAAAAGAAATATTTTGTAAAAGATATTTTAAAGCGGACTCTCTTCACCAATTATGTGAGGGAAAACTTCTGGGTCATCAATGCATTATAAAAAAAAAAACAGCATAAAATTGATATCATTAGCATAACCTAACTTAACCTAGCCTGGAGATCCTTCTAGGCTTGGATCCCTTACCGGTTGCAATTAAGGAGGAAGCTATGAAGCAGGTCTTCAAACTACATGAGGAATACCATTTCAAAGTAGGAAACCTCAAAGGACATCTGGAAATTCTCAGAGCCACTCCTTTATTGGATATGGCTGCTGCAAGAGATCAGATGAAAGTAAAAATGATCTTTGATCACAAATACAAAGTTCGCTTCCCCATTAGGGAAGACTGGACGGGAGGCACGGAATGTGTGCCAGCGGACTCCCAAAAATGGTTCACAGACGGATCCAAAATGGAAGGTGGTGTGGGGGCAGGAGTGGTGGGACCAAGGTTCAAAAGACATGTGTCCCTCAGTGCTGACGCCACCATCTTTCAAGCAGGGGTACATGCCATCCATTTGGTGGCAAATCATCTGATCAATAAAAACCAATGCAAACAGAAAATTAGCATTATATCGGATAGTCAAGCGGCATTAAAAGCACTTCAAAGTAACAACTTGAGATCAAAGATGCTTCACGAGTGCCATCAGGCCCTAAACCAGCTGGCGGACAAGAATAAAGTTGAACTTGTCTGGGTGCCAGGGCATGAGGGAATAGCAGGCAACGAGGAAGCAGATCAGCAAGCTAAACTTGGTGCATCTAAACCCTTTACAGGGCCATTTCCTATGTATGGATTTGGCCCTAGGGATTACCAGGAGGTTATTACCAACTGGGCCAACAAAGTAATCAACAGAACCTGGAATACATTGCCGGGTCTAATACATTCCAAGAAATTCCTTAGCCCTAATAAAAAGAGAGGGAAGGAAGTGCTAAACCTAAGCAGAAGAGAGCTAAAACTCCTCTGTGGTATACTAACAGGACATATCCATTGCAGGTACCACTTAAGTAAGATGGGCCTGGTGGACGATGATACTTGCAGGTACTGTAGTGAAGAGGTGGAACGCATGGAACACATCATCATGGAGTGCCCGGCCTTATGCCAAAAAAGACATAAATTTCTAGAATTTATCTTCATTTCGGAAGAAGAATTACTAAACCTCCCGACCAGGGGTTTGATCAATTTTGTCAAAGACATAGATCTCTCCTGAGTCCAACAAGAGGGGGGCACAAAAGATCTATTTAGGTCGCAGTGCAGGAGGCGCTTTTAAAACACTCTCCCCAGTCTTAATAATAATAATAATAACCTAGCCCTCGAATACTCTAAAAGTGTCAGTGTCGGAAGAGAATGAGAGTTGGATAAGAGTCACATGAAAGAAAAGACGAAAGAGAGGGATTTAACTTAAGACTACAAGAAAAAACTGTGTAAATCCAGCTAGATTCCTTCGGGATTGACGTGCTTGTATTCACTATAGATAAGACCTTCGGACTGTGTAGGTTAGAGTGTACTTGTAATGATTTTAAAATAGATTACTTTTTACACAAGTTTACATGATTTCAAACACACAATACCACAATTCAATAAAACAAGATTTATTTCTTTATATACATTTCAGTAACATAGTTACCATCCTCAGAGATTCTACAACCACTCATTCTAATCTAGTGTAGCAAAGCACATACTTCAAACTAATGCTAATATAGGTTTGAAAGATGTTAAATTAGTTAAAAATGAAGACAAAAGAAATTTTGTTAAATAGTTATTGAGAGTATTTTTATTGATAAATGTAAAAAAGACAAATTTTTAAATGGAGATAAAGGGCCTATTCCTAACTCTGATTAATTTGAATGTTCAAGTGGATTAGTTTGTAACTTAATTTTTACTTTCTAAAATGACAAATTGGTAAATGGGAAAAAAATCTATTTCTATTTTTTATTTTTATTAAAAATTTTTTTTTTTTTAATATTCACTAACTTTAAATTAGTCATTTATTATTTTTGTCTTTTCTAAATAAACATAGAATTAATATTTAATATGAAAAATAAAAATTTTGAAATTGAAATTAAAAGTTTATTCCAATTGTGTTTTATAGTTTTCAGTGGATAATTTGTTATTTTCTTCCAAATAAAGTATAATTTTAAATTCACATTGTTCTAGAAATTTTATGTACATTAAGAATAGTTTTTTGGTTAATTAGTATTTCAAAATGACAATTTGTATTTCATTTCATTTTCAATTCACTTTATTTTTTAGAAATTTAAGTAAGTTATATTAGGTAAGAATTATTTATTTTTGTTAGAAAATAATATTCATGTAAGTTGACTAATTGGTATCACCCCCACTCCACCTAGTAGAAGGGACTAAGTCATTGACCAGGCTAATGACTTGGCGCAATGAACTAGCCACAGGGATCGGGGAAAGAACCTCACTTGTATAACTGTTTATAATATTTATAGAATTAGTGTTTGTTTAATACTCAACCTCTGAAGATGGTAGCTATGTTACTGAAATATACATAAGGAAATAAATATTGTTTTATTGAATTGTGGTATTGAGTGTTTGATTTTAATCTTTAAGTTCGCTACAGTGTACTCAAAAGCGTAGTATAAAATTAAAAATGATATTTGACAATATTTGTAACTAGGATAACGGAAAATTTCGAATATTATTTTCTCACAGCAAAATGTGAGTTTATTAGAATTTCTTCTATTAGAGGAAACAGTAGCTTATCGACCCTTTAACCCTTACTAGTTTTTTTTAAAGAAATTTGCTTTCATGGTAGTTTTCTTTTGATTTAAAATGCAGTTACCTTATATTGAAAAACATGCAAGGCATCCAGCAGCCCAGTTTCGTATACTAGGCAAATAAAAATTAAAGCACATTTAAAAAAACACCACTATTTTGCCATATCCGACTGGCTAATCTGAGTTAATGTTATAAACATTAAACATTATTATCTACATTTAAATGAGCTCATTTCTAGAGTGATATAATGACCTAATATATGCAAGTTATCTTTTGATATAGCGTGTTATCTACTATTACCTGAATGTGCTCCTCGCATATAATCTTATTTCCAATCTAATCGGTGAGAGAGATATTGTAAATACTACATGATATAGCCTAATATCTATAATTCGTGATAATGTTTGTACGGTATTCATTCCTTTGTGCTGCCGCGCCAGTTACCACAACCTATTATTTTTTACAACGATGATTATCTATTAGCAATGGAAGCTTTTTTTTTTATTCTATTAACAAATGTATGAAACATTTTCGTTGCTAGATTCCTTCCTTTTTCGGATACAAATCGTACAGTACAGGCGCGAAGTTTTTTACAGTTTAGATATTTTGTACATTTTTAGAACACGGCGGACAGGTTAGGTTAGATTAATTCTATTGAGTTCCTATTAAATCGCCCCTAAAATATGTTCATTGAAAAATGTAGACCTTGGTGTGTAGGTTAGGTAGTACTAAACATTACTAAAAATGTAGACCTTGGTGTGTAGGTTAGGTCAGGTTAGGTAGTACTAAAAATTTATTTCTACTAAAAATGCAGGCCTTGGTGTGTAGGTTAGGTCAGGTTAGGTAGTGCTAAAAATTTATTTTTACTAAAAATGCAGGCCTTGTTGTTTAGGTTAGGTAGTACTAAAAATTTATTTCTACTAAAAATGTAGACCTTGGTGTGTAGGTTAGGTCAGGTTAGGTAGTACTAAAAATTTATTTCTACTAAAAATGTAGACCTTGGTGTGTAGGTTAGGTCAGGTTAGGTAGTACTAAAAATTTATTTCTACTAAAAATGCAGGCCTTGGTGTGTAGGTTAGGTAGTACTAAAAATTTATTTCTACTAAAAATGTAGACCTTGGTGTGTATGTTAGGTCAGGTTAGGTAGTACTAAAAATTTATTTCTACTAAAAATACAGGCCTTGGTGTGTAGGTTAGGTCAGGTTAGGTAGTGCTAAAATTTTTTTTCTACTAAAAATGCAGGCCTTGGTGTGTAGGTTAGGTCAGGTTAGGTAGTACTAAAAATTTATTTCTACTAAAAATGTAGACCTTGGTGTGTATGTTAGGTCAGGTTAGGTAGTACTAAAAATTTATTTCTACTAAAAATACAGGCCTTGGTGTGTAGGTTAGGTCAGGTTAGGTAGTGCTAAAAATTTTTTTCTACTAAAAATGTAGACCTTGGTGTGTATGTTAGGTAGTACTAAAAATTTATTTCTACTAAAAATACAGGCCTTGGTGTGTAGGTTAGGTCAGGTTAGGTAGTGCTAAAAATTTTTTTCTACTAAAAATGTAGACCTTGGTGTGTAGGTTAGGTCAGGTTAAGTAGTACTAAACATTACTAAAAATGCAGGCCTTGGTGTGTAGAGTAAGGTTTAGTAACCGACCATTGAGGGAGCAATGAATATCAAAACTGTAATGCAAATATGCGTCATCTTGTTGAACTTTAATGCATTAATTGATTAATGCTGCGCGTTCCAACATTGTCAAGATGTCGAGACAGCAGGCGGCCTAAGTCCCTCAGATGATAAATAATGATAAACCGATTTAAATATTTACTTTCTTTATGAAAACATCTTTAATAACGTGCTCTGTTAACTCGAGCTAAATAATTAGTGGAATAGTCGCAAGAGTACTGAGAACTGTCCCAAATCACGGAACTGAACAGGCTCTATTCTCCTACGTCTGGAGTAAGAACATCCCGATTCTAAACGTCCCCTCTCCCTTCTTTTCTAAAATCATGACGGCAGCACCTCCCAATATTCCATTTTCAGTTTATACAGAGCCTTGTTGTATTTTCCTGTTATAATATGTGAATGTATATTTAAACGGTATTGAGTTATAATATAGTATACTAGTATAAAATGTTTACATCTTTCTATAAGGAGCAGGTTATCTGTCACACAATTACCAAACTTACCCTATACTAAGTACAAGAGAAACAACAAGAAACAATTTTAAATGCAAACAATATAGTTTCACAGTGAAATAAATTAATGCTAACAATCTCATTTCTAATTCCTAATGAAAATATAGTAATATTACCGTTACCTAACAGATTTAATATTCTTAATAAATCAATATTACAATTGTTTTACTATAAATTTGAAGTTATTATACGTAACACTTGTTATTTTGTTTTTTTCAAGATAAATATTTATATTTTATTATTAGCCATGACGTCAACAGATCTTATCATAAGCCTACTGTAATTTAATCTAATTTCTCTCTGAAGGTCACTTTTGTTTTACTCGTGACTATCTGTTCCCGCGGTTCCACCCGTGAGTAAATAGATCTTTATGTTCTATATATTAATCCTTAATTAGAACAAAATCCGTCCTCATGGATTTGCATTATTTAGTTTTCACAAAATTAGGACAGTCTATTATAGAATCGGTGTTCGGTTTAACTTTTTAGCTAGATTGATGTTCAAGTAAGTTTCGTCTATCTAAACAACATATCTTCCCTTTAGGAAGGTTGACTTTTATTGCATTAATTTCCCCCCACCTAAACCCTCAATTAGATTAATCTTTGTTTACCACCCAGATACTTCCATATAAATCGTAACTATCTTTCAATGCTTTAAGAAAAGACCTTCCTTCAAATACAAGTATTTACCATTCGCCTTATTACATATAAGATAAATAAAAACTCACATGTCTAATTTCACAAATCAAGATATATTGTGACAGCTGTTTCACAATTAACCATCTTCAGTGAACAAAAATTTAACTTAAGTACCAACATCTACACAATGAAAGTGGGGGGGGGGATGCTAGAAACCCCTTTCTGACTGAGTCAGGACCACCTGAGAAGGTAAATGACCTGACAGGATGTGTAACAATGGGTTTTAACAAACGAGATGGGTAAAACTCTTGTTCATTGAGGTTGGAAGCAAGTGTTAGGGAGTTCCTTTCATTAAGCCTGGGTTCCTTATGTACAAAAATCAGTGTTTCAGTTTTACAAGATTCTCTTTAATTTTAATTTTATAATCAATAATAAACTGGATTACAGCATTTCCCTAATACTCAATACAATTTTGTTTATCACTAGTCAATATTCATTATATATAGACAATACATATATTATCGTCACAATTTTTATCTTATCTCTAATAATTTTAAAATGGCATCCAATCAACTACAATATGAAATATAAACACAGAATGGTTCCAACCGTTATGACTCTACTGTTTACTTTTAGTATTAAACAATTACAAGTTTTCTAATACACAATGATTTGCTCACCTTGCAAAGTTCTTCCAACGTTGCTCTCTCGAACTATGGGGCTCTCTCGATTCTTACTCGACAAGTATGGCTATCTTCCGAACATCCCTCAATCAACGATTCCTCCTGTGATCCAAAGACCCCGTCTCCTTTTGTCCAAGAGCTCATATAATTCCCTCTTGTTTGTAAAGTTGACTGCCTTTCATCATAATTATTGTTCCACTTTTGTCTTTCGCAACAGTTGGTCTCCATTCTGACTTTAATATTATTTTTATTTATCCATCTTCCAACTATATCTATCCTAATTCCTAACACATGGCAATTGACAACAGATCTGTTGATTTCTAAAATTATTTTTTGTTCGATATGCAAAACTTTGACATTTTCAGTGGGATCAAATCTATAACCACAATTTAATAGATGGTTAGCAAAATTTGAATCTGTTTTACCATACTTACAACAATTTACATGTTCTTTAATTCAAGTTTTAATTGATCTACTTGTTTGACATATGTATTCACTATTACAATCATTACAATAATTTATTTACCTTAATATGGAATTTCACTGGAAGTACTGACTGTGTTTGGTTGAGTCTTAATTGCGAACAGTCCAGATTGCGAACAAGGGTAAAATCGTCCAGACTGCGAACACCTCAAAAATGCCGAGGACTACCTGAACATGAGTCGTCCAGACTGCGAACACATATTTGGAATCTGTAAAAATGGTTGAGTCAATTGCGGACACTAGGGATTACTGCTACCTGACAAGGGTTTGACAGATCTCTGCAAATATTTCAATACTGGAAATACTATGATTTTTCTATAGTCAAAAATTTCATTTTATGGAATTTAAACTCGAAAATATACAAAAAGTATAATTCTATATACATAAATATACAAAAATATACATATCTTTGACTTGCAAAACCTGTCTATGTTGCCAAAAACTCGGTCGATTTCCTATAATTCTTCTATCTTCCAAAACTCATCTAATTTCCTTGTAACTGGAATTTAAACTCCAAAAGTGGTGACGTCACGGCTCGTTTCCCGCTTACCAGCTCCTTCGCGCGGGAATAACAACGTTTAACAAATGTAATCTCCGTATGTATATTACCAGAATTGATTTGTGATTCTGGCCAAACCATTCCGTTAATATATAATACCGGCCTGGGATTCTACGAATGGGTTGAAAACCCCGACCTCTCAAAATGTGTTCGCAATCAGGAATCCTCCCCACCCCCAGAAGACCCCCACCCCCAGAAGACCCCCTCCCCCTCGTAAACCCAAACATGTTCGCAGTCTGGACTGTTCGCAATCAGGACTGTTCGCAATCAGGAGGACACCCTGTGTTTACACATAATATTATTACACATACATCAAAATTATTGATGTCTATTATTTTAAATTTTATTTATTATATATATTTATTTTTCCCAGTACTTACTCACTCTGTAGATGGAGGAGATGGATTTCTACAAAATTTCGTTTGTTTTATGTCTCTATCTAGAGATATTAAGGAGTTATATTTGTATAACACTCCGTAAAGAGACCACTAACTGATCCCCCCCCCCTGTTATTTAAAGGCGAAGAATCTTTCGATCACCATTGCCTTACAAAACAAGAAAGAAAAGAATATGGAAAAAAAACTCCTAGCCCTCAAATACTAGAATAGTGTTAAGGTTGGAAGAGAACAAGAGTTGATTAAGAGAAACATTGGAAAGATGATAAAGAGGGATCTAACACAAGACTAAATGAAAAAAGATCCATCTAGGATCCATATACAGGGCCTCGTCCGTACTCCCTGTAAATGAGTATCTATTACTGATTCATGAAGGTTCTACCAAAACACTCTTTAATACTACCATCTTGACATTTGTAAATATTGCTAACTAAATTGTGTCGGCAACGTTACATTTTGGTCCAGTCTCTACCTAAATAAAATAAAATAAATATGTTTGTTTCAAATTAACAAAATAATTTTTAATTAAAAATTTGTTTATTAATTCTTGTGATATTTTATGTACTTCGGATATTTTATTCGAACAAACATTTATTTCTAAACAAATCTTTTATGTTTTGTGATATTTCATGTTGAAATAGACAACGCCTCAGAACGGCCGATAACCTATAAAATAAGATGTTAATAGGATGTCAAAGGATCTGTATAACCGTCGAAACCGGTAATCTGAAAAATAAGTTGAATTGTTTGACGGAAAATAATAAGGTAATTTACCTTTTTATATATAATTAATTAAATATACAATCTAGGAGGCAAACACATAATAATTATGTTTAAAAAAAAAAAAAAACTTATAACAGACTAAATGAAACAAAAATTTTGCAGAATTCAATTCTGAATGTAAGAGTATCAAACCCACCACTCTACGATGACAAATAGCAAAGTTATTGTAAAAAGAAGAAAAAAATCGAACTCTACCTCTCAAGAAATAGATCCTGAAAGGACGAGTTATCGGCACGAGGAGAGCGAGTGGAAGCTTCTTCACATATTATGTACAACTTAGAGGCAGGACGAACTAAGTGCAGCAAATTAAAAATTTAAGTGGTCCACAAATACAACTTCAAATTTTGTTCAAACTTGTCTTATATGCCCAATATCAGGACTTCGAGACATATGCTACCTATACAACTTTTAACATAAAAACATTATGAATTATGTTTGTTACATATATTTGTTTTTTCTGTACAGCCTGAATTAACTTTAAAGACATGCCTGTGCTAAGAAAAGATGAAGGGAATCCAACTCAGCCCTTTTCATTCACACCCTCAGTGTGGAGGTTGATTGAAATCTTCGTCGCTGAGCTCGTAGGAACTGCAATGCTGATTTACTTCGGCTGTATGAGTCAGATAGCATGGCAAGGAGACACCCCAATACATCCTTGGGCAGGTGCGGTTGTATTTGCTGTAGTTGTCGCAACGGTTATTCAGGTAAAAAACTTGTTTTAAAATCATTCATCATTCTTAATGATTGGTCAAAAACAGTTCAGAATTCAACAATTCTTAACTGTTTACAATTTCAATGTCACCTTTTTTTATTTCATAGGTTTTTGAGATGTGTGTGTCCAAATTAAGGGCTAATTTGTGAAAAAAAAAATACGTTTTTTGGTTGAAATGATATACTGGTATTCCCTCTTTAATAAACAATAATTATTTCTACTCATTATCAGAGAAAAAGTTTAGGTTAGGCAAAAGTGTGGAGTCACCTTGTTACTTTTTAACGAGTGAACCTAGGAAAACAAACACAAGGTACTTTTTTTTAGGCAATAAAAATGTTGTTTTCTAAATAAAGCGCAACTTTTCCCATCCATAAAAATGGGGGATTTCGAGGGCAGATAAAGAATTTTAAATGTAAAATCCCATCGAGTGACACCTCTTTTAAAGGTCTTGATAAAATATAGAAAACTAGAGGTATCTACTTCAACCCTATCAAAAATAGCGGCTCATTGAAATCTTAAGGTCTGTACCTACAGAACCATGAAAACAAACACTGTTATTCTGTAGTCAGTAAAAAATTTTACTTGAAACAAATTTAAATAAAATTTAAAACTGATTCCATCAACAGGTATTTGGACACATCTCTTCAGCACATTTAAACCCAGCAATCACTGTGAACTTCCTGCTACTTGGACATATCACAAGGCAGCAGGCAGTGGTGTACGCGTTGGCGGAATGCGCAGGCGCTATACTTGGGTTCGGATTACTTAGGGTAAGATATAAACAAATGTACAGTCTTATTATTTATATAAAAGTAATATTATTATCTGTTAGGATTTAAGTTTATGTTAGATTCAAACTAGGCAGAAGAAAATATTCTCCAGTAGACACCAGAACATAAACAATCATTACAACAGAGTATAAAAAGTTAGGTACTTACTTGACTTGCAACCTTGTAACGTATCACAAATGACTAATGAGTATATAAGCTCCTGGTGAAGAGGAAACGAGGTCAATCGATTTGCAAAGGGATTGGACCTAGGTAGGGATTCTGCCGGATAAGATAGCGTTGCCAGGGTGATGTCCTGAATCAAACTGATTAGTGGAGAGGACCTACTGCAGACGATCAGGGAAAAGGATCGGGATAGCTCAAATAGTAGAATGTGAACAAGCCTCCTGTGTAAAGAAATGTAGTAAATCTATAAAGTCAGACTGTTCTTGTATGAAGGCTTAGAATATTTTATTGATAGATTAATTTACGGTTACATGTGTTTATGAATATCAACAGAGAACGTTATAAATATTAGAATCAAGGTTCTGCTTGTATTTAGAGAAACATAAATATAAGATTGAAAAATTGATAACACTAATATCCTGGATTTTTTAATTTATACACTTTTATCACGAAACCCTTGTTTGCTTAGTTTATTTATTTATTTTTCTTGAACCCAACAAGTGAAATTTTTATTCATAAAATATCCAAAATTATTTTGTAACATATGAAATGGTTACTGGTAGGAAAAATATATCGGTTATGATTTAGAAAATAACAAATACCCAGAAGAATGGTCAACAGCAATTTAAGTTAAAGTATGCCGCCATTTTGAAAATTACCCACGGGTTGTTTTCAAAATCTTGTCAGATCATCCGGTACAAACTGGTTACCATTTATTGTCAATCGAATTAATCATTCTTTATTTATCGTGATCACAGAGAGTGGAAGTTTTTAGGTTATAATTTTCTCTTTCACTCAAATGATAATAGCTACAATTTAAGCACTTTTTCATTTTGTGATTTAGATCGATTTAAAAAATTTAAGTAATAATATACTATTTTTTTTCAGTGGGTAACACCGTGTGATATCCTGGACATGTCGATGAAATTGTCAAACAACAATTTGTGTCAAACTCTTCCTCATCCAGGTCTTAACGATGCTCAATCCATCGCTTTGGAATTCTTTGCTACAGGGTGTCTCGTACTTGTGAACTGTGGATGTGCTGACGCCAGGAACGCAAAGAATGGTGCTCCCAACTCTTTAAAGTTTGCTGCAACTATTCTTGCACTCTCTCTTGCAGTGGTATGGACACACAATTGTTTTCCTTAAAAAATACTTAGGGCCAATTTGTTTTATAAACATTTAACAAATTACTAAATTAAATGTTTTAGTTAACGCTTTGCCGCTGTTGCAGCCATCTTTCCCGCAAGGTTTAATTTTCATTTTTGGAGACAAATATTAATTTATTAAACTCTTTTTTAATTATTGTTTGACTACAGAGGGCGTCACAACAAATCTTAGCGCACTATAGATTTTCAGACTCTACACACCGAAAGGAACAAAAAAATATTCAGTAAAATATTTTCTAATTCCCATTCGTTTAGCCTCTATCCGCCATTAATTTTTTTTTTTTTTTTTTTACAAAGAAATGTAACTTTGTAAATAGATAAGATTTGTTAATATTTGTTATACTCAGTGCTATGGATTGAGAAAGCTCAATTCGTTCAAGAGAAATTATCATAAAATAATTGTAGTGTTAGGAAATGCTAGCATAGCAACAGCGATGCGCTCGAATTTTGGTAAAGCCTGCAACACGCGGTAGCGATGTTGTAGCGTTGACTAACCCGATTCAACTTGTTCGCCAAACATAAATAATTCGAATCGTCGTAAATTCAAACAAATAAGCATAATTAAGAATGAATAATGTTAGATAATAAAGAGTAGTACATATATACAAATACATAATGGGAGGGAATGAATAATAAAGTGATAAATAGGCATTTTAGAGTTTTTGTAAATAAATCGGCGAAAAAGGGAAAATAAAAAATATTACTAGTAAAAGGGATAAAAGGGGTAAAAACAAATAAAATTATATAGTATAAGCCTAATCAGAATAAAATGAAATAAGTAATAAGCATTTTTAAAATGGGGAATTTTATAAAGCAAGTTTAGCGTAAATAAAGAGCTGAAAACATGAAATAAGAAGACGAAAATAAGCAGCGTGGAGTTGAAAAACGCTGAGCGTAAAATAGAAAAGATGGGTGGCGTTGCAACACGTCGAGTTTTTCGTTACACAAGTTTACTAAAAACAAAAACTTTATTTTGCGTATTTTTAAAATGGCCGCTGTTTGAAATTTTTGAAGTTGAGACAGTTTTTCTTCATTTTGATGTGTGAATCTGAACACGTATAGAAGTTTTTTTGTGACACCCTGTATTTATATTAGGAAAATGTGAAAACAATTTTAAATGTTCGAAATACTTTATTTATTCTTGTTAAAAATAACAAGTCCCTTATGCTACTCGTTGAGAACTAAAGTGTCTGGGGAATTGAACGTTTGGGTGATTTTGCAGGTTACCAACTAAATTGACTAATCGCGTTACTGATATATTGACAAAATGGTTCCTATATGCCCTTTTTTTGTTGCGATAGCCCCTACTGGCAAATTTATAAACTATATTTATTACTTTCCTTCTAAATATGTTCCAGCAGAATATTCCATATTTCCGTAAGACTGGCTTAATATTCCGTCGACCTCGTTTAAAGTAATAAATCCGAAACCGAATCTAACAGGCGGCATTCCAATCATTAAAAACCTAACAATTAGTTTGTGGCCTCGAAATACAGAGAATGGACTATAGACCTCCAACAAACATAAACAAGGCTGTACGTATGTTCGAACCCCCTCCCCACCCTTATTATTTCCTGATTTCCTGTTATCGCACAGTACTTCTCCCACCTGTCATACCGCTCTGCTTGTCAAGTGTGGTGGGGGTAAGTTTCTTCCCATTTATTCCCCATACTGTTATTTTGAACGTTGTAGGGCTATGGTACAGTTTAAATATTGATAAATAAATGTATGAATATAATACTGTTGTATTTATGAATTATCATGAACTAGGAAAGAAAATCGTAACTATTTAGTAGTAGTTTTTCAAACACTCCTACCAGTTTGAAATGACCTAATCTAACCATTTACATCTCATAACTATTGACCTGTCGAAAAACAAACAATGGGGAACCTTCATTACTTTTTCTTGGTAATTAAAAATTCGTTTTGCAAACTTAAAAAAATGGCCACCGATAAGCAATATGACTGGTAACTTTAAAATTTCTTGTGGTTTTATTATGGAACTTTATTATGGTGTTTTCTAATAGACTACACAAAATTATAAAACGTTTTTATTTTTTGTAATTTTTTGATAAACTCCCTCGTTTACGTGCTTAAAGTTTAGAAAATTTGATGTAGGCTACGATACGTTTTTGGTACGCGATTTTTCCCAATGTTGAATCAGGTTAAAAATTAATTAGGAATTAGTATAAGAAGTGTAAACACCAAAACAGGACTAAACATAGAATAAGTAATTTGTAGAACAGATTAAACTTACTAAATCAGGAATTAAGACAGAAAAATCGTATGGTATGGAAATTTGATCTGGCGTTATAAGGCCTGCATTGTTGAGTTCACAACATATAGTTCCCTAACCTCAAATAAAACGGATGTTCATAGCTAACGGGGGTGTTTCAAAAAGGACGTAACGCGAAGTTTAAGAAGGTATAAGTTACTCCTAGGTAAATGTTTTCTTTCCCAAATATCAGTTGGCAAATCTGTTCTCATTGTTACTCGTCATGTGTTATTGTAATTCACTAGTGATATTCCATGGAAGAATAGAACATAAAATTAAAACCCCTAACGTTAGAACACTTTAATAGCGTCAGGATCGAAAAAGAACAAGAGTTAGCCAAGAGAGACATGAAAGAAAGGGATATAACCCAAGACTACGACAAAATGTAGTTCTAGCTAGAGCCCCTTGGGATTGCTAAACCCTTACTTACTGTAAGTGAACCCTTGAGAGTTGAGTACAGGATAAAAGAAGGAACAAATTAAAACTAAATTCCATTTAAAAAGCATGAATAATGTTAGAAGTTTGAAAATAGTTTTAAAATATTGGTATAGTATAGAACAAATAGTATTATTGTTTTTCTGTGTTTAAAAATAAAAATAAAAAATTGCCTTGTACAAACTCACACCAATCCAGTCCGGGATATTGTCGACAAATGAATTGCGTGACATTAAACATATTGTTAAACAAAAAAAAATATTATAAACAATTTAAAACAAATTTCGAGGAGGTCATTACCAACTAACGTACAATCGTTATCTTTGTGCTAAGTTTTATTTTCTTTTTTCTTTTTTTTTAGAAAAAAATATATACCGTTAGCAATGGTTAATAAAATAGCATAGATACATAGCAATTAAACATTTAAATTAAGTTCATAGATCATAAGGGAACTTGTATATTCCACGTCTAATTAACAAAAAAATTAATTACAAATATAATTTGACCACGCTTAACATTGGCTTTATCCTCCTCATTTTGAAACACTTAAATCAATTTTATTTAAATCCCTCACTTTAAATTTATAAAGAATGTGTAGGAACATTTTTACTGTCTCACAGATACGTAGGAACTTATCAAATAATCAACGTTTAATATTTTGCAGATTTATCTATTTTAAGGTATTTTAAGTCTGAAAAGTTTAATTTTAAATGTCAAGTACTTTAAACCAAAACACGTGGTAAGATTTTAATCAAATTTGGTATATGAGCATATTTTGGGTATACCTTGGAGCCTTTTTTAAATTTTTCTATAACTCAATTTCAGGGGGGTTTTTTTTTAAAAAAAAGGTAAAACTTCGCGACTTAGGATCTGTTGGGATATAGGAACAGTTATTTTTATAAAATCGAAGTCTTTTGTTTGGCAGTTTAAGTTGTGTAGACAGACACGCGCCTTGGTTTTACCTACGGACCCTAATAAAGAGACATCAATGAAACTGCAATCCATCTTTTAACGACTATTCAATTTTTTGTCTCACATCTTACAAAAACTTCTATGCATTTCTCATTGTGTGGTTACATTAAGTTGTCATTGTCATACAAAAACTATAATATATGATTTCCCACTGCGATTTAATTTCAAATCCAAATAATATTTTATCAGATAATTAGGTCACGTCTTGTTTAAGTTAGAGGAGGGAGGGCATATTATCTGACACTTTAAAGTTTGTCTAGCTCTAACATTTTAATTTTTCCGTTAAATAAACATACATATTCTTAATAAGAATAACATCTTGTTTAATTTCATACCCCACACATAATATAGTCAAATACAAATGTTCAACTTAATACTTTTTGTCTCTTAACTATCCCAGGGTCTTTTTTGTTACCGCTATATTTTTCCTAAATCTGAAACAATGCAAAGAATATAAATGCAAAATTTGAAACATATAGGATTTATCATCTTGTCTGTGTAGACGGGTCGCGACTTACAGACAGACGGACAGACACACGCATGAAATTATAAGCTTCCTTGATTTTACCTACAGAGTCTAAAAAACAGAAAGTTTACGTTTTTCACAAAATTGGCTTTATTTTTGTCAAATTTTGCTCAATAACGAAGGACTTTAGATGATATACCTAAAACATACATGGCCTTTGGAATGATGTCTCTCCGTCATGTGTGTTATGCTGTATAGCCAAACGTTCAAGTGTCCCTTAAAGACCCAAACAAAACATATTGGGCGCTGATTCGTGAGTTATAGGTAAGAAAACCAATAAATAAATACATAATTACTCAAATTCGTCTCTACCGATTTCGTTGAAATTTTAGTGATATTTGACCAAAGTTGTGTGTAAAATTGGAAGTACAGTGTAAAAGAATATTACGTTCATGAATACTTGATAAAAAACAGTGGCGGATCTAGAATTTTATTTGGGGGGGGTTGTATTTTTATAACTGGAGTAAAAACGTGTGTTTCATAATATTAAAGGTTTTCAGACTTGTCGATGAACCAGCGCCGGCGCCATCATGCATGTGAACGCCTTCACTTTTACTCTTCTTTGGGTTCTTGAAGAAGCACGAAATATTTGTCTGTTTACGTTTAGACATTTCCCCAACACAAACAATAACACGTTTAGTTTAACCGCTGAGTCATAGTATGCGCGTCCTCGATAGTGCGCGTATCGTTTGAATGAAACTAGATAAACGGAGAGGGCACAAAAATCAAAATATTTTATGTTGATTGATTGCAGGCAATGTAAGACATTATACAAAGTATTAAAACGTTAACGGATATCATATAATTGAAGACGTAGTAAAAACGCTTGATTAATATCAAATACGATTTACGCTGAGAATTTTTATAGCACGAGCGAGGGCCCTTATATATATATATATATATATATATATATATATATATATATATATTCTTTCAAACAACATCTATCTTTAATTTTTTGATTGATTTTGATTTTTTGGCGATTATTAATTAATTTCTATTCATTTGATTTTGTAGATGGGAGAGTGAGAAAGTTTGTGCAATGTTTTTAAACCTTTTCTTACTTCTGTGGTTAATAGTATATAAAGGTGACTTTGAACAATCCTTCGAACAGTGGATTTACCTAATTATGCAACTGTGGGAAATCACTGTTAATCAATCCTTTAAATCACTATGATATGACAATCTTAATGATAGGAAATCACCAATGTCGTCACTGCTATAAAATCACCATCACTTTCATTACTAGATTTAGAACTAATTTTAGTAAATATTTATTTTATATGAAATTGTTTCAGGGACCCTACACTGGAGCTAGCATGAATCCAGCGAGAACACTTGGTCCTGCGTTCTGGAATGGAAATTATAATAAACTCTGGGTTAGTAAAAATAATATGTTTGTGAGTGCAAGAGCGATAGGTAGACGAAATTACTGACTAAGCGTGTTGGTAGATTAATTTTAAGGTCTTAAATTTTGAATTTATATCAGTTTTTACTTTTCCAGTATACGAAGTCTTTTCACGTGTCTCAGGAAATGGAAAAAATTATTTTCGACATCATTATAGTCATCGTCTGTACTTAACGAGGTTAGGTGTCACAAAAATAAGATAAGAGCAAGAAATGTCGTAAAAAGACTAGAAGGACATTTCAGAAAAATCGAATTAAAATGTCAAAATGTAAATATAACGTACTAAATTGTGGAGTACTTTGAGTGAACTTATCTAAATTATTGTGTTTTTGGAAAATGGCGTTTTCGAAATTCTCAGGAAAGCCTATAAAATATGTCGGACAGCGATATTTATATATATTTAAATTCATGAGTCCCAAATTCGCCTACAACCTTTGATTACCAATTACAATAATTATTATAGTTGTGTGCAGTTACTATTATAATTACAATTAAGTCCTTTAAATTAATTTATTATTATTAACTCTTTGAGAACTGGTTAGATAGAGTGGTGTTTGGTTAGACGAGGATAAGAGACTGAATACTTAATTAGGTGGGCGACTCTTTGATAGGTTAGCCTGATTCCGTTAATAATAGGATTCATTAATCAGCAGACAATTCGTAAACCTTCATGAGGAGTTATTACACGCTAAACGTTCAGGACAAAAGGTTTTTCATCCCGATAAACCATTAGGTAACCATAACGTCGGCATATAATTCTGTTTAATTAGTTGACCCATTAGGTTCTTCTTTTCATTTGTGTTTGAATAATTATTTCCTTTCCATTTATTGTGTTGTATATTTCTGTGATTATATTTGTTCATAGTCTTAGACGACGCACACCCTTTTAGGCCTGGGTTTCTTTCTTAGATTTGTGGTGATTAGTCACCACTCCCCCCTCCCCTTCGTGAATCTGGATATATCCGCTCGGAGAGCTGATAAGAGGAGTGGTGCTCGAGACAGCTGTGAGTGAAGTCCTCTGACAGCGTTCTTGTTAAATTTATTATAGTGCCGTAATTTATTATCATGGCTTGCTAAACCCAAAGGAATAGGACCGGTACGGCCCTAGGGTTTATATCAGGGCGCATCGCGATTTTAGGTTATCGTAAAATTATTTGTCGAACTATACGCGGCCATGTTAGGCCCTGGTATAGACCGACATGTTGTTGCAATACAGTGTAGTTAATATTAATATTGGTATTAGTGTAATTCTCTTATTTTTAGTTAATTAGTCTCTAGTAATTCTCGTCAAAAATGGCTAGCCTAAGTTGAGATTCGCCCAGTGTACTTATATTAATTTTACCACGCAATCGGGACCCGGTAATACATTACCAAATTAGATCCACGTACCACCCAAATCGTACCCCCGGCAATAGCACCTTTTCTCACTATCGTTGCAGATTATTAGTTGTAATTTTAGTTTTTGACATGACCCTAAGCTATGTTTCATGTACAATCCATCATTATCTAAAATCTTTAAAACGAGAAAGCACATTAGGCCCAACTAAAAACTAATTATTATTTTGTTTTATTTCAGATCTACTGGCTTGCACCTCTTGTTAGTGGATTTGTTGTGACTATTTTCTACCAGACATTCTTCGATCGTAAACCAGAAGATGGTACAGCAAATCTTGAAAATGTTCCTCTCAAAGAGGTTAAGTTCCAGTCATCAAAAGATGATCTGAAAGAAGTCATAGACTAAATATAGTGACTCTTTTTTTGTACGAAATTTCACTGAAAATGGACAGTATGAATAAAACTGGAGCAAATCTTCTTGAGTATGAATATTTAGTGAAAGGTTGGAGAATGAACATTTGTGGTTTTGCCTGTGAATAACCGCTGTCTTATACTTTTACTATAAAATAATACTTTACCATTTAATTTATACCTAAGAGAAGAAATCCTATATCATAATATATTTTGAAGCTTCAATATTGAGTTGAAAGTTGTAGTTAAATTACATTAGATGGCAGCACTAGAGTGTTTGATTACTGAACTTCAAACCATATCGTGGAGGTGGGTTAACTTTTTTATCTTTTTTTGTAAAATTAATGTTCTTACTGAGCCTACTTGGAACATCTGCTCTACTAATTCGCTCATAATAATCCATTATCAACTATTTTTGGAGTTTTCTCATTTTATAACTTACACAATAGTAGTTGTGGTTTAAATACTGAAGGCTAGATTTTAAATTATATTAAAAACTAATATTTTTAGCGTCCGTCTTTAGGTAAAATAAAGGACCTTTATAATTTCACTTTTGTGTCTGTCCGTCTGTCTGTAAGTTGCAATGCGTCCAAACAGACAAGACGTAAAATCCTATATATTTCAAACTATGGATTTATATTCTTTGTATTGTCTCACATATAGTAAATATATGGCGGTAGCAAAAAGGGGCGAAAAGCTATTGAGTTGCAATTTAAAAAAAAAAAAAAAAAAAAAAAAAAAAAAAAAAAAAAAAAAAAAAAAAAAAACTATAAGTTATTCTTGTTAAGAATGTGTATGTTTATTTGACTAATAAATTAATACGTTGGCGTTAAAAGGTTTCTACTTTATAAAAATAACTCTCCCTATGTACTTAAGTCGTTTGATTTTACCCCCACGCTTGACCCTCGAAGTAAACTCTATTCCTAACTTACAGATTTTGTGTTTAAGTCAAAATTATAGACGATAGTTTAGTAATAACTATGACAAACTACTAATATCGTGAGTTTAGGGGTTCCAACTCATTAAATCCAAGAAAAAGTCCACTTTTTAGTTGTGACATCTTCAAATTTGAATCTCAAACCGACCCGATTCCACTGTTTTTAATATCTTGAGTGAAGACAATAGATTTTTTAAAATCAGAAACCCAAAATTAAAAATCCATATTACCAAAATTACCATTTTCTCAAAATCGATTTTAACTGTTTTGATCAATTGTAACCTTTAAGTACCCCCCCCTCCCCCAGTATCCCCATTAATATATTGTAATATAATTTTTTCTTCACAAAAATTCCACCTTATCATTTTCATATCAACATATCTCGTATGATAAATAAATGAAGGAAACAGGAGCAAATAAATAAATACATTTTGTTTACACAGTAGCAAACAAAATTATATTGTGTTGTTAGTGTAATGTTTTTTCTCTCTTTGTTTAATCCTATACTTTGAAGGATTTTCTCCAAAGAAGTGAAAATAAACATTTCCTCAACTTTATTCATACGGTCCAATATAGTCTTTTCTGTTACTACAAAGTGTTTTCAAAATGGATTGGGTGTGATGTCTTTCTCACATTAAGATATTGTTTTACGTTAATTAAAAAAAAAAACAGGGTATCCTTTTGAATTCAGTAATACCAAAAATAGAATTACAAACCATGTGTATTACAAATTGTGCGGAAGGACAAAGTTCAAAATTTCAATTGTGTAAATAACTTTTAATAATTCTGTCACTTGCTTATGTCTTTAAGTTAACATTTCTTTGTACAGATTATGAATTTATTTTGTATATATAAAAAAAATCGTTTTATATTATGTAAATACAAATGTATAAAACAAAAATGTGATTATTTGTACAATACTTTAGAAAAATTGTGAAATAAATATCAACGTTGTTTCAGAAATATTTGATTTATTGCAACATCCCTCAAATCAAATGTAATAAAAACAAGTTAATGGGCGCTATCATAGTCTTAGCGCGATCATAAAATGAAAGAAAACATAATTTTCTACAATTAACACTTCATTTCTTCAAAACATGTTTAATTGACTAAGTCACCAGACTCAGTTGTTATATGTACACAAACTTGTAAGGTCTTTGATTATATTACTTATCAATAATTGTATTTCCATGTCATTGTTGTAACGTGTTAACAACTTGTAGTTCGGTTAATTTTATATTTTTTGTGGACAAATCAGGTCAGGTGATGTTATTTATACAGATTTTGCTATAGCTTTTGATAAAGTTAACCATGATGTATTGCTTAAATAAAATATGAACACTAGGGGTTTTATATGATTTGGTGAAAATTTGCCTCCGCAATCCCCAACAGTCTGTTTTAGGATATATTTAGTTTCCTCTGGAGTTCCACAAGGTTCCAATTTAGGTCACAAAATCATTAACAATCTATCATTATGCCAGCAAACTCTGTTGGGGTTCTTGGAACAGTGTGGTTACAATATACTAAACATACGCACTGACTGAGCGCCTTCAAATCGTAAATTGCAAATTCATTACAGTTCTGTAGAAGTGTATGCGTCTTCAACCGACGAAGGCTCAAGACAACCGAACAATTTTAATAAACTTGTAAAATCGTAAATTGTGTGTTTGGAAATAATACAAAAATGAAATCGAAAACCTAAATGTACTGTACTTATCAAAAATCCACTTATAGTTTTAAAATGTTTGGGACATTTTGTCAAAACATTAAATATACTGTAGTAATTAATATTTTGAAAATTATTTCTTTAAAATGTTATTTTTAGTGATTTGGTAGAATTAGACTGCGACTTAATAATCACATTTCACTAAAATTTTGAGGGGAAAAGCTGATCTTCTACAACAGATCTATAAGATTAACAAAACTTTATCGATAACTATCAAATTGTGACACATTTCGTTTGGGTCTATATAAGTTACATTTTTTTAAACTTTATCATAACTGTTAGCGTAAATTTGAAGAAAATCGGAATTTTGTCTTATATATATCATCTACCTCCAAGTTTTATGATATCGAGGGGAAAAAATTCTTCAAAATATCAGCAAAATAAGCCGACAGAGAAATTTCTAAAAAGACCCTATTTTGAACTCAGGAAACTTCAAAACCTATATATCCCCGAAAAACTAGACAAGTAGAACCAATTAAGAAATTAGGTGTTATATATTTTTGTTCAATATTGTTTAAAAGCAAAGACCAACTTTAAAAAAATATATATACGTAAAGTCTTCTATATATATATATATATATATATATATATATATATATATATATATATAAGACCTTACGTCCTCGAATACTCAAATAGCGTCTGAGTCAGAAAAGAACAAGAGTTGGTCAACAGAGACCTTATAGGAAATATGTACTGTAATACAAAAGTTTTACTTTACTGGCCATTTAGCAGAACAGGCACCACTTACAGCTCCATCAGAGAGTAAATTTATACTTGCCTATAATTGTAAGAAAACAAATTTGTATCAACATAAAGTTTGATTTTGTGTTTTCTGATTCATTCAATTCATTCCAAATGATGCACAATTTTCATCTATACATTCGTATTTCGAAACTTTATGACGTCACCTGACAAGTAAATGAAAGCTTCTAATTAGAACGACTACACATATTGGAAAATGGAAAAAAAAAAACTGTGAAAAGATTTACTTCAAGCTTAATTTTTGTTGAATTTACATGAACTTTGAACGATTTATGACCAAAACATCACTTGTAAATTTGAATTTTTTTGTAAAAATTGAGGCTTTTATCAATGAAAATTAATAAATACATAAGATAGAATACCAATTTCATACCAGGAAATTCCACTGAACTAAACTTTAATCTATGTTATCTATTTGTTTACTTTGTTATCTGCTGCAGTTTTATTATAGCGAAATCTCGATAAACTGTTGTTTAAAAATGATTAATTATATAAAAAAATTGTTGTAGATTAATATACTTAATTAATTACACCCTGTAAGGTAATCAATACTGACCTTCATTTAACTTTCTTTTAATACTAACTAAATTAACACACGTTTGGTATTAAATTGATAAAAAGTGAAAGTTACAGTATTTGTTAGGGTTTCCAATACATAAATATCAATATATTTTAGCTTCATTTCCATCTCAACAACCAAATGGTTAATCAATATTTCCTCAGACCTGCAGAGAACGTTTAATATTGTGTTTACAAATTTGCTATTTTTTAAAAACCACAACTCGGTTGTTATTAAAGATAAATTATTAACTAAAAATTCTTTTTAACTATTCATAAATTGACCTATTAGAATATGTTAAAACAATACATATGTAATAAAGTTGAGAAAAATCAGGTTTTAATAAATTTTGGAACACTTTGTATCCTACTAAAATGTAGTACCACCCTGTAGATACCTCAGGTTAAGCGCTTTAAAATGAGAGGTCGAAAATCTTTTCTTGAAGTAGTTCTTGAAATATTAATTCGTTTTTCAACACCCTGTATATAATGTATTCAAACTTGCGATATGTAATGTTTATTCGTAAACATAACTAGCCTCAATTTTTGTTATTTTTGTTTAAAACCGCCAAGTCATCATCACCTTATAAAAAAAAGGAAGAAAAGAACATAAAAAAGACAACAATTCAAGCCTCTACCAGTCAAATCCGTTGAGAATTTACCCAGTAGACAGCCTGGCCTTGAAGAAACTAATAGGGACCGTACGGGTTTGTCAATTCTTGGCACCCCGATCTTTTGCAATTGCGTTCATTTAAGGAGCTCGGAAAAAGTATACACTGCATTATTTTGCATCACAATTCCAAAGAGGATAATGTAATGAAGAATTAAAAAATAATTACATCCTAAGCGGCTTTCCTTCTTTGTAAACAAATCATCAGAAATCTCTCAACGAAAACTAAAGTTAGACTAAACATGTTTCAATTATTACAACAAACAAAATTATCGTTTAACGTATTAAAAACTACTCAAACATAATAAAATTACTTATTTACGCAACTTTATAAGCATTTCAAGACGTCGGTAGCCTCGCTCTGAGTTAGCCTCGTTGCAGGGAGCTGTTCAAATTGACAACCACGCGCTATTCTTGCTCTTCTATTGGCTATTATCCAACGAACATGATTTGTGTCGTATGGTATAGCCCTTGAATACTGTAAGCTTCATGGTCAGAAAAGAACAAGAGTAGGTCAAGAGAGACCACACAGGAAAGATGAAAGATCCAACCGAAAAATAAATTTAAAAAAGCTTAACAGCTAAGTCCCTTGGGATATTTAATAGCCTGAAGATGCATTTGTCAGCGTGCAAAACATGTCGCTATAAAGCCGGCTCCCGATTTTATAATGGTATATATTTATTGATACATATAAAATGAAGACAATTATTCACATTAACTTTTAACTTGCATTTTTGATGATGAACACTTTCGACAAAATTTCATTTTATGTATGACTTGGTGAGAGTTTTAAACACCTGCCTGTCCATACGTTTTTAACACAATAAAATCAACAAGTGTCTTATCTTGTAATGATTTCGAATAAAATCATCTTTTATTACACTGTCCGCCATTTTATCAAATTGTGGACAGATAAATTCGAGTGGTTTACTTTCAATATTGATGTAGATAGAGTCAAGGCCGTGGTACAGCTGCTCGCACATCAGTTGTGTAGGGAATGGCGTCTGCTATAGATGAAAGTGAACTGCCATTGACTAGTAGAGGCAAACAAATACAAATCATATCACGTAGAGGGAACCATGTGGACTCCGGAAAAGGTTAGTTTTAAGTCTACAAGGTTCTTGTGAAAACTCTCTTATTATCCTTTTAAGTTTAGCTTGGATATTCAAAAACACATGCTAACCGCCAGTTTAGAAAGTCTTTAAAACAAGACCATATTATAAACCAGAAAAACTAGTTTTTTTTTTTAATGTGATAACATTAGTCTAGCAAAATTTGTGTGAAGGGCCTTAAACTTTTTTTAAATGTTGTATGTTGTCTTTGCACTGTTATTAATCTCAAACAGGTGGACCGAATTTAATCAAATTTCTTGTGGGGAAGATTCGACCATAACTTGAGACGTTTTTATTTTTCGATAAATCATAATGTTCCTAAATAAAAACAATAAAAGAATTTCTATTCTCTATTAAAAAGGGCCAAGCGTAAGAGTCCATAGACATGCAGGGACAGTTATTTTTATAAAATCGAAATCTTTTAACATATTAATTTCTTTAACAAATAAACATACATATTCGTAATCAGAATAACTTTTAGTTTTATTTAATACCCAAATAATAATATTTCCAATAGTAAAATGTTTTAGCTCTGTAGTTTTTGTCCCCTTAACTACCACAAAGTTTTTTTTTTTTTTTTAACGCTATATTTTTTCTTATACATGAAAAATTTGAAATATATATGATTTATCATCTGTGTAAACAGGTTTCTATTTACAGACGGACAGATACGGTCATGAAATTATAATGGTCTTTGGTTTACATATGGACTATAATAAAGAAAAATTTAATTCATCTTTTAATGGCTGTTGAATTATGTCTCATACCTCATAAAAATTGCTTTTAAAACTTGATTATTTCATTGCGTGGTTAAATTAAGTTGTATTCTTAAAAATATATATATAATATATGATTTTGCACTGCAATTTAACTTCAAATTCAAATAATTTCAGATTTGCAGGTCTCGCCGCGTTCAAGTTAGTGGGAGGGGTCATTTCTTCTTACCGCTATATTTTTCCTGTATGTGGGACAATAAAAAGAATATAAATGAAAAGTTGGAAATATACAGCGTTCCGTAAGTAAGTTTATAAGCTTTAGGAAATGATAAAAAAAAAATAATAAGAATAGTTTTTTTCCGGATAAACTTAGTTTCCAGATTTCCACCTTTTTTCCCCCCTTTTTTTACAAAAAAACATTATAAATTTGGAAATAGGAAATATATTGAGTTCAGATTTGGTACACGGATTTTGTATTTTATGTTTTATAAGTTTACCGAAAATAAAGACTTTATTTTGTGTATTTTCAAAATGGCGGCCGTTTAAAATATTTAATCTTAAATATCTCGAAAACCATAATTTTTACAAAAAAAATCGTAAGATACAAAAGTTTCCTTTTTTTAACAACAAACAAAACAGTCTTAGTATTTTTTTCTGTAGGTCAAAGGATGATAGAGTTATTGACAAAAAAAACAGGAAGCATAATTTGAAGGTCACACCGTGTTCAAGTTAGAAGAGGAGGGGGGACATGATATGTGACACTTGAAATTAACCTAGTGCCAACATGTTAAGCTTTTCGTCAAATAAACATACATATTCGTAATCAGAATAACTTCTAGTTTTATTTGATACATTATGTTACTTCATAATGTAACTCCATTCATTATGTTCCCAGAAATAAATAATTCAACTGGATAGTTTGCGACCTTCAATTATTCCAAGGTAATTTTTTTTACCGTTATATTTTTCGTGTGTGTAGGACAAAAAAAACACATAAATTCAGGTATTATAACATAAATCATAAACACGTTATTTAGGGTGGTTTGGTAATTTTTTGTAATTGAAAAGTTGGTTAAAAATAACCTAACAAACTATTAAAACTGGCCGAAACTCAGTTTTTAGGAACTTGTGTAACAAACAACATTTCTCTGTTGACATTTTACTCTAAAATGAGTTGAATACGAGTTAATTTACGAAAACCAGCTTCTGTAGAAAAACCAGTTTACTCTAGATAAACTATACAGACAAAATATGCACTAATTTCTTTACTGTTTTTTTATGAACTTTAATCAGGAAAATTACTATTTTCCATTCCACTGCTAACACTTTGAGGTAGGCCTACTTGTGTGTTAAAAATCTATAAAATATGTTTTGCTTTTCCTTTTTGGGTTTCGTAGGTAAAACTAAGGATCCGTATAATTTATATTCCATTATTTTTCAAACTCTGAATTTATATTCTTTGTATTGTCTCACATATAAGAAAAATATAGCAAATTATAACAAAAGAAATGACCTTGGGGTAGTTAAGAAACTAAACTATACAGTAAATTGAACCCCTTTTTTCCCCCAAACCATCTCAGACCAAAACTGCCTACATCTGTTACATGGGGAACGAGAACTATCGTACACCTTCACAGACAAAGTTAAAACTTTCGCTGATTCCTTAAAAGATCATCATTCAAATACCTACGTGGAAGACTATGTCAAACACGTAAATATCTTCTTAGATGAAGAATACCAAACTTATCTCAGGTTACCTTGGGGCAACTCCCAGACCTGTTCACATGCAATCAAGTAGCATACACACTTAAAGACAAAAGTCACCTGGCTTAGATAACAGAGATAATACCGCTCCTTGGACATCAGTAAATACCTTAAGGAACAAGTGTCTCTATTCATCAAAGAACTCTCGAATAACTATTATCACGCGCCTGTCATAAATAATTAATGATGGTATTTCTCCTGAAGAAAGAAGAAAGTTTATGCGCTTAGTGTTCGATCCCCATGAATTCGGTTATATTTTATCAATCCCTTAAAAAAAAAAAAAAAAAAAAAAAAAAAAAAAAACATTCATTATTCTAAATAAATAAACTCCCAAAGTTCTAGGTTAACCTACAAAAAATTCGTATACGCAAGTTATGATTATCCCCCAATTCAATACATAGAGTAGCAAAATACTCCGGAGAAGCTGTTTTTCACTCCAGTTTGTTGTTTAAACACCTTCCGGTTATCATTGCTTTATATACCATGTGTCCATAAAGCCCCACCCTACCCTCTTGTTTATTTTTTTATTAATGGAAATAGACAGATTTGCTTTGGTGAAAGTTTAGATAACCAAAGGAGGAGTTTTTTGAAGTATCAAAATTTTCAACCCTTACCCCAAAATGGGGTAGTATGGGGGTATATCAAGAATTTTAAATAGCAACCCCTATTGAGTGATACCTATATGTTAAAGGTCTTTTCAAAATAAGAATAATGACGCAAACCAGAGGTCCCTAAGTTCATCCTACCCAACACAGCAACCAATTAAATTGTGAATTTTACGTTAATAATTAGACCGGAAATGTGAAGAAATGTACAACAAGCTTTTGAGTCCAGAATCTATTTCTGCCCAAAAGTAAATGTTAGCCATTTCAAGAACTTAATATGAGCTAAAAAAACAAGGTAAGGCTCTAACCATCATTTTACCAACATAGAGCAGTTTGTAATGTAATAAAAACAACCGTAGTTTGTAGTTTAACATTCACAATTCGATTGGTCGCTGTGTTGGGTAGGATGAACCTAGAGACCACTGGTTTGCGCCATTATTCTTATTTTGAAAAACCTTTAAAATGAGGTATCACTCAATTGGGGTTGCTTTTTAAAATTCTTGACTTACCCCCAAACTACCCCATTTTGGGGTAAGGGTTGAAAATTTTGATATGTCAAAAAACTCCTCCTTTGGTTATCTATACTTTCCCCAAAGCAAATCTATCTATTTCCATTAATAAAAAAATAAGAGGGGGTGGGACTTTTTGGACACATGGTATTTAAATGAATAAAAGAACATAAAATAAAGACCCAAGACCTCGAATACTCTAATGGCGTCAGGGTTTGAAAAGAACAAGAATTGGTGAAGATAGAAATGATGAAAGAGAATAATCTAACCCAAGACTAATCCAGGTAGTGTCCTTCCGGATTATCACGTCCGTACTCACTATAGTGAGGCCCTGAGGTGTAGCTGTCTTTCATTAAGGACTTTTAACCCTAGCTATGAACCAAGTCGATGACTATGTTTTGTATATGAGTTGTGTGAGACAGCTGAAACAATATTATCACGCAGTTCATCTCTCTCTAATTAAAACTGAATGAATAAAAGAAACGGATAAAAATAACCTGTTTTTGTCACTTTTATCAGTGTCCCGATTATTCAAATGTAATCCTCACACAGCAATCAGGCACACTTGTAAAGTTGAACTATCTGTAAACACTTCTGCATAAATAATTATTCATTTACGATTACGCAATTACGCTGGTATTGTTGATTTATTTCAATAAAGTAATCATGGTGACACACTGTTTGTTTTAAAATGTAAACAGTTTCCATATGGTTTACATAATTAACAAGTTGCTGCCACGCCTCCATTTGGTAGTAAGCCAAATGTATAGAATGTTGGCGGTAAAAGGAAAAACAAATTGAGACAATCTGGTTTAACACCTAATTATCAATGAAGAGAAATTTAAAAAATAAACTACGAGTATATGTTTAAATTGAACAACTTTATCTTCCCACTTTACGGGGATTTTTAACGGTCCTAAATTATGATTTTTTTTTAATATTTAAAAGACTCTGCATCTACATCCTTATAAAGTAATCCGGTGCTAAATATTGTCGATTTCATGTTTGATTGCAGTGCGGCTCTTATGAGTCGGTGTGCTATCAGTCAGACCAAAAACATCAGACACTGCCACATAATAATGTGCGTAATCGATCAGTTGTTCCATCGAACGATTAAGGAAGCCTGTGGTTTCATTGGGTTTAGTTAAAATGTTAGGAATAAGAATTTACCCTGGGCGTTATGTTTCTTTAATAACAAGTGTTTAATGGAAAAATAATTGGTGCTATTTTTAAAGTGAGGTTATGGTCAAGAGAAATAAATATTTTAAAGTGAAAAAAAAATTAATGAATCTATAATACATTTCTATTTTACCTATCAAATGTTTCGATAAAAACATTCTCGGAAATGATGACCGTGAAATATATCGACTTTAAATAACAAGCAAAAATGTAAATCATAGGATGTACCTACCGCAGATAGAAAAAATAGTAGTGTTGCAACTTTGCGCTCCTACGAAAATTTTATACAAAATTACTCTAATGCATAAACACCCAAAAAATAATGATGAAGATAAATGCAGCTTACTAACTTAACCTAACCTAAACACTCAAAAAATAATGACAAAGATAAATGCAGCTTACTAACTTAACCTAACCTAAACACCCAAAAATAATGAAGAAGAAAAATGCACCTTACTAACCTAACCTAACATAAACACTCAAAAAATAATGAAACAAATAATGCACCTTACTAACCTAACCTCACCTAAACACCCAAAAAATAATGAAGAGGAAAATGCACCTTACTAACCTAACCTCACCTAAACACTCAAAAAATAATGAAAAAGATAAATGCAGCTTACTAACCTAACCTAACCTAAACACCCAAAAATAATGAAGAAGAAAAATGCATCTTACTAACCACCCAAAACGCCCAAAAAATAATGAAAAAGATAAATCAGATTACTAACTTAACCTAACCTAAACACCCAAATATAATGAAGAAGAAAATGCACCTTACTAACCTAACCTAACCTAAACACCCAAAAATAATGAAAAAGAAAAATGCCCCTTACTAACCACCCAAAACACCCAAAAAATAATGAAGAAGAAAAATGCACCTTACTAACCTAACCTAACATAAATACCTAAAAACAATGAAGGAAAAAAATGCAGCTTACTAACTTAATCTAACCTAAACACCCAAAAATAATGAAGAAGAAAATGCACCTTACTAAACTAACCTAACCTAAGCACCCAAAAAAATAATGAAGAAGAAAATGCACCTTACTAACTTAACCTAACCTAAACACCCAAAAATAACGAAGAAGAAAATGCACCTCACTAACCTAACCTAACCTAACCTAAACACCCAAAAATAACGAAGAAGAAAAATGCAGCTTACTAACCTAACCTAACCCAAACACCCAAAAATAACGAAGAAGAAAAATGCAGCTTACTAACCTAACCTAACATAAACACCCAAAAATAACGAAGAGAATAATGCAGCTTACTAACGTAACCTAACCTAAACACCCAAAAATAACGAAGAAGAAAAATGCACCTTACTAAACCTAACCTAACCTAAACACCCAAAAATAACGAAGAAGAAAAATGCAGCTTACTAAACCTAACCTAACCTAAACACCCAAAAATAATGTAGAAGAAAATGCACCTTACTAACCTAACCTAACATAAATACCGAAAAATAATGAAGGAAAAAAATGCAGCTTACTAACCTAACCTAAACACCCAAAAATAATGAAGATGAAACATGCAGCTTACTCGTGAGCGCTAATTTAAATATTCTTCAATTCATCAGAAGAACCCCCCCCCCGCAATATCGTAGAGTTTAATAAAAATATGAAGTCTTCTATAGGAATAGTTTTTCGGACGTTGCAGAAGAGACAAGTGAACTCCGACCCTACATTTTTAGAAGTAATTATGGTATAAGATAATGTTTCTACCTGTAGACATTAAGACTTGTATAAAGTATTTATTTAGTGATTAGCCCCCCCCCCCGCCTACTTAGTCAGGTCAATAATGGCGGTCTATTCTGATCGAGAATGACTTTCCACGTATTTACTTATATGTTAGCTCATTTTGTTCGTTAGAATATCTAGATCAAAGGTGAAAACAGTATATTGAGGGGGTAACTCAATAATTTGTTTATTAACAATTAGAACGCTGGACGATTAAACATAACATGAAAAAAGGTCAATATACGAGTCATCACTAATATGTCATCTTCTATGTTTTTTGGTCGCTGATTCCGATTCTGATATCAAAATTGGAATTGAAATCAGCGACCTCAAAAACTTACAGGATATCATTTTCATAATTTATCACAATTTTGACCTGATATTGGCTTTTCTGTGGCGCCCTCTATGATTTGCATCTTTTTGACATCAAAATTGGAATCAGCGATCCAAAAACATAGAAGATGACATATTAATCTAGAAATTACATACATTTTTACAGATATTCCGTTTTATCAAGTTATATTCAATCGTCCAGCGTTCTAATTGTTTACAAGCCATTAATAAACAAATTATTAAGTTGTTCCTCAATAAACTGTTTTCAACTTTGATATAGATATTCTAACAAACAAAATGAGCTATCACATAAGTAAATCCGCGTAGAGTCACTCTGGATAGCTTTTTTCCCGCTTTTATTATCCAGACTAACGGTTTCAAACATGGTTTGTTTTGCTACACAACCATTATTACTGCATTCCAAGTTGTTCTCTGGATAATTGTATATTAAGATTCTCAACGCATTCTTTTTATTAACTCTCACAGTGTTAAATTGCGTTCGTACTTGAATTTACTGGAGTGTTTAATACTAAGAAAATGTATTAAATAAAATGAGATTAGGTAGGAAAAAGAGCTAAATGTTGATTTTTTACTCAAGAAATATCTACTTTTGCCATTTATCGAAACAAACTTATATAAAACTTAAATATTTAACGTAAAAAGGGATATTTCGTTCAGGTATTCAATGATTTCTTTCAATACTGACTAGGCTATTGTTAGTTATCTTTAAATGTAAAAATATGTAATATTTATTTATTCTTATAAGAAAATCTAATCCAATTCATAATAAAACACATAATTTAATTACTTCACAACGTTTGTGAAACTAATCACCAAATGAAACACACAAGTTTCCACAACAATCACTTACATTCCAACTAGACGACGTTTCAATGACGATGTCATCTTCAGTTGTTACACGTAGGCGACCGTTCAAACACCAAAAAGGTTTGTTTTGTTTCTTGTTGCTGTATGAAAGGGAACTGCAGTTCCCCCGGCGGTTGAAGGAATTTATTAGGGTCGATAATCCTGCCCCCCCCCACCAAATGTCTGCAGTTCCCCCGGCGGTCACTCCTAACATAACATAACCAAATATAACATAACCTAACCTAACCTAACATAACATAACCTAACCTAACATAACATAACGTAACCAAACCTAACGTAACCAAACATAACATAACCTAACCTAACCTAACCTAACCTACCCCAACTTAACCCAACCTACTATAATTATAAAACTTAAATAAACCTGTAAAGTTATATTATATTAAGTTATATATTATATTATATTATTATATTAAGTTTGTTTGCTTTCATTTAACACTTGAAAACATAACATATTATGTTTTTTAAATTTTTTTGTTGCATTACGTAAGTTAATTTATTTGTTGCGTTAGCAAATAACGTTATTACAGAAATGACCGCCGGGGGAACTGCAGTACACCCAATAAGGGGCTCCGGGGGAACTGCAGATACCCTTCGGGAGCTGCCCCTGACCGCCGCGCCGGGGGAACTGCAGAACTCACGTGTGAAAGGTGAAAAGCTTTCGATCATCTCCGTACATAAAAAATGTAGAAAAGAACTCAAAATAAAGACCCTTAGCCCTTGAATATTCTCATAGCATCTGTGTGAGAAGAAATCAAGAGTTCGTTAAGAGAGACCTGATTAGAAAGAGAGAGATTTAACCCAAAACTACATGAAAAAGTTTAAATACCTCTGGATTGCCACGCCCATACTCATTATAGGTGTAGCCCCTGAGGGGAGTGGTATACTATTTCTAAATATAAACATATTTAAATTGTACAAATTTATAACCTTTCAAACTTTATTATGTTTGCAAGTTGTTTAATAAATACAATTTATATTTGTTTTATTTTTGTACATCTTTCCAGATATTTAGCACGATAAAAATATAGTGCACGCCATTTTGAAATAGATATCAATCCGATTTGAATTTTTTTAAATCTAATTCAAAGGAATGGATGTTACATTTTTGTATTAAAAGTAGGCTTATTAGAATTCAAAAATATTTTGATAAATTGTAGACGGATGTTGTAGACAATTACAAAGAAATTATCATTTTAGTTTTTAGTGTATAACTGAAAAAAAAATTAAAAATAATAAAAAAAAAAAGTTTTGTTTGTCATTAAGGGAATTTTATTATTATACATTCTCGGACATTTGCCATCATTTGTGTGTTAAAAATCACATTTTTTACACCATTTTTCAAATCATTTTTAACACACAAATGATGGCAAATGTCCGAAAAATGTAGGTCTATAATAATAAAATTGAACTTCCATCATTAACAAATAACTTCAAACAGAGAATTAGGGAATCTTTTTTTGTCTCTTGTAAATTTTGTGTAGTTATGGTTTTCGACATATTCAATTTTAAATATTTTAAACGACTGCCATTTTAAAAATATAGAAAATTACGTTTTTATTTTTAGTAGGCTACACTTGTAAAACGTAACATGCAAAATGCGATACTAAATCTGAAGTCATTTTTGTTTTCTATTTCCAAAGTTTACTTACATTTTTTTTTTTTTATTATTTTTTTTTATGACTATCTGGAATTTTCATTTTTGGATTGACAACCATTTAAATGATATTTTCAGTGAAGATTAGGTTTTGTTCGTTTTTATTAGATTTTGGGGATGTGTGAGTAAGAAAGTTTGTGCAGTATTTCTGCAACGTTCATTTTTAACCTAATAAAATATTATTTTAATTAATTCACTTAATAGCTCTAAATTTTAGCACGAATTGTTGATAACTGTGTGTTTACGGGTGTAACTTTACTTAAATGAATATTAATCACTATTTGAAATAACTGATATTAGTCATTTTCATGGTTACTATGAAATTACTATTAGTTCCATCACGAGCTATTGTTCCCCTGGGCGATTGTTATCGAGGGTTGGTGTTTTTCCATGCTCCCTATTGAAGTATTTATCATACACACATGTCTACAACAGAGTTGGCCTAATCGAGAAGACCGAACTCTGTTGTTTTGTTAATGCATGCTTCGAGTTATTGTAAACGCGATACAGGTCAGTGATTGTCCGTTCAAAGTGACTACCTGAAATCTTTTAAAACCAAAAGGTAAGATTCATACATAATTTAATTTTAGTTATAAATTCTTCTTTAGTGAACATTTTTAAAAATGTTTGAATTTTAAAACCGAACCCTAACGGTTTGGAATGTTTGAAAATTGGCTGTTTTCTCGAATTCATGACTCAGAAACGATAAGAGATATTTTCGATTTGAAAAAAAACACAGTATAAATTGAATTTTCATCTTTCTTTGTGTAAAAGTTATTATCATTATGAAGAATATTTATGGTGGCGAAACGTGAAATCTTAAAATGTGGCACATATAAACTGCAATTTCTCGTAAACCATTTAAGATTTCAAAATGATTTATTTAGGGTTTACTCTCTATTCAATTCTGCATCTTTCGATTCCCATATCATTTGTTTAAAAAAATGTAAGATCATTTTTGAAAAACTTTAAACTGCAATTTCTCTTAAACCCTTTAAGATTTCAAAGTAATTTTTTCAGGGTTTTTTCTCTTCAATTCTTCATATTTTATTGTGCATATCGTTGAAATTGGTTTAATGTTAAATTTTTTACAAAAAATTTGATTAAAATGAAAAAATATTTAAAATTTTGAATATTTAATAGCACCCCTCGACTCCAATTTTATTTCTGCTTCTATTAAGCTACAAAAACAACCAAAAATCAGAAACTCACTTTTTCGCCTAAAATAACTGCTCTTACCATTTTGCAAAGTTTGAAAATTGGACATTTTCTCGAATTATTACTCAGACACTATAGGAGATATTTTCGATTTGAAAAAACTACAGTAAAATTTGAAGTTACTTCTTTCATCATGTATACTCATGTATAAGTTTATATCATTACCATATTGTATAGTTATGGAGCTACAGGCGATTGAAAAAGGTATCGCAAGTGGCGAAACGTGAAATGTTAAAATCTGGTATTTTTATTGACATATAAATTGCAATTACTCGTAAACCATTTCCGATTTCAAAGTTTTTTAAAAAAATTGGCTGTTTTCCCGAGTTAATTACTCAGAAACTATAAGAGATATTCTCGAATTGAAAACACCACATTAAAATATGAAATTTCTTCTTTCCTCATGTAAAACTTAATATCATTACGATGTATAGTTATGGAGCTACAGGCGATTTAAAAAGGTATTGCAAGTGGCGAAACGTGAAATGTTAAAATCTAGTATTTTTTTTGACATATAATTTGCAATAACTCTTAAACCATTTGAGATGTCAAAGTGATTTTTTCAGGGTTTATTCTCCTGTCAATTCTGCATCTTTCGATACCCATATCATTGGTTTAAAACATTTTTAATCTTTTTTGAAAATTTTTTAAACTGCAATTACTCATAAACCCTTTGATATTTCAAAGTCATTTTTTCAGGGTTTACTCTCCTTTCAATTATGCATCTATTGATGTGCATATCATTGGTATTGGTAAATGTTGATATTTTTACAAAAAAGTAGATAAAAATGAAAAAAATATAAAAATTTTGAAATTTCAATAGCACCCCTCGACTCCAAATTGAATTCTGCTTCTATTACGCTATAAAAACAATCAAAAATCAAAAACTCACTTTTTCGCCTAAAAAAGTAGTAAGGGGGTCCCCTTACCTTTTTGCAAAGTTTGAAAATTGGCTGTTTTCACAAGTAAATTACTCAGAAACTGTATAAGATATTTTCAAATTGAAAACACCACAGTAAAATTTGAACTTTCTTCTTTCCTCATGTACAATTTCATATCATAACGAATTATAGTTATGGAGCTACAGGCGATTTAAAAAGGTATTGCAAGTGGCGAAACGTGAAATGTTAAAATCTAGTATTTTTATTGACATATAAAATGCAATAACTCCTTAACCATTTGAGATGTCAAAGTGATTTTTTCAGGGTTTATTCTCCTGTCAATTCTGCATCTTTCGATACCCATATCATTGGTTTAAAAATTTTTTAATCTTTTTTGAAAATTTTTTAAACTGCAATTACTCATAAACCCTTTGATATTTCAAAGTCATTTTTTCAGGGTTTACTCTCCTTTCAATTATGCATCTATTGATGTGCATATCATTGGTATTGGTAAATGTTGATATTTTTACAAAAAAGTAGATAAAAATGAAAAAAATATAAAAATTTTGAAATTTCAATAGCACCCCTCGACTCCAAATTGAATTCTGCTTCTATTACGCTATAAAAACAATCAAAAATCAAAAACTCACTTTTTCGCCTAAAAAAGTAGTAAGGGGGTCCCCTTACCTTTTTGCAAAGTTTGAAAATTGGCTGTTTTCACAAGTAAATTACTCAGAAACTGTAAAAGATATTTTCGAATTGAAAACACCACAGTAAAATGTGAACTTTCTTCTTTCCTCATGTACAATTTCATATCATAACGAATTATAGTTATGGAGCTACACTCCAAATTGAATTCTGCTTCTATTAAGCTATAAAAAAAATCAAAAATCAAAAACTCACTTTTTCGCCTAAAAAAGTAGTAAGGGGGTCCCCTTACCTTTTTGCAAAGTTTGAAAATTGGCTGTTTTCACAAGTAAATTACTCAGAAACTGTAAAAGATATTTTCGAATTGAAAACACCACAGTAAAATTTGAACTTTCTTCTTTCCTCATGTACAATTTCATATCATAACGAATTATAGTTATGGAGCTACAGGCGATTTAAAAAGGTATTGCAAGTGGCGAAACGTGAAATGTTAAAATCTAGTATTTTTATTGACATATAAAATGCAATAACTCCTTAACAATTTGAGATGTCAAAGTGATTTTTTCAGGGTTTATTCTCCTGTCAATTCTGCATCTTTCGATACCCATATCATTGGTTTAAAAAATTTTTAATCTTTTTTGAAAATTTTTTAAACTGCAATTACTCATAAACCCTTTGATATTTCAAAGTCATTTTTTCAGGGTTTACTCTCCTTTCAATTATGCATCTATTGATGTGCATATCATTGGTATTGGTAAATGTTGATATTTTTACAAAAAAGTAGATAAAGATGAAAAAAATATTAAAATTTTGAAATTTCAATAGCACCCCTCGACTCCAAATTGAATTCTGCTTCTATTAAGCTATAAAAAAAATCAAAAATCAAAAACTCACTTTTTCGCCTAAAAAAGTAGTAAGGGGGTCATGTACAATTTCATATCATAACGAATTATAGTTATGGAGCTACAGGCGATTTAAAAAGGTATTGCAAGTGGCGAAACGTGAAATGTTAAAATCTAGTATTTTTATTGACATATAAAATGCAATAACTCCTTAACCATTTGAGATGTCAAAGTGATTTTTTCAGGGTTTATTCTCCTGTCAATTCTGCATCTTTCGATACCCATATCATTGGTTTAAAAAATTTTTAATCTTTTTTGAAAATTTTTTAAACTGCAATTACTCATAAACCCTTTGATATTTCAAAGTCATTTTTTCAGGGTTTACTCTCCTTTCAATTATGCATCTATTGATGTGCATATCATTGGTATTGGTAAATGATGATATTTTTACAAAAAAGTAGATAAAAATGAAAAAAATATTAAAATTTTGAAATTTTAATAGCACCCCTCGACTCCAAATTGAATTCTGCTTCTATTAAGCTATAAAAAAAATCAAAAATCAAAAACTCACTTTTTCGCCTAAAAAAGTAGTAAGGGGGTCCCCTTACCTTTTTGCAAAGTTTGAAAATTGGCTGTTTTCACAAGTAAATTACTCAGAAACTGTAAAAGATATTTTCGAATTGAAAACACCACAGTAAAATTTGAACTTTCTTCTTTCCTCATGTACAATTTCATATCATAACGAATTATAGTTATGGAGCTACAGGCGATTTAAAAAGGTATTGCAAGTGGCGAAACGTGAAATGTTAAAATCTAGTATTTTTATTGACATATAAATTGCAATAACTCCTTAACCATTTGAGATGTCAAAGTGATTTTTTCAGGGTTTATTCTCCTGTCAATTATGCATCTTTCGATACCCATATCATTGGTTTAAAAATTTTTTAATCTTTTTTGAAAATTTTTTAAACTGCAATTACTCATAAACCCTTTGATATTTCAAAGTCATTTTTTCAGGGTTTACTCTCCTTTCAATTATGCATCTATTGATGTGCATATCATTGGTATTGGTAAATGTTGATATTTTTACAAAAAAGTAGATAAAAATGAAAAAAATATTAAAATTTTGAAATTTCAATAGCACCCCTCGACTCCAAATTAAATTCTGCTTCTATTAAGCTATAAAAACAATCAAAAATCAAAAACTCACTTTTTCGCCTAAAAAAGTAGTAAGGGGGTCCCCTTACCTTTTTGCAAAGTTTGAAAATTGGCTGTTTTCACAAGTAAATTACTCAGTAACTGTAAAAGATATTTTCGAATTGAAAACACCACAGTAAAATTTGAACTTTCTTCTTTCCTCATGTACAATTTCATATCATAACGAATTATAGTTATGGAGCTACAGGCGATTTAAAAAGGTATTGCAAGTGGCGAAACGTGAAATGTTAAAATCTAGTATTTTTATTGACATATAAAATGCAATAACTCCTTAACCATTTGAGATGTCAAAGTGATTTTTTCAGGGTTTATTCTCCTGTCAATTCTGCATCTTTCGATATACATATCATTGGTTTAAAAATTTTTTAATCTTTTTTGAAAATTTTTTAAACTGCAATTATTCATAAACCCTGTGATATTTCAAAGTCATTTTTTCAGGGTTTACTCTCCTTTCAATTATGCATCTATTGATGTGCATATTATTGGTATTGGTAAATGATGATATTTTTACAAAAAAGTAGATAAAAATGAAAAAAATATTAAAATTTTGAAATTTCAATAGCACCCCTCGACTCCAAGTTGAATTCTGCTTCTATTAAGCTATAAAAAAAAATCAAAAATCAAAAACTCACTTTTTCGCCTAAAAAAGTAGTAAGGGGGTCATGTACAATTTCATATCATAACGAATTATAGTTATGGAGCTACAGGCGATTTAAAAAGGTATTGCAAGTGGCGAAACGTGAAATGTTAAAATCTAGTATTTTTATTGACATATAAATTGCAATAACTCCTTAACCATTTGAGATGTCAAAGTGATTTTTTCAGGGTTTATTCTCCTGTCAATTCTGCATCTTTCGATACCCATATCATTGGTTTAAACAATTTTTAATCTTTTTTGAAAATTTTTTAAACTGCAATTACTCATAAACCCTTTGATATTTCAAAGTCATTTTTTCAGGGTTTACTCTCCTTTCAATTATGCATCTATTGATGTGCATATCATTGGTATTGGTAAATGTTGATATTTTTACAAAAAAGTAGATAAAAATGAAAAAAATATAAAAATTTTGAAATTTCAATAGCACCCCTCGACTCCAAATTGAATTCTGCTTCTATTACGCTATAAAAACAATCAAAAATCAAAAACTCACTTTTTCGCCTAAAAAAGTAGTAAGGGGGTCCCCTTACCTTTTTGCAAAGTTTGAAAATTGGCTGTTTTCACAAGTAAATTACTCAGTAACTGTAAAAGATATTTTCGAATTGAAAACACCACAGTAAAATTTGAACTTTCTTCTTTCCTCATGTACAATTTCATATCATAACGAATTATAGTTATGGAGCTACAGGCGATTTAAAAAGGTATTGCAAGTGGCGAAACATGAAATGTTAAAATCTAGTATTTTTATTGACATATAAAATGCAATAACTCCTTAACCATTTGAGATGTCAAAGTGATTTTTTCAGGGTTTATTCTCCTGTCAATTCTGCATCTTTCGATACCCATATCATTGGTTTAAAAAATTTTTAATCTTTTTTGAAAATTTTTAAACTGCAATTACTCATAAACCCTTTGATATTTCAAAGTCATTTTTTCAGGGTTTACTCTCCTTTCAATTATGCATCTATTGATGTGCATATCATTGGTATTGGTAAATGATGATATTTTTACAAAAAAGTAGATAAAAATGAAAAAAATATTAAAATTTTGAAATTTCAATAGCACCCCTCGACTCCAAGTTGAATTCTGCTTCTATTAAGCTATAAAAAAAATCAAAAATCAAAAACTCACTTTTTCGCCTAAAAAAGTAGTAAGGGGGTCATGTACAATTTCATATCATAACGAATTATAGTTATGGAGCTACAGGCGATTTAAAAAGGTATTGCAAGTGGCGAAACGTGAAATGTTAAAATCTAGTATTTTTATTGACATATAAAATGCAATAACTCCTTAACCATTTGAGATGTCAAAGTGATTTTTTCAGGGTTTATTCTCCTGTCAATTCTGCATCTTTCGATACCCATATCATTGGTTTAAAAATTTTTTAATCTTTTTTGAAAATTTTTTAAACTGCAATTACTCATAAACCCTTTGATATTTCAAAGTCATTTTTTCAGGGTTTACTCTCCTTTCAATTATGCATCTATTGATGTGCATATCATTGGTATTGGTAAATGTTGATATTTTTACAAAAAAGTAGATAAAAATGAAAAAAATATAAAAATTTTGAAATTTCAATAGCACCCCTCGACTCCAAATTGAATTCTGCTTCTATTACGCTATAAAAACAATCAAAAATCAAAAACTCACTTTTTCGCCTAAAAAAGTAGTAAGGGGGTCCCCTTACCTTTTTGCAAAGTTTGAAAATTGGCTGTTTTCACAAGTAAATTACTCAGAAACTGTAAAAGATATTTTCGAATTGAAAACACCACAGTAAAATGTGAACTTTCTTCTTTCCTCATGTACAATTTCATATCATAACGAATTATAGTTATGGAGCTACACTCCAAATTGAATTCTGCTTCTATTAAGCTATAAAAAAAATCAAAAATCAAAAACTCACTTTTTCGCCTAAAAAAGTAGTAAGGGGGTCCCCTTACCTTTTTGCAAAGTTTGAAAATTGGCTGTTTTCACAAGTAAATTACTCAGAAACTGTAAAAGATATTTTCGAATTGAAAACACCACAGTAAAATTTGAACTTTCTTCTTTCCTCATGTACAATTTCATATCATAACGAATTATAGTTATGGAGCTACAGGCGATTTAAAAAGGTATTGCAAGTGGCGAAACGTGAAATGTTAAAATCTAGTATTTTTATTGACATATAAAATGCAATAACTCCTTAACAATTTGAGATGTCAAAGTGATTTTTTCAGGGTTTATTCTCCTGTCAATTCTGCATCTTTCGATACCCATATCATTGGTTTAAAAAATTTTTAATCTTTTTTGAAAATTTTTTAAACTGCAATTACTCATAAACCCTTTGATATTTCAAAGTCATTTTTTCAGGGTTTACTCTCCTTTCAATTATGCATCTATTGATGTGCATATCATTGGTATTGGTAAATGTTGATATTTTTACAAAAAAGTAGATAAAGATGAAAAAAATATTAAAATTTTGAAATTTCAATAGCACCCCTCGACTCCAAATTGAATTCTGCTTCTATTAAGCTATAAAAAAAATCAAAAATCAAAAACTCACTTTTTCGCCTAAAAAAGTAGTAAGGGGGTCATGTACAATTTCATATCATAACGAATTATAGTTATGGAGCTACAGGCGATTTAAAAAGGTATTGCAAGTGGCGAAACGTGAAATGTTAAAATCTAGTATTTTTATTGACATATAAAATGCAATAACTCCTTAACCATTTGAGATGTCAAAGTGATTTTTTCAGGGTTTATTCTCCTGTCAATTCTGCATCTTTCGATACCCATATCATTGGTTTAAAAAATTTTTAATCTTTTTTGAAAATTTTTTAAACTGCAATTACTCATAAACCCTTTGATATTTCAAAGTCATTTTTTCAGGGTTTACTCTCCTTTCAATTATGCATCTATTGATGTGCATATCATTGGTATTGGTAAATGATGATATTTTTACAAAAAAGTAGATAAAAATGAAAAAAATATTAAAATTTTGAAATTTTAATAGCACCCCTCGACTCCAAATTGAATTCTGCTTCTATTAAGCTATAAAAAAAATCAAAAATCAAAAACTCACTTTTTCGCCTAAAAAAGTAGTAAGGGGGTCCCCTTACCTTTTTGCAAAGTTTGAAAATTGGCTGTTTTCACAAGTAAATTACTCAGAAACTGTAAAAGATATTTTCGAATTGAAAACACCACAGTAAAATTTGAACTTTCTTCTTTCCTCATGTACAATTTCATATCATAACGAATTATAGTTATGGAGCTACAGGCGATTTAAAAAGGTATTGCAAGTGGCGAAACGTGAAATGTTAAAATCTAGTATTTTTATTGACATATAAATTGCAATAACTCCTTAACCATTTGAGATGTCAAAGTGATTTTTTCAGGGTTTATTCTCCTGTCAATTATGCATCTTTCGATACCCATATCATTGGTTTAAAAATTTTTTAATCTTTTTTGAAAATTTTTTAAACTGCAATTACTCATAAACCCTTTGATATTTCAAAGTCATTTTTTCAGGGTTTACTCTCCTTTCAATTATGCATCTATTGATGTGCATATCATTGGTATTGGTAAATGTTGATATTTTTACAAAAAAGTAGATAAAAATGAAAAAAATATTAAAATTTTGAAATTTCAATAGCACCCCTCGACTCCAAATTAAATTCTGCTTCTATTAAGCTATAAAAACAATCAAAAATCAAAAACTCACTTTTTCGCCTAAAAAAGTAGTAAGGGGGTCCCCTTACCTTTTTGCAAAGTTTGAAAATTGGCTGTTTTCACAAGTAAATTACTCAGTAACTGTAAAAGATATTTTCGAATTGAAAACACCACAGTAAAATTTGAACTTTCTTCTTTCCTCATGTACAATTTCATATCATAACGAATTATAGTTATGGAGCTACAGGCGATTTAAAAAGGTATTGCAAGTGGCGAAACGTGAAATGTTAAAATCTAGTATTTTTATTGACATATAAAATGCAATAACTCCTTAACCATTTGAGATGTCAAAGTGATTTTTTCAGGGTTTATTCTCCTGTCAATTCTGCATCTTTCGATATACATATCATTGGTTTAAAAATTTTTTAATCTTTTTTGAAAATTTTTTAAACTGCAATTATTCATAAACCCTGTGATATTTCAAAGTCATTTTTTCAGGGTTTACTCTCCTTTCAATTATGCATCTATTGATGTGCATATTATTGGTATTGGTAAATGATGATATTTTTACAAAAAAGTAGATAAAAATGAAAAAAATATTAAAATTTTGAAATTTCAATAGCACCCCTCGACTCCAAGTTGAATTCTGCTTCTATTAAGCTATAAAAAAAAATCAAAAATCAAAAACTCACTTTTTCGCCTAAAAAAGTAGTAAGGGGGTCATGTACAATTTCATATCATAACGAATTATAGTTATGGAGCTACAGGCGATTTAAAAAGGTATTGCAAGTGGCGAAACGTGAAATGTTAAAATCTAGTATTTTTATTGACATATAAATTGCAATAACTCCTTAACCATTTGAGATGTCAAAGTGATTTTTTCAGGGTTTATTCTCCTGTCAATTCTGCATCTTTCGATACCCATATCATTGGTTTAAACAATTTTTAATCTTTTTTGAAAATTTTTTAAACTGCAATTACTCATAAACCCTTTGATATTTCAAAGTCATTTTTTCAGGGTTTACTCTCCTTTCAATTATGCATCTATTGATGTGCATATCATTGGTATTGGTAAATGTTGATATTTTTACAAAAAAGTAGATAAAAATGAAAAAAATATAAAAATTTTGAAATTTCAATAGCACCCCTCGACTCCAAATTGAATTCTGCTTCTATTACGCTATAAAAACAATCAAAAATCAAAAACTCACTTTTTCGCCTAAAAAAGTAGTAAGGGGGTCCCCTTACCTTTTTGCAAAGTTTGAAAATTGGCTGTTTTCACAAGTAAATTACTCAGTAACTGTAAAAGATATTTTCGAATTGAAAACACCACAGTAAAATTTGAACTTTCTTCTTTCCTCATGTACAATTTCATATCATAACGAATTATAGTTATGGAGCTACAGGCGATTTAAAAAGGTATTGCAAGTGGCGAAACATGAAATGTTAAAATCTAGTATTTTTATTGACATATAAAATGCAATAACTCCTTAACCATTTGAGATGTCAAAGTGATTTTTTCAGGGTTTATTCTCCTGTCAATTCTGCATCTTTCGATACCCATATCATTGGTTTAAAAAATTTTTAATCTTTTTTGAAAATTTTTAAACTGCAATTACTCATAAACCCTTTGATATTTCAAAGTCATTTTTTCAGGGTTTACTCTCCTTTCAATTATGCATCTATTGATGTGCATATCATTGGTATTGGTAAATGATGATATTTTTACAAAAAAGTAGATAAAAATGAAAAAAATATTAAAATTTTGAAATTTCAATAGCACCCCTCGACTCCAAGTTGAATTCTGCTTCTATTAAGCTATAAAAAAAATCAAAAATCAAAAACTCACTTTTTCGCCTAAAAAAGTAGTAAGGGGGTCATGTACAATTTCATATCATAACGAATTATAGTTATGGAGCTACAGGCGATTTAAAAAGGTATTGCAAGTGGCGAAACGTGAAATGTTAAAATCTAGTATTTTTATTGACATATAAATTGCAATAACTCCTTAACCATTTGAGATGTCAAAGTGATTTTTTCAGGGTTTATTCTCCTGTCAATTCTGCATCTTTCGATACCCATATCATTGGTTTAAAAAATTTTTAATCTTTTTTGAAAATTTTTTAAACTGCAATTACTCATAAACCCTTTGATATTTCAAAGTCATTTTTTCAGGGTTTACTCTCCTTTCAATTATGCATCTATTGATGTGCATATCATTGGTATTGGTAAATGTTGATATTTTTACAAAAAAGTAGATAAAAATGAAAAAAATATAAAAATTTTGAAATTTCAATAGCACCCCTCGACTCCAAATTGAATTCTGCTTCTATTACGCTATAAAAACAATCAAAAATCAAAAACTCACTTTTTCGCCTAAAAAAGTAGTAAGGGGGTCCCCTTACCTTTTTGCAAAGTTTGAAAATTGGCTGTTTTCACAAGTAAATTACTCAGAAACTGTAAAAGATATTTTCGAATTGAAAACACCACAGTAAAATTTGAACTTTCTTCTTTCCTCATGTACAATTTCATATCATAACGAATTATAGTTATGGAGCTACAGGCGATTTAAAAAGGTATTGCAAGTGGCGAAACGTGAAATGTTAAAATCTAGTATTTTTATTGACATATAAAATGCAATAACTCCTTAACAATTTGAGATGTCAAAGTGATTTTTTCAGGGTTTATTCTCCTGTCAATTCTGCATCTTTCGATACCCATATCATTGGTTTAAAAAATTTTTAATCTTTTTTGAAAATTTTTTAAACTGCAATTACTCATAAACCCTTTGATATTTCAAAGTCATTTTTTCAGGGTTTACTCTCCTTTCAATTATGCATCTATTGATGTGCATATCATTGGTATTGGTAAATGTTGATATTTTTACAAAAAAGTAGATAAAGATGAAAAAAATATTAAAATTTTGAAATTTCAATAGCACCCCTCGACTCCAAATTGAATTCTGCTTCTATTAAGCTATAAAAACAATCAAAAATCAAAAACTCACTTTTTTGCCTAAAATAAGTAGTAAGTTTGAAAATTGGCTTTTTTTGTGGAATTAATTACTCAGAAACTATAAAAGATATTTTCGATTTGATAAACCCACAATATAATTTGAACTTTCTTCTTTCATAATGTACAATTTGGTATTTGTTTAATGTATATTTCGGGAGCTACAGGCGTTTTAAAAAGACAATGCAAGTGGCGAAATGTGAAATCTTAAAATATGGCACATATAAACTGCAATTTCTCGTAAACCATTTGAGATTTCAAAATGATTTTTTCAGGTTATACTCCCTTTTCAAATCTGCATCTTTTGATACCCATATCATTTGTTTAAAAAAATTTATGATCTTTTTGAAAAACTTTAAATTGCAATATCTCGTAAACTCTTTGAGATTTCTAAGTAATTTTTTCCCTTCAATTCCTCGTCTTTTAATTTTCATATCGTTGGTATTGGTTAATGGTAATGTTTTTGTTAAAAATTAGATAAAAATGAAAAAATTTAGAAATTTTAATAGCATTACTCGACTCCAAATTGATTTCTGTTATATCTCGGGAACCTCAGTTATGGTAGTCCATATGGGCAATGACTACATAAATACTATAAGACACGACATAGGATAGGGAAATAGTTTACGCTTTACGGGTGCTGTTCGTCACAAGTTTGACACACAGCTATCAGAAAGCGCTAGCAGCAGGTGCTTCACTGTACGCATCCCACTTGGTTGAGACTGTACAACTGTTGACCTCTCTCTCACAAACCTTCTCACTTACTTCCGTCAGCATAGTCAGTGTTGTCAGTTCGTGCGCTGAGATAAGCGATTCTCGACCTTCCCTTGCATCTCTGGTCCCATATGTGGCATCAGTGCGTTTTCTCTTATCCGCCTGAAACATTGTTTGACCGTAGAGCCACCTAGCGCCAGTCACATCAACTACAGATTCTCTAGCAGAGCGACAGCTCCACACCCTAGCACGTATTGGACAACTCAAGAATAAGCGTAGAATATTTAACATGGCCATGTCGTGTCTTATAGTATTTATGTAGTCATTGATATGGGGTAATTCTGTTCAATCCATTAAACTTATTCCTATAAAAAAAATAATTACAAATAGGTACCCCTAGTTAAAATATTTTGTAATTTAAAATATAGAGATTCATGCAGATGTGTATTAAAAAAATCAATTTTTTAATCATACCCTGTATTTATGTTTTAAATGTTTTGCTATTTCTCAAACCCAACCAGATTGATATCAGTCAGCACCATCACAGGCATTACTTACGACTGCAAATACTCCAATACCAGATTCATAGACTATAAATATATGAATATGGTGTCTGCTACTCGGGTTTGAAATTGTACAATGGATATCTCAGAATTTGAAAGAAATTAATTCTTTTAGTAAGTTTGAGACAAACTTAAAAAATACTTTAATAAACGGGCATTTTACTAGGTACGAGATTATCTAAACCTATATTTTGAGATATAGGTCTTCTGTTTCTGTTTTGTTCCTTATTTAAGCATCTGTGTCATGTTTTGTTTTTTTATATTTGCTGTATCTTAAGAAGGGAAACTTCTATCTTTTTATGATAAATATAGAACAACATTTTCTATGTAACCATCCTTGCTGTTTGTATACCAAACGAGAAAATAATAAATAAAAAAATAAATATTGCATTGTCGCAGAGTTCATTCCATAAAATCAAAACACTTAATAAGCACATTCAGTACTACTTTTAACCACAATCGTGGTGGCTGGTGACTGCCACCACAATTCTGGTGACTGCATTTGGTAACTGGCACTACATGGTCAAACTCGATGTGCTTTACTTAAAATGACTCTTCAACCTGTTCTGTATGCTGAAATCATATAATCTCCTTAAGCCTTACAAGAATGATTACCTGAGTATATTAGTTGTTGAAATCTGTTAATATTTTCTCATATTGCACATGAATAGACGGATAAACAAAATATTTTGAGCTATTACAATACAAGAATGGAGTAAGTTATTTTAATCTAAATTAGCCTCAAACCAAATGTGAAATAATTTCATAACACAAACTCAAGGAAGTTAAAGATAATCTTTTATCAAACTATTTTTATCAGTTTTGTGACAATTGTTTCTTATCAGAACAAACTAGTTTATTTCATGCTATGTGAAGTCCTGCATTTGATTGGTGTATATTATAGCCACCATAGAGTCGTCATTTTAACTGTGTAACTCTTATAATTTCTTGTGTGTTCTTAGCTAAACAGTTGCATAATTAATTAATTAATTTTAAATCAATTCCAGTCCAGAAACCTTTTAGTATTAATTTTTATTTCAAATTCACTTTGGTTCTTTCTTATTTTCCTAATTAAATATTCTCTGATTTTGTTTCTGCATATTGTAAACAGTTTCCATTTAATAAAATTTTTATTTCTTACACATTGTGATGTTTGTTCTTCGTTTTTAATACATTATAATAATTACTGCAGTTCTTTTATTTGTTGATCTTTCATTAATAAGTAGTTAAATAAATAGTGCAAAATACTGCATAAAATTTCTCACTCACCTATCCCTAAAACCAGATAAAAACCACCCAAAACTAATAGTCACCAAAAATGTTAGTTCATTGATTGTCAATAAAAAAATGTGAAATGAACAATGGAAACTAAATTTGAAAACATATATATATATATATATTTATATTTAAATAAGAGCCTAAACTTCCTTCCAATATATCCTTAGCGTAAATCATATTTGCTAAGCTTATTAGCGTTTTAACTAAGCTTTTAATGATGTAGGTCACAAGTTTAATTTAGTTTTTTCCCAATTATTTCTGAACTTTTCACATATGACGAAAATTTTAACGAAATCAGTAGAGACAATTAAAAATATAACATATTTTTTTATAACAGCCTCATGGCTAATTTTGTTCGTTTTCACTTGTAACTTACAAACTGGAATTGTTGGAGAAATAGCAACCAAAATGTTTTGTTTGGTCCTTCGAGACTTTACTTCAACAAAATTTTATCAATTTAGTTTCAGCAGATTTTGATAAAATCATAATTATATGTTTTTATTCATATAGCAGCTACCCCCCAAAAAATGTATGGAGTTATGAAAAAAAATAGTCCTGAAATATGTCAACGTACAAAAATTTGATTAAAATCGATCCATGTTAGAGCTACAGAACACTGCACATATAATAGGTGACAAACATACTTTCTTGGATTCAGGGTGCTTGAAAGAACAATATAACCACAGAAAACTCAAAATTCTTGTCGCAGGGAAGGTGGTATCTCCCCGGCGGGTTTTGAAGTGTGATGCTTTGTGGAGTTGTGTGTAAAGAACTTGAGCGAATTTCATTTACGTCTAATGCATTATCAGATTATTTTTTGAAAATCATTATTGTGACGAAAAATTGATTCATTTTAAATATTAGGCTAGAATTACTAAGATTGTTAAGAACAAACGATGGTATGTAAGTTTAACTAGGGATGTAAGTTAGTATATTAGTAAGTAAGTAAGTAAGTATGTATGTAATTAAGGTATGTAAGGTGGTATGTAAGTTTAACTTACCATACACAAACGATGGTATGTAAGTTTAGATATTAGTAGATAAGGAAATAACTGAAAATTGCCAATGCTTTTAATTTAAATTTAGTGCATATACAATTTTTTTTTTACAACTGAAGACAAATATACTTTCAAGTGGGTTTTGAAATAAAATGTATTATTTTAAAAAGTTGTTTTAATAATTTTACTTTTTAGTCTTTAGAGTTTTTCATTTTTATCTTAATGATGTACCAAAATAATTTAATCGAGGAGGGGAATCTGTTAAAATTTGAATTCTACCCACTAAAGCCTTTCTGTAGATACCCAAATTGGTGGTGTTGTCTAACAATATTGAAATCAAGGGGAGGGGGAATTGAAGGGAAGAGAATATTGACTCAAATTTGATGGAACATTAAATTTTGCAGGAATATGCACCTAAGCCTATTGAAAATTTGGAATTGGTTTAAAATGTATGAAGATTTAAATCTAATAGATAGAGCAAACTAAATAAACACAAGTAAAATTAGAAATTCAAATATCTAAAAAACATTCTTAAATAGTAGGTTGATGTTTAATTATAGTTAAACCATTATTAACTTATAAAAACCAAAGATTCTAATTTTCCATCATTACCTTTACATTTAGTTACATAAATTCAGAAAATATTATATAAACTCATATATTGCACATTTTTCTAGCTTTTTTTTCACTCAAGAAGACTTATCTAATAACGAGTATTTTTACTATTGCTCCAATAAAAAGAAATCTCAAGTACATAAAGATAATCTCTAAGCTCAAAGCCAAGCCTTTTTAAGCAAATTGTTACACTATATATGTTAAAGATTGTAGGTGCTTGGTGGTATTCCATTTTAATAATTAAAACTAACACTTTTTAGTATAAACCACAACTTTATTTAAAATTTACCGACCATGGTTTCGCTAGTTACAGCATTGTCAAGGTATGACATGTAAACTACCTTGACAATGCTGTAACTAGCGAAACCATTGTTGGTAAATTTTAAATAAGGTTGTGGTTTATACTAAAAAGTGTTTGTTTTAATTTAATCAAATTGTTACAATTTATCATATATTAATTAATACTTTTAATTACTCCAGGAAATCAACTTTTATATAAAATGCAGAGTGGTGAAACTTTTAGTAGCTTGCTCTTAGGACTAATGAAGAGTCAAATGTTGCACAGATTCAAGCCTGACTGCTGACTGATAGTGTTAGGCTAGTCTTCATCTCTACTAGTCCAAATGGGGGCTTAAACTAAAAAGATTAAGTCAAAAATATTATAGTAATCTGTACATAATAGAACAAAATTTTTCATGATGTTGACAAGGTGCAGGCTAATGACCCCCTCCCCAATATGACCCTTTAGGAGGCTAATAAGCATATACTCCGCTCCCAGAGTGCATCAGTCGCTAGCAATTGGCTTGTGAGCGAGAAAGTATCATATTTTTCAGTTTAGAGATCAGCAAAAAACAACCAAGAGTCACATGAAGAGAATAGCCAATCTGACAGAAACTAAAAATCAAATGTGACGAATGAGATAATGTATTGTCATTGTGAATTTGTTTCCACTGTTTACAAGTCCCTCATTGTATCACAAAGGTAAAGTAAGACCTTCAGGTATGATTATTTTGTAACTTTTGGCTTTGATGTTGCTGCTCACCAGCTATGCCTTTTTGGCCTTGGAAATGTTGAATATCTCCACTATGATGACTAGATGTTTGATTTTGGAGTTGTATTTGTAAACCCAGAACTCACCACCACTCACTGTGTAATCACAGTGTTCAGGAAGTTAGGGTCACTATTTTAGTACCTGCAAGTCTTCTGGATAGAATTTCTTCTACTCTGTCACTGGCAGCTATAGCATGGATTTTGTGGACTCTCGGTAAGGCCAAATCTTCGTAAAAATGGAATTTACAGATGACAACAGTAGGCACTTAATGCTCTCATTATTTTGACTTGAGGACCTACTGGAACATAGATTGCTCCCCACCAAATTATTGTCATGACAAATTTGTGTCATGCCTACAGAATCATCAACGAAAACCTATTGAATCTTCTAAATGGTTTATATTTGACCATCATCGAGTTTAATACAATATCACTTTTCAAGTCATTCCATCATTTTTCATAAAATTAATATCTGATGAGTATTGAACTACCAATCACAGGTACAAACTATAGTACAAATGACTTATGCTCTCTGCAAGTGGGTAAAATGCACATGACATGTATATGAAGATACCCTTCACTTCCTAACCTGAGATCACTTCATTTGTTTTTTCAGGAAAAATTCAGGTGGGGTGTTTTTTGAATCCACATAGCTTGTTCTAAATATCTACAGTAATTTAAAAAAAAAGTCAAAATCAAATAATTAATTAAATGTTCTTTACAAATTATATTCTAAAAATGAATCCATTAAGCTGCATGTTTTATTTAATTCTAATTCAATATATAATATTTCTGTTCGTACAGATATGCCAATTCGAAACACTGCTTCTATTGACTCTCAATCCATCAGATCAGAAGGAAAGAGATTGATTGAAATATTCTTTGCAGAGTTTACTGGTACAGGGATACTAGTTTTGTTAGGATGTATGAGCCAGATAGTATGGAGTGAGAGTGATGTTGTACATCCATGGCAAGGCAGTGTTGTGTTTGCTGTAGTTGTCACTACTGTAATACAAGTAAGCAATATTTTAATTATTACTTTCTCTAAAGCAAGTTTATCCCTAAAAACATTAGTTTTGATGTTGGCATTAATTTTATTCTAAATCATCCTGAAAAATGGTCAACTTGGTGTAGAGATTATGCTCAAATTCATACACTCAGCTTTTCATAACAGCCTTTTAAACAGGATGTGGGGGGGGGGATTTTCATCATAGAGTTTGGGGGCACCACTGAATAAATAAAGAATCATTAAAATTCTAAACACCTATCAACTACTACTGAACATTGATTTTTATTCTTCATATAATTTTATTTTCTACAGATATATGGACACATTACAAATGCTCACTTGAATCCAGCTGTTACTCTGTGTTTTTATATACTTGGCGATATCACAGTTTTACAAGCTATAGTGTTTGTATTTGCTGAAGTTTCTGGTTCTATTGTTGGATTTGGAATACTCAAGGTAATGTATATTTATATTTATTAACCCTAGAATATTAGTTAGATATCTTTAAATCACAGGTAGTTTTGGTATTTCATAAGCATATTTTCATAAATTCACCATAATTTGAACACAAAATAAAATAAGAAAGTGTTCCATCATATAGTTTTATTCAGAAGAAAAAAAATGTGTACATTTTTTACCCTAGAAAAAATAAAAAAATATTGTTTTTTACAAAATTAGATACTTTGACGTAACACAACTTCCACAGATATTACTGACATTACATTGTATTATAAACAAAAGATTCATAATTAATTCTATTTTAAATAAAAACTATTTAGTTTTTTCATGTTTTTTGCAAAATAAAACAAAAGTAATAAACTCAGAAGAAATAAATAGAGACACCATATTTTATTTCCTTAGTATACCCCCTTAGTGCTTTGTTAAATGTTTGAAATATGTAGTATTTAACTTATCCCATTCTTGATACTATACTACTTTTATCTCTTAATATGTTTTGCTGTTTTTGACAGCATCAACTTAATTTTTTTTTTTTTTTAAACCCATATTGCACATACAAACATACACTGATATAAACACAATTTGCAATCTTAATTTTTGATATCAGTAATTTTAAAGGATTTTTTCCCTTGTTGTTTAAAGTGAAAATCCTTCCAGTCATTATCACTTTAAAAAAAAAAAAAAAAAAGAGAAAAAAAGAGCATAAAATAGAAACTCTTAGGCCTTGAATGCTCATTATGTCAGGGTCAAAAGAGAGCAATAGTTGGTTAAGAGACATCTGCTAGGAAGATAAGAGAGGAAGCTTAGTTCAAGATTACCTGAAGGAATTACGAATCTGAAGGAATGTCCAACTACGATACCTCGGGATTGCTATACTCTACTCATTAGTGAGCATCTGAGAGGTGATTTTAAAGGAAGTAGCACTTGTCATGATATTAGGAACTCCCTTTTAGTTGTGTCTGGGAGTTCCTAGCATCACAATCAATGCTAATCCATTAAAATTATCTAAGTCAAATATTAAGTTTGCAATGTGTGTATCAACTGTCAATAGATGTTTTAAATATATCTTGAACACCTGATGATACTAACAGCAAAACATGTAGTCATAGAATAAAACTAATAAAATGTCAAGATGGAAATATGTTAACAATTATTTTTAGACATCAGCTATTCAATAACAATGGCTGCTTTCATATGGGAGTATTAATACAAAATATTAAATTTTTTCATGTTGTCGTGCTGGATTCTTTAGTTATAGAAAATTATTAAGCAATAGGTCATTGAGATAAAAACAGAAGAGAAAGGGTAACATGTTTAACAAAAGCATTTTTGACTTCTAAAACTAATCAGTCCTTATTAATCACCTCAATCCTACATTTTATTTCAGTTTTTTTTGGAAATTATTTATTTATTTTTTAAAATTTGAACACAAGACCAGATTTGCTATCTGATGCGAATAAAATATTACATGCCGTATGTGGAATTGGTTGTAGTTCTTGCCGCTTGATAAATGTTCTTTAAATCTTGGTTTAGAAGTCCTGTTAGTTTGACCGATATAATTCTTCTCACAATCATTGAATTTGGGTCTATACATACTAGCAACAGAATATTTTGGTTGGATTTAGCATAGTTCAAAATTTGTAGTACAGTAGTATACTATTGTTAGTTTTGCTTAAGATATTGTATCCACATTTTTTATGCTTGTTTCGGGTTTGTTTGTCAAAGATAGGGAGGCGTATAATTCATTTACATATACAGTAGTTGTTTGTCTTAATGTCTGTGTTACTATTTAGGGTAGTGCTTCTTATTTTTATTAAAAAATTATGTAAGCATTTGAAGCATTGTTCTATGTGTTTGATTGTTGCAATTTCAACCATGAGATCATCTGGTTCTATGGGACTATTTAAAACTTGATTTACTATATTACATAAGCACCCTTTTAGTAGGAATAAGGATGTCTAGACAATCCATGTATTGTGTGAGCACATGGGCGTCATCACCAGTTCATTATTGGGGGGGGGGGGACATATGCCCCAGGGTCTGGAAATTTTTTAAAATTAAACTTCTCAAAACATTGTTTTTATGCATTTATTTATGCGTTTGTAACAGAAATGTAATGTTAAAAACCCTAGTAAAGACAAAGCCCGATGTTTACCTTTTAAGGTTTTAAAAAAATCATTTGTTTTTAGCAAAAATATTTTTACATCTCAAATATTGGGGGGGGGGACGCGCCCCCCCGGCGATGACGCCCATGTGTGAGCAGTCCATGTCAGTTTCCTGGATATTTTAGTAGGTATTTATTGTTCATTTTACTAAATAATTAAATGTCGTTAGATTTTATTTCAGTTATAAACTAAAGAGAAAGGTGGATGTTATTGAGGTAATTATTTACTTATGCTGTGGTTGTGTGTAAAAAAAAGTAAGTGCAGTGTTTATTTTATTACAAATAACCCTGTGAAGAACATATTTTAAGATCAAATTCGACTGTGTTGCTGGGAAGAACAAATTACTGTCCCACTGATATTTACAAAGCAACTTGTTTACAAGTAGTTTATTATCTTACAATGACTGTATTTTTTTCTTCGTGTTTTAAGTGTATGAGTGTTATCACTACCACAAAAAGTGTCTCTGATATTATGCCCCACGCTCATCTCCTTGTAAGCCACTTAAAGTGTACTTCTAAAATGAAATCATCTTTATTTATTTTTACATTTTAAAAAGAATTCATTTTTAATAATATATACAGATAAAGTAGTTCTGGTCCTAACCCACTCTAAAAAATAGAAACCTAAACTAGTTTTTAACTATTAAAGATAACTAAATTCCATTGAGAGGTACGAGATGATTGGTCTTAACTCATTTTGGTACACCAAATGAGAGAATATACTATTTTTAACAACAAACATTTTATTTCAATAGCTACGAGGGCTGTTTGATAATTGATACCACTGATATTGCAAGTTTGAATTTATCTTTGACATTTTTCATCTTAATTAGGTATATACACAAAGTTCGAAGTAAATCTGTCTAATAGAAAAAAACAGAAACATGTGACCATTCGAAACAGCATTTTAATTTGTTCAAGGATAATCTAAGTGAGTTTTTGAGACATTAGATAACTGTTGATGAAACATGGATCCATTACTACATTCTAGAAATAAAAGAACAGTTAAGAAAGTGGATTTCTCCTAGAGAAAGTACTGTGAAGAAGGCAAAATCGGTTTCATCAGCCATAATGGCCATGGGCACAATTTTCTGGGATTTATATGGCATAATATTCATCAACTACCAGGAAAAGAGAAAAATGTCACAGGACACTATTAAGTCTCTTTATTTGATCAATTTTATGGTGAATTGATGAAAAAATGATCCCACTTTGCAAAGAAAAAAAAAAAGCTTTCATCACAACAAAACAATGTGATACAGAATGACAAGAGGGATGGTCAATGCTTCATGCAGATAGCAACAATGAAGTAACATAGCCAAGACACCGAGTACAATGCCATCATAATTTAGACAATACTGCTTTTAACCCAATGTCATTACATTACATTAAATGCCTTAGTCAAATGAACAATCTATAACAATAATAACATATTTCATAAACACTTACAGAACTTACTAATGGAATTGGCTATAAACAACATGAAACACTGAACCAACACAATCAACAAGTCCACTTTTGGTCGACTTCTAGCACATAGTTTCAACTTGGTCTTAGTTTTATGAGCAAATACAGTTGAAAGTCTCAAGCTCAGTGGTGTTGGTATTGTAAAGGGTTGCTTTCATCTGTCTTGATATAGGTGTATAGGAGATTATTATGTAATCCGAAATAATACCTGTTCTAATTTGTTACAAGTTTATTTACTTCGATTAATATCTTAATAATTGTAGGAGCTTATCTATCTGCAGAAAATTTTGTCACATATCTTGATTTAGTGACATATTATTTGTAAATTTCTTTAGAAATATCTTGAACCTATTGCAACTGACCTCATTAATATTGGGATTTGGGACCATCAAAAGAATTGATCTTGACCCTACACAATGTTTAAATCCAAGAGTGAGAGAGTGTATTCAGATACTGTTTAATTTAATTTTTGTGAAATGCAAGAACAACTTGTACAGGAGTATTGCAACAAATTTGACAATATCCAAGTGAAACTCATTCACAAGAGTGATCATGAAATTCATGCCGAATCTGTTAATGACAGTGTAGAAGTCTTGCAGGACATACTGAACATTGCAAATAGAAAACCAACTTCCTAAACACCATTATCATTGGTGAAGAGTTGTAGATTTACAAACGAGAAAATCAATACCTAATAATCACAGTGGAGACTTTCCGAGGCCAAAATTCATAGAAATGTCAAAGTGATGATAACCACATTCTAAGTAGAGATCTTTGGTTTTTCTTTGTGATACAACTCAACATAAGAAACCACTGTTGTAACAATGCAGCTGCCCAAACAGATTTAGTACATGTAATGATTTCATATTGTCTATTACTACTTTACTTTCCACAAATTTTCCTTTCCCCCCCCCCTTAAAATATAACAACAATATACTATTTTAGAATGGTTGCTGCAAATATTTTAACATGCTGGAGAGGTGAGGAAAAGCGATCATTTCTATCAATTCCTCCCCCCCTTTCTTTACACTGCCACTGATCTCCATTTGTATATGGTTTATACATCAACTTTTAATTTTGTTAGTTTCCAATAGACTAAATAATTTTAATTTATTGTTCATTGTTTTCAGTTTATTACACCTTGTGATATATATGAGTTATCAATGCAGTACTCGGGAGATAAAGTATGTGTTACTTATCCCAATGCAAATGTTTCTGATGTCCAAGCTATTGCTGCTGAATTCTTTGCAACAACAGTTCTTGTGTTAGTGGTTTGCAGTTGTTGTGATGCACGGAATGCTGGGAAAGGTGATTCTGGAGCTCTTAAGTTTGGAGCAACAATTTTGGCTCTTTGTATAGCGGAGGTAAGAATTTGAATTTTAGGTTATTGTTTTACTACTTAAAACCATATGTAGGAATTATCACTGTGGAGTCCTTTGAAGTTGAATATTTATTGTATGGAAAATAAACATAGAGTTTTGTTTTACTTACCTAAAGATAATGGTGTGAAGTGTATTATCACATATTTGGAACTAGCACAAAATACTGACATACATGCTGATGGTGTTTGTTGCAAATTTAAAAAAATCTCTCTCATGTACATAAGACCTCTCTCTATAATTAAATATCTCAGATGTAGCCCGAACCATTCCAACGATATTTTGGCATGTCCAATGTTCATTTTCACTTTTTTATTAATCACAAATTTAAAATGCACAAAGTAACCCAATGTATTTCTTTTTTAAAAAGTGGATTCTATACAAAAGTCTACCAAATTATTTTAACAAATTTTTACAATTTTGGAAATAGCGCGATTTCTTCTGTACTGAAAAAATCCTTAACTATTAGTTACATCAATTATCCTACAGAAATAACCTTTAAAAGACACGCTTTTCCCTATAAGATTAACATTAGTGTAACTGGAAACAAAAAATTCATTTTTATTGAATGTTCAAACCATTTTTATTTAAATTTGTTTATTTATTTACCAAATTTGTCTAAGTTAGCAACCAAATTATTACAGAGCTTGTGTTAATCGACTATATTCACAAAATATGCTTTATGGCTTTGATTTACGGCAGTTACTTACGTAGTAGGCCAATATATAGAGGAGAGGAAGACAGAAGGTCAGACCTATATCATTCCAAACACCAATTTATTTTTAACTCAAAAGCTTTCAAAATGGATACCATATTGTACAAAAAAACTCATTTATGGTTTTATTAGCAATTATACAAATTAATTATTCTATATTACATACACTTGAGGAAGTAAAACTTATTTTCCTATTATTACTTGTTTTAAATTATTATTATTTTTATTGTTTCTACAGCTTATGATAAATAATTATTGACTATTAAGCAAGATCCTGTTTGTTTTAAATTTGACCATTTAACTTTTTCATCTATATGTTTATAATGGAGTTAAGGTACCAATCATTATGGAATTGAGGAATAAGGCTGAAATTTGTAACTAGGCTTAACAATGTAAATTTAATCTTGTTGTTTAAAGGTGAAAAAGCTCTCGGATCACCACACCCATACTCACTATAGATGAACCAATAAAGGTGCCAAAGATAGCATGTTTTAATTTCATTTTCTAATTAAAGTGGCAGGCTCTTATAACAGTTATTACAATTACAAACAATAGAACCAACAAGGAATAAAGCAAACACTCAGAAGTATTAAACATAATAGTGCGAACAACACACAATGAGTAGTTGTAAAAAAAAAAAAACAACTATTTTCACATAAATTAAAAGGTTTAAAAATTTCAGACGGTTACAAAAATACCAAATTTATTGTTATTTACATGAAAGCTTCACTGTTTTGTTCTCTGATATTTTCTAAACTTAATATAATTTTCATTTAAATTATTTAAAATACACATCAATGAATGGTCGAGGAAAGTGTAACAGGAGTCAGATCGTTTATGTTTCTAATAAATTGGGAGACCAGTGGTGGGGGATAAAGGTTGTTTTTCAGTTAAGTCAGTCAGTATTCCAGGGTTTATAAACATAATATTTACTTCCACTTTGATCTCAATTAGTGGAAAATCTCAATAACAATGTAAGGAGTCAAAGCACCCGTAAACTATTTAACTTTTAAGTGTTTTGTTTTGCTTGATAGAATAAAACTTGAACATCTTCAGTGATGCACAAGCTACAATAACTAAACCTAGTACTTTGCCAAATCCCATATTTATACAGAACTAAAGGGGTGTGGCCTAGTGACGCCAGTGAGGCCTTGCATCATTCTAAATAACCTAGAGAGAACATTTAATTAATACAATATTACTGACCTAATCTTATATCTAATAATACAATATGTATTTTATATTGATAATGAATGAACTTTGTATAGGACTGAAACACGTTTGAATAAATAAACATACTACATTTGTGAGAATTTGTGTTCAAGTATTATTCTATCAAGTATACCTTCTCACAAATCAAGCTCAATATTTATTTACATGTGCAGTAGCTGTCATATTATTTACTGTTCCTACTTGGTTTATGAATATTTGCTGTAATCTAGGTAGTGGCCACATTGTGTTTACAAACAAGATTTAAATGTATTAATAATTTTTAAGAAGTGAAGTCTTTACCTAACCATTAGTTATTCTATTTAATTGTGCATTATATTATTAGAAAAATGTTACAAGAATGTGTATTGGAAATTTGATGGATGTAGGGTAACTTCACCAGTAAATATTTATGTCTATTCAAATTCTTATTTTATAGTAAATAATCTCCATCCATGATTTTTATGTTCATTTATTTATTAACAAACTCTTTTATAATGTTTTAGGGTCCATACACTGGAGCAAGTATGAATCCCGCAAGATCTCTTGGACCTGTAATTTGGACTGGAGCTTGGGGAAAACATTGGGTAAGCTATTGTTTGATTACCTATAATGTATATTATCAGTGTTATTTTTCTTGTTGTTAACCCATTGACCTAGCCTTTTTCGGAAACTTTGCTTGACCCTAAACTACCAATTAAAATGGCAGATTTTGTACATTATTAGAAAAATATAAATAACTTTCGATTCGTTATTGTGATTTTAGTTCTGTTTTCACCATTTTATTCTGAATTAAATTCTCTCTATAACAAATATAAGTTACGTACAATAACGATTTTCTATATTTATTATTCACGAAACACAGCACAATGTAAGTATTCACTAAAACAGTAAACAAAACAAATGTTTATTACCTAATCAGAACACAGAAGTCATCTGTTTATTTGATACATTGCTTACAATTGTAGCCAACATCAAGTAATCTAAATATTCTAAAAGTATAATAACGATATCGTATTATAAACTGAATAAATCTAGCTTATACACACGCGTCGTAAGGTTTCAATGGGACTGCGTGTGAACACTGCTCATAAAAAAGTGCAATTTAATTACATTTTAATCGTAATTTTCACAATAAAATGCAAAGAAACCATTCTCATTGGACGCTGCTGTCATCTAACACATTTATTCGAAACTACGTCAAACCTACGCTTAATAAAAAACGTTGTTTTCCGAGACATGGAGAAGTTCCGTATGTCTATTAGTGGGCCGCTCGGGGACTATACGGAACAGTTCCGTATGTCTAGGCCAATGGGTTAAAAGGTGAAAAACCTCTGTCATTATCGTCTTATAAAAAAGAAAAAAAGAACTTAAAGAGAAAGTCTATTACCAACCCTAATTCTTTTCTATTGAACATTACGAGTTGCTTAGTTGTTTTGCTAAAGTTTCTTCTTTTACTTTTTGTTTAAGTAGATCAGGGTTTCGCATGCTATACTCATTATAGGGAGCCCTTGAGAGCTTTGCTAGAGAAAGCAACAAACCTTTTGGATTGGTCGAGACCAGAATATTTTCTCGAATAAATAAATTTTCAGTCCTGTTCTCAGGCTTTTATATTATTTGTAAGATCATAGAGTACTGCAAAAAATGGTTAAAGTCCTATGAAATCAGCTTTTGCACCTTTATTTGCTAGATGATCTGCTACTTCGTTTTCTATAATTCCTTCATAAACCAGAACACACAACATGGTAACCATATTGTGTTTTGATATCTGGATGCAACCAGACAAGTCTCAGCTCAAAAAAGTATGTACTCAGAGCTGTCTGACATAATATAGGTCAAGAATTTTTAAGACCGATTCATAATTCTATCGGATTTATCTCCACTTTGAAGATAGACAAAGTTTTACTGAAGGATTTTCTAATGGTAAAATGAGATCCGTTAATCTCTATTTTCTTTTCTTTCATTCTGGATCCAATGGTATACCACTTAAATAAATCTTCTTTCAGATTTGGTTCTCCTTATTTCAATAATTGTTGATCTGAGATAGATAGATGTTACTGTTTCATAAATATTGTAGTTACAAAAAACAATGTTGTTTTACAATTTTGTCACCTATATATAAATACATATTGAGTTTGAATTGTAATCAATGTTTTAAATTTAAATAAACCTTGAACACATTTTCTCAAAAATAATATGTTCATTTACTCAAACATGTTTGAATGAAACCTTCATTGATGCATGAGCTAATCAACTATAACTAAGTACAGTGTATTTCATGGATTATTGAAGATGGCAACATTGTCATTGAAACGTTTCAGTTATTAAATGTATTATTTGTAAAAAATTCTGTTAATTTTATATTTGTGACAATTTTAATTGCAATAAAAAACTTATTTGTTTTCAGATATATTGGTTAGCACCACTCTCTGCTGGATTCCTTACGACTATATTCTATTTGAAATTATTTGGTGTGAAAACAACTCCACTAATAACAGAGACTGGAAGGGATAAACAAAACAGTGAAAAAGCAACTGAACTAAGAAATGTAACATCTCGCTGAGGATAGTTTTGTTAAACGTGATGAATCGTCAATTGAAATTTGTAGTTAGATTTCCCTGAATTAATTGTACAAATTTTTGTACTGTGTACAAGTACAAATTTGGTTCAGGTAGAAATAAATATTTTTGCAGGTTCTTGAACAATTTAGAAAGGACTTGTGTATGTTGTGAGAATAATAATAACAAGGTATCTGGAAACAATGGCATTTTTAAAACTTTTCATTGGCACTGTGAGGTTTTGTATCTGGGATGGCATAATGGGGTCAAAGCTTAACTTACGTTTTTTTAGTTTTATAAACAAATATTTTATTATTATTGTAATAATTAGTCTATCCTTTAAAACCAGGTATAAACTTAGTATATGTTAGTAGTTAGAAATGAAGCACTTTCAAAGCAGTCACATTGAAATAATGTTCTACCAATTTGAATTATTTTCCCACATAATCTTCTTTTAGCTTGACACACTTTGTCCAATGATTTTCCATCTTCTTAAGCCTTCCAAAAAATATTCTCATACGCTGCAAAATAGGCATTTCTTTCAGTGATAACCTCCTCAAACATCAATACAAATCTTTTTCCATCGAGACATTTCTTTGTTTTCAAAGAAAATAAGTTGCTAGGGGTCAAATCTGCAGAACAGGTTGGACGAAGAAATGGAATTCAACAATTTAGTAGATGATGCACTGTCATGTTGAAAGAGAAGTTTTTCTTTGACAAGTCAGTGGGGTTCCTTTTCTTCATTTCAACATGAAATTGATCAATAAAGAGGGCTAATACTCTCTTCTGTTCCAGGAAGTCTATACAGATTATAGTATGATCATCCTAGAAAATTGTGGCTATGACTTTCCCGATCAATTGAATAGTTTTTCCTTTTCAGAGCACGTTTACAAGAAGAAATCCACTTTTGACTGCTCTTTCTTTTCTGGAATGTAATAATGGATCCAGTTTCAATAACGGATATATAACACCTGAGAAAATTACTTGAACATGTCCAAACACTACTTCAAAATGGTCGCAAGATTCTGTTTTTTTTTTTTTTTTTTTTTTTTTTTTTTTTGGAAGTGTGAGTAAACGTAGCACATATCTTACTGGTATTTTTCTCATGCACTGGTTTATGCAGGATATTAACCCTTTCAGGAGTAATGACGTACCGGTACGTCACCAGCAGCACTACTCACAGGAGTAGGGCCTTATACATAAAAATTACACTCAGGAGTAAAAAAAAAAAAAAATCAAATTTTGATAAAAACAGATATATTTAGTTACAAATCAATACCTTTAATACATAGCGAGTTATTTTTGGTCAGAAAAAGTGTAAAAATCAAAAACAACATTTTAAAAAATTTTCATTTTATGAAATATTCCAAAACATGGATGAACACAGAGGGCAACATTACAGTCTGGACACTCGTACTGTGTATCTTTTCGTTTTTTTTTCTTGAGTTTTGGTGCTTGAACAAACGTAGCACCGTTTTTGAACTCTTCGATTCTGTCCCTCACGATTTGGCATTGGACGTGGAAAGTGGCGGCCTGTCAAACGTAAAGGATGCTTGTTGCAATTGCTCTTGGTACGGGTCTGTTTTCTTTTGGAGTATAATGGGTTTCAAAAATCTGTCTGATAAGATTTATCCTGAAATCGAAAAAAGGGACCTTCTTTGTTGATACATTCATCAATCCAAACATCAAGAAGGCGTTCAATATCGCGTGATGTCCAAAAAATGGAAAAATAGTTTTCGGTACCACTTAGTTGTTTTTCGGGTGAAGTCATTGAACGATATCATCATATCTGAACGGTCAACTGGACCCATGACTTTGCAGTAATCAATCACTACATTCGGTTTCAACCTATCACAAGTAAGAACTGGCGTAGTTACTGCCCACGGCACCGAGCGCTTGCAGTCTACAACAGCTGTGACAGTGACAGAAATCATCGCGATTACGCAATCGATTAGAGTGCCCCACCACATTACTGAATCAGCTGTGATGACTTGATACCCCCCTCCACACACCCAAGAACACGAACCAACGATATTATAACCCTTGTTGTTGTTCATAATTTAAAAAACAACAGCTGATTCATGTTGCATCAAAAAACGTACCGGTACGTCGTTACTCCTTTCAGCCGAACTAAAAATGACGTACCGGTACGTCGCTACTCTTTTGCCGGTTAAACTCATACTCTTCAAAGGGTTAAATATGTTCATATGAGTTGTTTATTATTTCGAGTCCAAGATAATATCATGGATTTTATAGAGTAACTCTTCAGTTAGTTGGGACTAACTTGTCCCAGGAGCTCAGCTTCATTTGTGGACAACAAAATTCAGTGAATAATGGACCCTCCATAATACATTTTAACACAAATGGTTTTTATACACTTTTAACCATTACAGTAAAGAAACACATTCTTCCCTACTTTCAAATGCCAACAAAAATTTTATATTAGACAGATCTACCTGGAACTTTGTGTGTATAAAAAATGACAAACATAAAAAATAAACTATATTTTTTGAAGCACAAATATTTTGTTTACAGTTTATACAGACATATACCATACTTAGTAGAAATTGATTTAAATTACAAATTTATGAGTTCAAAATCTGTGTTCCGTGGAGTCAAATCTATAATTTTAATAAAAACAGAGTTGAAAAATAATTTACAAATGTCTAGATACAAAATATGAATAGTAGGGTTTTATATAACAATTCATGAATATTCAGGCTTATTAAAAAACTGTACTAAAACATACACACATTTAAAAATTTGAGTCTTATTTCACCTCACAGTGTCAACAAAAGGTTCTGCATCAGAAAATATTTTATTTTTAATACTAATATAAGTAAATGGTGCTACTTAATGTAAAAATAAAATTAATTATTTAAAGAGTAGATTTGTTTTATTGACTCTATTTCTATTTCTTTTGATGTAACAACTGTATAACTATGAAGGAGTAATCCTTATATATTTTGTAACGATTACCAAACAAAATCTTTAAAAAATATATGTTCTTAAAATTTTAATATATATATATATATATATATATATATATATATATATATACTGATCACGAAATGTCTGGATCCAAGAAGCCTAGAGCTATGAATTTCTTAACATGGTTTGAGGTAGGTCTGTAAACGCATCCTAAGACAGGGTTTTGAAAATGTTCCACTCTAAGGGTGTTTTTTACCGCTAAAGTATATCTCTGGATCCAAGAAGCCTATAGCTATGAATTTGTTAACATGGTTTGGGGTAGGTCTGTAGACGCGTACTAAGGAAAGGGTTTTGAAAATGTTTGACTCCAAGTGTGTTTTTTTACTCCTTAAACAAGTATCATATCTTTGTTATATATTGGGTAGATTTTTATCAAAATTGGTGTGTTGCTGTAATTGGCATAATTTATTTCCATAGTACCACCATTAGGGTTGTGTTAAAAAATTATTTCTTTATAAAACTATCTCAACTATCTTCAGGTGAAACAGGGGCCATCAGCTAGAATGTTTATATATCATGTTTACAGAAAATTCCATAGAATATAAATAGTTACCTATATCTATAACATAACATAACATATACTATTTTCAAGGTTTTATAGGAAAGAACATAATTTATCTGCTTTATACAATATTTAAATCATTGTATATTTAGAGGGGAAAAACGTATTTGGAAATGTTTTGGTTTTTGTTAGAATAAATATAAGATTCTAAACATTTATAATCAAAATTTGTATTAATATATATATGGAAATTTTGATGATTGTTTTGTTCTTTCAATCGATATGTCTTGTTTTAACTTCACCATTGGACATTTCACCTGTGTGTTTGTTACCTCTCTACGAAATTTAAGAATATGATTATTAGCAACTGGACCAAATAATGTATGTACAGATTTTATATATTTTAAAACACCATCATAAAGCAGTTAGAGCTTAGTGGAATGGTTAAGTTACAGACATGGGTGCTCCTATTACGACTAAAGTGTCCACACCAAAGTATGTAATATAATGTTACCTCTCTAAAAAATTTAAGAATATGATTAATACCAACTAGGCTAAATAATGTATGTACAAGATTTTATACATTTTAAAACACCATTATAAAGCAATTACTGCTTAGTGGAATGGTTTAAGTTACGGACATGGGTGCTCCTATTAAGAATAAGGTGTCCACTCCAAAGTATTGAATATAATGGTATGAAAAAAGCATAACAATTGTGGAAAATCCTTTAAATGAAATTTGAACTGTTTTCTAAAACTGTCTCAGGAAGTTTTTACTTCACCAATATAAATAAATAAAATATTTGTTTAATACTCTGTTTGAAAAATTTGTCTTTTTACCTACCCTTGGTCGTAAAATGTTTAGGTAATTTGTAATATTATCCCTATTATTGTTATGGACCTTTTAGATTCTTTATTACAGTAATTATTTTATATTTACTTGTCTGGTAGGGCATAGTTCTTTTATACTTTTTTTTTTAACTGCAGTTTTGCAATACAGTAGAGTCCTGCAAACTCAGCGTAATGTGGACCGGAAGTGTGCCGAGTTTGTGAAATTCCGGGTTATCGGGAATAAGGGCAAATAATAAATTGTAAATGAAACACCAAAGCGGCGGCGATATCAAACGACTTTGTCGATAGCGATATCCCTTTGTCGGCGGTGTAAAAACACCGTGGCGAGTCAAACGACTTTGTCAACAGCGGTATCCCATTGTTGGCGGCATAAAAAACACCGCGGCATTGGCACCCGTCAGTATAGCAGACATACACCTGCAAAAACGTTTAATGGGCCGCTTTTTTTCCACGAATCAATTTAGTATACATTATGGAAAATATAACATTTCTTTTCAGTTTTCTTTGATTGGTTATGATCTACGCACAGTATATACAGTAAATAAAAATGAGCGAGTTACGAAAACGGAAGCGTGTGTTGGTTTCATTTGAGACACGGTTAAATGTGTTAAAAAGACTTGACAGAGGGGAATCTGTAAACAAGCTTTGTGACGAGTTTAACGTGGGAAAAGTACCATCAACGATTCGAGCGATCAAAGTTAATGCCCGCTTTGGGATCTGCCAAACTTTTACGAACATCGCTGTTTTTAGCAATATATTTTTTTCCCGTTGGGGCTGCCGAGTAATCCGGACTGCCAGGTTATCGAGTGCCGAGTTTGCGAGACTCTACTGTATTTCTCTTATTTACAAACTTTTAGCAATCACGGTAAAAGTTAGTAAATAAATTTACCAAATAATCCGAAAATAGCTAGACATGTTCTGGTTTATGGAAAATGTAAATGGCATTTTCTTAAATTATAATAGGCTTTATCTTTTTGTTTAAATCTGAAAATTTGAAACAACATTAACTATTTTATATTCTCACACAAGTGGTTTTCTTCTTTAGAAACCATTTAAATAAAAAACAAAACAAAAACTATTAACTCATTTAATCTTATTTCTATGTATGAAAACATGACAGAAAAATTTGAGTTTTTGAATAATAAGAGAATCAACTGAGTTATAAAAAATAAGTAAAGTTTGTATTAAATATATGCCAATCAATATTATGTTTCTGAAGAACTTTCATGAGCACAAACTGCCTTGTTCTGATTGTGATCTAGTACTGTAGATAGGTTGAAGCAATTTTGAAATCTGAGTTTATTCATTTTGTTCTTGATGTTTAAAGGTGAAAAAACGTAAGATATATGATTTTGTATAATAATTATCAGAAGTGATTTAAAGAAATTGAAAACAGTAAAATAAAATGAAACAAAAATGTTAAATGAAGAGGATTCATAGGCTTTATTATACTAAATTATTGCTTAATTTTTTATTATTTGTTGATTAACCCTTTGAGCATCGGGGCAAAAAAAAAAATTGATTGAAAAATACCAGTGAGTTGTGTATCTGATTGCTGAGAAATACCGGCCCTTTTTAGACCTTTGCGCATAACTTTACATTTTTGCTTATAAAACCTTTATTTTTTAGTCAAACTGAAAGATTTTTTATTTTAAATGTGTGTATTTTTATTATTTATCATAATATATAATTTATTTCCTCCTAACAAAAGTAAAAATTAAAAAAAAAAAATCAAATGTACTCACCAAATGTTTTAAGTTTTTTTTTGACGTTTATTTGTGAAAATTTGCTTCAAAAAATCTTTTTTTCAAAATACTTCACTTTACTGAAAACTATAACTAAAACTGTACACAGTCACAAAGTTTGAACAAAATCTAACGAAAAACAAAAAATTTACACTAAGACACGCATTAGAAACACAACAGCTGATAATTTAATCAATGAAGGAAAGTCGTAGATCATATATTAATGCATAAATATGCACATATTCGTAATCTACAATTCTTTAGTAACAATTTAAACCCAAGATTGGATAGTTTTGATGAAAAAATAAAAAATAAAAAAATGGAACGTCCTGGAAACAGGACGTTGGTATTTCTAGACGGTTCTACTCACGTCCGGATGTCCGGACATTGGTATTTGTAGGCTTATTTTTTGATGTCTTGATATCAGGGCGTTGGTACGTAAAGGGTTAAAGGCGAAAAGAAAGAAAAAATATATAAAATTTTCCCAGTGATACTAAAATCAAAGTGCAGAAACTCTTCTACCGAGTAAAAAGATCCAGACAACAACATACTCTTAAGGCCCTTCTCTGGAAGTTTATTAAAAGGATTGCCCCCATTTGTGATGGTAGTTTACTATATAGAAATATCCTGTGCTGGTTAGCAAGATACTTGTAACCATTTCTAGTGTTATGGCTATGAATATGGTTATGGATATGATCATACTTAAATTTGAAAAAAGGATTTCTTCCAGTATACACAGACTTAAAGTTGTTTTTAAAAAAAAAAAAACTATTGCATGATTGGTATTTTTAAACACTGTTATAAGCCTAATAGCTTTTTGTGAATACTCTTTGCATATTCTGGATTGATGAACTTTCCTAGAGTAGGAATCCCTACTTCAAATATGGGTAGATTAGCAAGTCATTATGTAAAGAAGTTCCAGAATAATCTCTTAAATTCCTCAGTACAAAAATTCCTGCGCTAACGCTTGCACTAATATTGTCAATATGATTATTCCATGTCAAATAGCTGTCAATAATGAGACCTAAGAACTTCCTTAGAGGTTGTCCTCAATCCGTATTATAGTTATGCCTACAGCGCTGTTAGTGCGGGCCTGATGAAGCCGACAGCGTTTGGCGAAACAACGCTGTAGCCATAACTATAATACGGACTGAGGACAACCTTTAAGGTAATTAACTATATTATATATTAAACAGTCCAAGGCAACACATTATACTTTATAAAACTAAGAACTTCATTGAGTTAGTCTCTTCAAGCTGTCTTCCAGTAAGACACTAAATATAGATAGGGGCTTGATTTTAAGCTGAAATTCATAAATTTAGTTTTATCTTTATTGATAAACAAATTATTTTCAGTTAAACACCAACTTGTACCATTAGCCTGTAAGAACGCTGAGTGCTCAAGAATGTTTGTTGTTTTTTCTTGAAAGGTTAACTCAGTGTTATCACCAAACTGAGTTAATTCATCAACATATATTACTAAAGATAAATCATTTAAAAACAATACTGGCCCAAGAACTGATCCTTGAGGTATCCCATATTCATTATTAGTCAGTTCAGACAACTTTCCTGCCACAGTAACCCATAATTATATATATCAAAAGCTCATAACAACGGATATAACCATTCATGCCACTTCAAATCATCCACATACCCATAAAATTGCAGCATACCTGTTTATCCATCTTTTAAGCATTCAATTTAACAGATTGTGATTTCCAACAGTATAAACCAAAAACAATAGAACAAACTCTTTCATAAACCTATTGCATTCAAAACCTAAAATGGCAAAAACAAAACCAAATATGTGCTTATTAAATACGGGAATAAATTTGAACCTAATATGAATAAAATAAATTATATATACTCGATATTGTACCAGCTTACATAACTTCAAACAACTTTAATGTAGAAGCAAGTTGTTACAGACAAGTTCACACATTCAGGAGTATATAAAATTACCTGTTCTGACTGCCCTAAATTTGATTATAGGGCAAACAGTACAAACCCTCACAAAAAGGTTTGGAAACATATTCCTAAATCAACTAGGAGCAAAAATCAAATTTTTACAAACACTTAATAGTTCAGAACTATACATAAAAAAATATTCAAGAAAACCTAGATATTTTACATAAGTTTAAAAAAGGTCACCTTCTTAATTAATATCTTGAACAAATTGAAATATATAATAAGGCTACAAGAATACATGACCTTGTTTTAAATGATAAAATAAATCATAGTTCAAATAAGATCCAATACAATTATTAAAATAGTCATAAGATAAGATAAACACAGATCTTGTTGAGTGGGGGACCTTTCAAGTGAGCAGTATACACCTTACATTAAATAATGACCCATGAATGGTGATTACCATGGACTTTGTTCGTGAAATTTTTTGTTTGTCTTGTTTATTATATGTTTTGTATTTTAATAAACCAATTGAACTAATCTGATGATGAAAGTTTAATTATCGAAACCTGTTATGAATAGAGTTATTTCAAATAAGGACAAAAAAAAAAAAAACCAATAAACCTTATAAGAGGTTTTAATTTTTTTATAATTTTCGTAAAATTAGTTAATTTTATAAATTACAAAGTCCACAACACTTTGAATTTAGAATAACTGAATGGTACGATCCTATTTGGTCATGTAGGTCTAAATTTTTTTAATAAATTAAGAAGCAAGACATGTTTAAGTTTTTCAACTTTTATTAATGGTATAAAGGAATTATCAATTAAAAACACAATCATTATTACAAAGGGTTCTAATGAAATTTATTCATGGAAAAACTTTACAATAACTTAATAGAGATCTTACAACTTTTAAATTGGCTTCAACAAATGTAAGTTGAACATTCAAGTTTAGGAACATGTACAGAAGAAAGAACAAAATAATTTCTATTAAACACTTCCACACGTTAATAAAACAAAGTGTCCGCCACCAACTACGGTTAAGAAAAATACACACAATGAACCCTTATAACAATTAAAGACATAAACATTAAAATTATAAATTTATAAATGAATTATACAGAAAATTTTAAGACATATATAATCTTTTTAAAAAATATTTTTGTTTTTCAATGACTGATCTATCATTGCTTCTTCCTGTTATTTCTCTCCTCCTGAAATAAGATGGAAAAAAATAGGAATTTGAAATTAATTAAACAACTTTTATATATCAAAAATAAATATTTAAAAAAGCTAAAAACAAATTGAAGTGAAAATAAATTACAAATAAATACTCTAACACCATATAGAAACTACGTTAAAGCTACTGAAATCATAAAATGGAAAAAAAAAAAAAAATTTAAAATAACAAAAACAAAATGAAAATTATAAATTCCAAACATGGATGTAATATTTTTGTAAGTTGTGTATACAGAGTATCTCTTTTTAACTGGATCACATTGGGATTTCTGAAACTATAAGACCTATAGAACACTTCAAATGTAGGACCTTAGCTACTCTTTCCTCTGTAATAAAACGGTATAATTGAAATTTTAAAATGTTACAGTAGAACCCCTCTAATCCGTCACTTTCGGGACTGGGGGCATGGTCGGAACGCAAAAAAGGTCGGATTATCCGAAAAAAGTCAATATTTATTACATATTATATAAACTGATTTTTTTAAAGTGAAATAAGTGATATATAAACTTTTAAAAGTCTATATAATAAAATCTATATATAAACTTTGCAACTACAGTAGAATTTCTGTTAACCGGCCTATATCGTAGTGTACTGGTTGGATGAGAGTTTCCGAAAATAAATTGTAATTGAAACACCAAAGCGGCGGCGAGTCAAACGACTTTGTCGATAGAGGTATCCCATTGTCGGCGGCGTAAAAACTCCGCGGCACCAAAGCAGCGGCGAGTCAAACGACTTTGTCGATAGCGGTATCCCATTGTCGGCGGCATAAAAACACCGCGGCATTGGCACCCGTCGGTATAGCAGACATACAAAGGCAACATCGTTTGATGGGCCGCTTTTTTTCCACGAATCAATTTAGTATACATTATGGAAAATATAACATTTCTTTTCAGTTTTCTTCTTGTCTTATGTACTGGTTATGATCTACGTACAGTATATACAGTAAATAAAAATGAGCGAGTTACGAAAACGGGAATACGGAAGCGTGTGTTGGTTTCGTTTCAGAAGCGGTTCAATGTGTCAAAAGACTTGACAGAGGGGAATCTGTAAAAAAGCTTTGTAGTGTTTAATTTGTCACGAGAGATGACACAGCACTGATGCGGAAAAGCGATAGCGATTACAAACCGATAGCGATAACAAAATGGAAAGATTGGCGCCCGCCAGGCGTGAGACATTCCACAAGTCTGCAAGTCGGCAGAATAATATCAATAGCCAAGAGCTCGAGCACGGTCGGACTAACCGAGGTGACGGACCATCCGAGGGCGGATTAGAGGGGTTCTACTGTACTGCCATTTTCCAATATGGCTGCCATCTTTTAAAATTTCTTATAGAAACCTTATTTTTTATGTTGAATTTGGATTTTAAAGATTTTAAAACTTTTTTATTCTTGAGTGTTTTTTCTATTATTACTCATGGTAATAAGAACCAATTTCTAAATACTCTTGTTTTAATTTTGGTTATACAAGTATTGTTTTATGAATACTGTTGAATTTAGGATTTTATAGGAAGATAACTTGACAACAGTTAGGCATTAAAACCTCTTGATGAACTCCATTCACCTTCCAGTTAATATCAAGATGAAATTATTGTACCAGCAAGACAGAGCATCAGGTCATAATAGGGACACAATTGTGCAGTTTTTGAACATTACTTTTTCTGAAAAATGGCTAGATACATATATATAAAGAACGTTATGCTTTTGGTCGAGGATGAACAAATTAGATAGATCTTATTTTCAAATTCATCATAACACCATTAAAAAAGCTATCAATAATTGTTTTGTAAGAGCTAATGCTTGCATATCCAACAACTGTGGACATTTTTATATTCTTTATGGATTTATTAATAATTATTTACTTTTTGTTAAGAAAACAAATGTTAAAATAATAATCTATCCATCAATAAAATACCATATTAATTATTTATGTGTGTTATTCAAAAGTCTTCATAAATAACAATACATGTTATGGTTCTCAATGAGATTGGTTTGAAAGACAGATATTAAACCCGGAGGACCAATTAATTTTCAAGTAAATTAACATATAAAATGTGACATATATGATGGTTAAAATAGATGTGCCATACCTTTGGTGCAGAGTCTGAAGGTCTAGCTGCCTGATGCATCCTTGGAGTGTAAAAGTCCGTTACACGACATACATATATATTTCACCACAATGTCACATTAATAAAATAGTACATAATTGAGCATAAGAAAGAATAAACTAAAAAACACTTGTAGGTTTCATCACTCACAAATATATGTATTTTGCATTGAGCGGGAAAGCAAACTAAAGTTAAGTATTGTGCGTTGTTGCACAGCGAGCGACAAAGACAAAGGAATAGTGCATGTGCACAGAGAATGACAAGCATAAGTCATGAAACGTGATTAAATATAAAATGAATTAATCGAGAAGCGTTCTCTATTAAAGAGAAAATTAACGAATGCCATGAGAGTGTGCACGCGGAGTTGTTGTTTAAGTTGCTAAGCCAAGACTAGACTGATTTGCCACGTGGAAAAGGAAAGTGTCCTTTAGCCAGGGGGTGGGAGTTGGTTCGCGGTATTTTGATGCTTGCCAATAAAATGTAGCGTCTATCAATTGTCGGCCGTTTATTGGTGGAATAATTAGGGAGCTGATAGCAATTCGATGTATGGTGCAGTGTTCAACGGAAACCTTTGACCATACAATGGAAAAGTCCCGTTTTAACTAAATATTTCATTTTTAAAACAGATGACAAGAGTTGTACCTCTGAGAACGCTTAATTTGAATTGACGCATAGGTCCGAAATTGAATTGGTTGACATTACTAAACAATACATGTATAACTGAAATTAAAGAAAAAGAATATTTTATTTCCATTTATTTTAAATGGAACTTTAGCAAACTTTTGGGACTTTATATCTTGTAAACGAGTAAGAATATTAAAAAAATACACAAGAATAAAAGTCTTAAAATCTAGTTTAAAATCCAAATATAACATAAAACATTGGGGTTTCTATGGAAATTTAAAAGTTGTTCGCCATATTGGAAAATGGCAGTAATATTTTAAAATTTCAAACACACCATTTTATTATAGAAGAAAGAGTTGATAAGGTTCCCCATTTGAAGTTTTCTGTACACCTTATGGTTTTAGATATTCCAATAGTAGCCCAGTTAAAAAAGACATTCTGTATATTAATTAAGATCCAAAAAGATTAATGTCCTCTGATACTCATTTCATAGCAACTTTTTCGAGTCATGATAGTTTATTATCTTATAGGAAGAATTCGATTTTAACTTTGCAATTTCAATAATCTATTACATGAATAAATAAGGAAAAGAGAATTATATCTTATTAATGTAGATGGCTTCTAGTATAATGTTACTTGCTTCCGACATTTAGTGGTATTAGGATAATTATTAGATAACAGGAGAAAAGTTTCAGATACAAGAAATAAATAGTTTTCCCATTTTTATTTTTATATATATTATATTTATTATTCATTAAGTTGATAGAATCATTTACTTCATTCTAAATTTGAATTTATTGGAATTAGAATAATGATTACCATCTCATTAATAAGTTACCAAGTTTAGCGATGATTTTTTTTAACTTTTGGAACATTTTATTATTTATAAGCAATAACCATGTAACAGTACAGTTAATTATTTTAAAGCCAAGCCATCCTTGATTTACATTAGATACAATGGATAAAATAGTTTTAAAATAACAATAAAACTGTCCTACAGATGAAGTTTTGCAAAGGCCTAAACATTATTATATTGAATCAAAAACTTAATATTTTGTTGAAAAGAATATATTTTTTAAACTTTAATGACAAACTGCTCAGAAATTGTGAGGGTATATTTTGAGATGGTGTCAGTGCAGGATTCTATAGATTCTGACAGATTCAAACATATGTTCATAGGAACTCTTTTACTTATTTGTTATATAAGAAATCTACTCATATTATCTGTGTATCCAGAGTCATCCTATCCAGTATCCAAAAGGCTCCCCTTTCCTTATGATATTTGGAGTGAACAAAAAAAAAAAAAAAAAAAAAAAAAAAAAAAAAAAAAAAAAAAAAAAAAAAAAAAAAGCGGAAGCCTTTATTTAAACAGTAAAGCTGCATTTTGGACATAAAGACCAAATTCCCTCTCCTCTTAAATTGTTTTGGAACGAGGTCTCGTAGAGAGACGAGTTAACTCCTCTAGAGAGATACACCATTTTAAAACAATGAATGAGGGGGAAAAAAACGAGCAAATCGGAGGCCGTTGTTTGTCTTTATCTTCAACGGCAGTCAATTGATATTTAAAAAAAGAATTATGTACCGTTATTTTTTACTTGAATGGGATTTTAACAACACAGCATCTCATTTAACTTATTACAAGCCGAATTTGTTAGTTAAAACTATTAAAAATGACAATTTATAACATGCAATTGACGTTATTAAACCTGATTAGTAAGTTATACAACTGGTAGCATCAATTTTATATTTAAAACAATCAGGTTACAGTGCTGTTTTTTACATAAATTGACTTTCAATTGTGCTACAAACTTATTGTATTCACATTCTATGGTGATTCCCAACCCCCAAAAATAAACACCAACAAGGCTTTGCTGGTAAAAATTACATTGTAAATGATTGTTCTCCGATTTACTTGCCTCTTTTTGTATTTAAAATAATATAGAGTAAAAATATGGATAACAGCTTTATTTTAATTTTCAATGAGCTCCTATTTTAGGAGGTCTGAACATTAAAATGTATCACTTGATTTGGGTTACCATTTAACATATTTTAAAATAACCCCAATAACCAAATTTTAAAAGTATATCCTAAAGAAGATAGGTTTTAAGTTCTTAGTACCATAATTTTTTCCCAAATCATATTTTCATAATATTTATTGAAATTTAGAAGCGTGTTTTCGAGTGAGGGGGAGACAGGATATTGGGACATCTGGTATAAAGGTGATATTATAGTAATTTTTCATCAGTAATACATTAATAAGTAGTGCCAAAAAAAAACCAAAAATAATTGATCCAACTTTCAGTATGATTTTTCAAGGTAAATTCAAAGTTTAAATTACCTTTTCCATCAAAATGATGACAATGCGTTTGAAAATTCCAATGAAGTCAATGAAGAGATCCACAGAGTGAGTAACAAAGTCCTTGTCGCCAATACGTCGCTTCTCTATAATCATCTGAGTATCGTACAATACAAAGCCACACATGAGAGCCAAACCCAGATACAAGTTCATCTGTAACATTATTATTTACCACTGTTATACCATTTCATAAACTTAAAATACAGATTAAATTGTATAATTAAATTTATATACAATACAGTTAATGAATTAAACATGCAGTTCAAAATATGCAATAAATAATAACACATTAAACAATATTATACAAATATAAATATAACCTAAAACACATTTCAAAAACAATAAGTAAAGTACAAGAAAATAATAATAATAATAAGACTATACCAAAACAAATAATGACTCTAACTAAAAATATATTGTCATAAGAGATACAACCACACAGAAGCAACAAAATCATGGTACAGGAAGTTTTAAACAGCATAGAAGTTGTCCAAGACTGTTCTTAAAAGTGACAATTTTGTATAGTTTTTATACTATGCGGAAGCTTATTAGCCAACACTTGCTTGTGAAGGAAGTTTTGTTTACAAATTTACCTTGTGCTGTCTAGTACGACAGTGACAAGCTTGTCTGGTGCCATAAGTGTGAATGGACAATAAACATTCTTTAATTTGAAATATAGTAACACTTTAAGTATATAACAAGGGAGTATAAGAACTTGAAGTTCCCAAATACAATTTTACAAGTTTAATTTTTTTTAGCCCTGCTATTAACCTAGTAGCTTTTGCAAAAGTGAACTTTAATTCTCATAATTAAAAGCTACTATTTATGCTGAGGACCTATTTATGATACAAGCAAAGAAAGTGTACCGCCCATTTACATATATGAATATGTTTTCAAGATGGTTTCAACGATTAATTTTCACTTTTTGACTGACAACTACCAAACTGACATTTTTGTGACAAATACTTTGAATGGTTAGTATCTGCTTTTGTGATAGTGTAAAGAAACTTTGTGCAATGTTTGTTGTTATTTTTTAATTTCATGAATGTTTCCCCCCTTTTCTTTAAATTTGAAGGGTTACTACTTATAAGATGAAAAATTCAATGGTGATGTTTCAAATAAATGATTAAATATATGAAGTTGGTAAAGCAGAACTGTAAAGAGTGATCAATGAACAGATTTGGACAAGTTAGCTAGCCGGCGTCAGTCAGGCAGGGATGGGAGGTCATCAGATAGTCTGTCTAAACTTGGTTCTTTGACGTCCTGTAATATTCATATGCAAAATAGTTTATTTCTGTGTTGAATCTATTTTAGTGTTAAATCTGTTTATTTTTTCTATTTATAGTGAAGGCGATGTTAAGTAAGAGGTTGTTCACCTTTAAACAAGAAAATAAAAAACAATTATTTATAAATTCATGTTTATATGGCACCAAGTCACAAATAAGGATAACTAAATATTACCTTGTATCTATCGTGTGACTTCGTTGTTTGCATAACTATGATGTGTTTCGAAACATATCAGATTGTAGAAATGTTCACATCACAAAAAACATAACACACAAACATTTAATAATTGTCAAGATCCGTATAGTTTCGGGAGACATCTACTGAAATATTTAGATCTGATAATCGTATGTCTTTATTGTTTTTAGAGGCTTTATAGATCTCAAACTCCTCAATGGCATACATGTATTTTCCTTTGCTGCAGATATGGATAGGTGTAAAATTGGTCTCAAAATCGGTGAATATGTGTCAATTAGATGGCGAGCATAATTAGATTTATTTCTGTTGATTTTTTTCTTTGGTACATGTTTTTGAATCGTTTCAAAAAAGGCCTTTGAGTTTGGCCTATATAGAATTTATCACAATTGTTGCAATTATTCTTATTTACCTCCGTTTTATTCCCAACAGGTCTGAAGATTTTAGAGCGGAGTATTTTATATATGCTATTGTTGGTGGAAAACATAGTTGTTTAATTTGTGGAATGTGATATATAAGATTCTAGGAAAAATGTTGCCATATTCTGTGGATATGTATTTGGTTACTATTCTGTCTGGTTTGTTGTTACAGTAGAACCTCTGTTAACCGGCCTCGGATTAACCGGCCTATATCGTTGTGGACTGGTTGGATGAGAGTTTCCGAAAATAAATTGTAATTTGAAACACCATAGCGGCAGCGATATTAACGACTTTGTCGATAGCGGTATCCCATTGTCGGCAACGTAAAAACACCGCGGCGGCGAGTCAAACGACTTTGTCGATAGTGGTATCCCTTGTCGGCGGCGTAAAAACACGGCGGCGAGTCAAACAACTTTGTGGATAGCGGTATCCCATTGTCGGCGGCATAAAGAGTTTTACTCTTAACCTACTATGTAGAAAACAATTGTTATTGGAAAAATACCAAAACTACTTCAAGACAAGCTATTGAAGTTGAGATAGGCAGAACTGTTTGTATTGTTTTATAATTATATTTTTGTGTCACATATAAGTTAATTTATTACATTGTGTCATGTATATGAACTATGTATATATTTCAAATTTTGTAAAATTAAGACATGGCAAATGTTTCTTGTAGATAAAAATAAATAAAATACTATACATGAACTTCTACAATTTTTATTATCGTATTGCAAAGTAAACATTTTTACCACAATCTAATGACAGTAGTTGTGACTGTTTATTGACGTACAATGATGTCATGTTTACTTATTGTCTAATGTTGATAACAAACTAATTTCATATAGCATAAGTCAAAAAAAGATAAATGAATTAAATTTATATGTTTAAAATTAACATAAAATAAGCAGTGCAAAAACATTGCCTAACTTTCTCACACACCCATCCACAATATCAAAAATAATATTTTCACTGCTTCCTTAAAACAGTTTCTATTCTACTTATACAAAAAGAAAACTATTAGTGATTTTCTGGCCTACTATGTACATCATGTGAATCATTAGAGCACTGTGGTAAATTTACAATGAAAGAAAATTCTCCAAAACCACAATATAATTGGTTTTGGCGAATTTTCTTTCATTACTATGTACATGTATTTCTTATGATATATAAATTGGTATAAAGATGTCAGGTTATCAACTATATTAAAAAATATTTATTACTTAGAGCCAAATAAAGGGTGCCATAAATGTTAGGGCCTAAGTGCTAATCGAATTTGACTAAAATAGAATTCTTAATGGAGGGAGGGGTATAGTTCATTTTGGTTTATTAAAGAATTTATCTTTTAAATTAGGTCTTTTATGACAGCTAAATGAGGACAATTTTTTCCGATAACTCTCAAACCAGCATTTCATAAGAGATGGTATCTCAACCTCTCCTTTGATTCCTTAGAGAGTTCTACCAAAGTTTATCAAAATAACTAGAGCCAATATTGAGTAAAATGTAATTTCTGGTTTCCCCTTACAACACATATACTCATATAAAAAAATTGGTCCATTCATTTTAACTGTAAAGAACTGCAGACAACATAAAAAAAAAAAAATTAAAAATACACAATTTAGGCTCAAAGATCTCAAAACGGATAATCTATGAAAAACCTAACATTGATTTTTTGATACATCATATAATTTTATATATTCTATGGAAGTCAATAAATCTAAAATTAATGTTTTAAATATTATTAGTTTCTACAAAACTACAATTAAATCATTACTGCCAATAAAAATGCTCACAACAAACAAACAAAACGAAGTAAATTCAACACTAGATTGCAGAGAAAGAGTGTAGCAAAAGTTTATAACTTATTCAATAATGTTGATAAACCACTCAGTAAAAGAATTATAACAACAATTGTCATCAGAGAAATTTTTAACATTTTGTTAAATTTTCGCATAATCTTACATTGTCTGGAAGTTTATTAATACAAGATAACTAATTTATTATGAGAACTTGTTTATTATGAGATTATATTGTTTAGCATGATGTTTGAAAGAGAAGCTTCTCATGCTTATGTGGCCATTCCTGTAAAAAATTAATCCTTTGGTACTGTAATTACGAATATTCTTATTATTTAGGTTTATATTTGATTTAATAAGGAATAACGTGTTCAAAAATATATAAACCTGGAAAAGTAAATACTCTCAAATCTCTGAAACCTTTTTTGCAGGATTTTTCAGGACTTTTCATTTTAATCCAGTAAAAATGATGGTTGTAAATGCACCACTCTTTGCATTTCACACCCTGAAAAATTATCCCACATGATCACACCATATTTCAGATGTGAATAAATAAGTCAATAGGACATATAAAGTGTTTCTCTAATACAATAGGGCAAAATTTTTCTAGTACAAAATTACCCAAGCAAATTTTGTAACAGCATTCAAATAGATATTAATTTTAGATCACTGTCCTAAAAATTTGTTACTTTTCACCATTTTAATGACATCATCACTCAACATAATTGTAGGTGTTAACTGATGTTCATTTTCTTTCAGACTATAACACTAGGCAATTTCTCTGAATTTATCAACAAGTTATTTCATGAACTAACTAAATTTGTATGGGCGTAGATCAATAACAAAACGGTACACAGTAAATTATATAAAACACTGAAACCCCTACCACAAGTTTGGTACAATAACACACACACACAAATAAAATCAAATCAAATATTTGTTTGCCTTATGTTATTATAATTCCATGATGTACATTTCGGTAACCAAGTTACTATCATCAGAGGGATCTAAAATAATACTAACAATATATGAAATCTTAAAAACTAAAATGCCATATTCTCCCCTCCACCCTATTTACTGGGAAACCCGTAGGTTGAATATGGCAGGAGTTTTAAGATATTATTGTTATCTGTAAAAATTGTTGCCACCTTTGCAATATTCAACCTACGGGTTTCCCAAGGACAGGAATGTGTACCGTTAGCCGCTTTCACCTAGGTCATTGACGTGGTCCTACGTTGATAGGCTGAACCACCGGAAGTAGGGTGGAGGGGAGAATATGGCATTTTAGTTTTAAGATTTCATATATTGTTAGTATTATTTTAGATCCCTCTGATGATGGTAACTTGGTTACCGAAATGTACATCAGGGAATTATAATAACATAGCCTAAGGCAAATAAATATTTTATTTGATTTGATTTGTGTTTGTTATTGTACCAAACTTGTGGTAGGGGATTTAGTGTTTTATATTGTTCACATCCACCACAGTGCTCATTGAACATCTACTACAGTAAATTAGTTAACACAGATTTAACAAAACAATAAAACATAACAAAAAATGTAAATAAATAAAGACAACAATGAAAAATAAATTAAACGTAAAATTGTATTACCAAATATATTTATTAAAAATATAATATATTGTTTTTTTTTTAAATTATGACTACTAAAACCCAATTGTACTAAGAGATCAAAACAAAATTTATGAATGCTATATATGGCTATTGATGTCACTCACTGAGTAGAAGTCTTATAACTAAAATTGCCCTAGACTGTTTTAAAATTTCTTAAAAATGAACGTCCACTATTATGCAGTCTGGAAGTTTGTTATTAACCCTCAACATGGGGAGATTTTAGTAAAGAATAATGCCTGATGGGGTACTTTTTGGAAATGTAAGCCGTTGCAACTGTTTGTTCAAATATTTATATTTGTTTGTTTTATGTATTTTACTTTCTTGAAATAGTTCCAAATATAGACAGTAGAGATATTCATGAGTTGACAGACTACTGCCATGCGAGCAACAGCCGGTAATCTGCAAATACAGCAGCTAAAAATCATGTGAGTGCTGGTCTGCAAACCATAATGAGGGGTTAATAAATAGTACAACAGTCTGTGAGGGACGTTTTCTACGTGTTAGACTATAAGGCTGATACTGTAAAAAGTTTCCTTCTCTGGCATGTCATGAAAATCTTTGTTACAAACGGGTTTATGATGTGTTTTGCTTTAAAGGACATCACAACCGATTATGTAAAGTTCTTTTTGAAACACTGTGTATTCAAATATTTAATCACATTCTTAAATTAAATGTAAAACATCTTACATAAATTGTATCAAAAATATTGTTTACATAGATCATTATACAAATTAATAAAAAGTTCTGTTATCTAAATTTAAGAATATAAAAAAAAAATAAGCAAAAACATACATAATCCACAACACAGCAAATAAAATGAAAAGAAAAAATAACAAGAATGCCACCTTGAAAGGCCATGCCTATATAGATGATTGCCAGATTTCATAAACTAAAAAAAAACTTTCACCTGCTTTTGTGAATTCAATATAAGAAATAGAGTATATTTTTTATAGAGAAAAGTAACCATTACGTATATAAAATTATACTTAGTTCAAAATTATGTGTTTAACGGTTCAAATTTTTAGTAAGGTCTTGTTATAGTATGAACAAGGAAAAACCCCAAACCACAAAATAACACAACTACACAAAACTGTATAATGCATTTATATTACCTTATGTACATTTCGATAGCTCTGCTATCATCTTCAGAGGTACACTAACATTTGTTGTTATTGTATTTAGTATGTAGTGTACCTCTGAAGATGATAGCAGAGCTATCGAAATGTACATAAGGTAATATAAACGCATTATACAGTTTTTTGTAGTTGTGTTATTTTGTGGTTTGGGGGTTTTTCCTTGTTCATATACAATCACCACAGTGCTCTAGTGATTTATTGTTATACTATGTCTACCTTAGAATTTAAAAAAAAAAAAAAAAAAAAAAAAAAATCCACATCGGGTATTTTGAACAAACATTTCATTTACTTATTTCCAAAATTATATTTGTTAAAACTCTGCTTTTTGTTTTCAAGGTAACCGATTAAATATTCATAAAAAAAAAACAAAAGATATCACATCATTTTACCAGCAGCATTCTAATTATTAATTATTTCACACATTAACTACTACGCTCAAATCAAATGTATATGGCTAAACCTATTTTATAAATATGCCCTCCTTAGTTACCTGGAATAGAAGTTGAGAGCCAAAGAATATATTTGCAAGAGAGAGTACAATGATAGAGGTAAGGAGACTCATCAAAGTACCTCCCAAGAATAACCAATAGCCTCTTTTAGCAGTCAATGAAGCAATACTGAAGGAAGTGAAGATGAGTGTTGAGCATGTTAAAGCTGTTACAATGATGCTTGGATTGATCCTGACAGCCATTGATATCAGTGGTCCCATTCCTAGGCCTGTAATATAAAGTAACATTTAAATTTCCATAGGATAACTTTACACCAATAAGGTAAATACAGGACGGGGAATGATAGACTCCCTAATTTTCAAGGCTTTTATAAAGTTGATGAGGGAAGTAAAGGAAAAAATTTAAATAATAAATATACCAAACAAAAATAAAAACCATGTCATTTATTATCTCAGTTACAAAATCACTTCTTAAGAGGGCGTCTTCATTATATTTAATGCATTGCTGCAGGCACTCCTTAAAATTGTCCAATACAATGCAGTATAAAATTCGACATTTTGATTTCACCTTACGTGGTAATTAGTTAACCCGAATACGTTCCCCTCAACTCACGTGAGATTACACCTCTAAATCCGCTGAGCACATACGACTCTGCAGAGCTAAAACGACAATGTCCTGAGAAATCGTGAAACAGAAATACACAAATATTCTGCTAGATTAGCTTACCTAGTAGAGTAACAACTTCACTCAAACACATATTCTCAATACTTCCCAAGCAACTTGTACTGCAAGTCAGGTTCCCAATCACCTATAACCACAAGCATGCTTAAGACTGGTTTCCACTACATCTAAAACTCGCAATACATTTCACACTTTCGTTTATGGCCCCTTACGCCATAATATATAAATACAAACACAATCCCTCTTAAAAGAAGCTTTTTGTTTACACAATTCAAACACTACAAGTCTCTACATGCTTATGACTTTACTTGGCATTATAGAAATTCTAAAGATTCTATTATATAGATATACAAGGACTCTACATGTTACACCCTACTTGCATATCACAGTATCGAATGCACTACAACACTTAGCTGGTTTCGAGAAAAATACAGAATAACTTTGATCATTTATAGTTGAATATCTGTAACACTTGTCATCATGGTCAAATTGTCTCCCTTTATGGAAGATTTATACCCAGCGAACTAAACCTGAAAAGTGAAATCGGGACAACCCAGTGGCCTACAGTTCTACTTTCAAAACCTTCCTTATGATATCACCCTGACCAACCTTACATCCATAGTGAGACATTAATTTCAAATGGAAGTCATGAGAAATAAACAGTGCAAACACGCTGCACAAACCATCTCACTCACCGATTCCCACGACTAAATAAGAATCAACCAAAATTATTCGCCACCAAACATGTCATTTCAGTAGTTGTCAGTCTAAAAGTAAAATATATATTATCAGTAGAAGTGATAACATGGATGTTGTCTTTAAAAAAAATTCATATATTTAAATAATGCCTAAACTTACTTTGCTTGTGCCATAATAGATCACTGAATAAAAGCAAATTTTGTGAAAATCTGGACAAAAATTTTCAAAACACGTAATTTGGTGGAAAGTTAGGTTTTGGGGTTATTTCAATGGGGAAAAAAAATCGGAGATTCCCGCTGGGCCTCCCTGGGGGGGGGGATTAAAAATAGGTGCAAAATTTTTTTGTAAATATTTTAAAAACTAATCAAGATATCAAAAAAAGTTTAATACAAAAGTTGTAGCTGACTAAATTTCCCATTCTTAGTCATTTTTTCGTCAGAAGTACTGGGACAAAGATATGAGCTCTCAAAGTTGACTCTTTTTTTTGCAATTGTTCGTATAAGGCATTTTTACAAAAGAAAAAAAAACTTGTACTTTTTTGAGTTAGGCCAATTTTTGTGCAGCAAAAAGAGCTAAATATGGGTATGTAAGTGTTTCAAGATGTAACACCAAGTATTGCCAAATTTTGTACAGCATGGGTATGTAAGTGTTTCAAGATGTAACACCAAGTATTGCCAATTTTTGTACAGCATGGGTATGTAAGTGTTTCAAGATGTAACATCAAGTATAGCCCCAATTTTTGTACAGCATGGGTATGTAAGTGTTTCAAGATGTAACACCAAGTATTGCCAATTTTTGTACAGCATGGGTATGTAAGTGTTTCAAGATGTAACACCAAGTATTGCCAAATTTTGTACAGCATGGGTATGTAAGTGTTTCAAGATGTAACACCAAGTATTGCCAAATTTTGTACAGCATGGGTGTATGTAAGTGTTTCAAGATGTAACACCAAGTATTGCCAATTTTTGTACAGCATGGGTATGTAAGTGTTTCAAGATGTAACATCAAGTATAGCCCCAATTTTTGTGCAGCATGGGTATGTAAGTGTTTCAAGATGTAACACCAAGTATTGCCAAATTTTGTACAGCATGGGTATGTAAGTGTTTCAAGATGTAACACCAAGTATTGCCAATTTTTGTGCAGCATGGGTATGTAAGTGTTTCAAGATGTAACACCTAGTATTGCCAATTTATGTACAGCATGGGTATGTAAGTGTTTCAAGATGTAACATCAAGTACAGTAGAAGCTCTTTTAACCGGCGTTTCAAGATGTAACATCAAGTACAGTAGAAGCTCTTTTAACCGGCACGGCCGGGACCAGGTCCATGCCGGATATCCGATTTTGCCGGAAAATCGAACGTATCTAGTTTTTACCCTCCAAGTGCTAAGAGTCGCAATCGTTATCTATTTTGCCGCAGCCAAAGTGCTAAAGTCGCGATTGCGATCTAATTAAACAAGGTTTGCTAAAATCGATATAACAAGGGTAACTTTTATCCAAACTACATGTATTTTATATAATAACTCTGAGTAAAAGACGCTCTATTCATTTTGCACAATTTTATCGATGGTTATAAGAAAAATCAATGTTAGTGAAAATCAATACCGGCAGTGAATTGTTGTTTAGTGTTTTTGTCTATATTATTTTGGTAAATATAATTTATTTTATGATTATTTAGTGTATCAGTAGTGTTTTTAGTGTAGTATTACACATATAATAATGAGTGAACTTGGCAACAATTCAAGTGATATTCATAACTGTTTGTGTGAAAGTAATACCGCCAGTGATGAAAGCGGTTAACTCCGATGTAGGAATCAAAATGTGTTTCTTTTTTTTTTTGTGTGTATTACATATTTTATAATAACTAATTTTATTATTGTTGTATGTATAAATGTTTACAACGATGCTGACATTATGAAGAAAGTAAAGTGTTACTTATGAAGCAGAAAAACACTGGATGACTAAGAAAACGGCGCACGTAGTCACTGCACTGGCGGGAAATGTCAGTCGAGGCCTGTCAGCCGCCCGAACATAACCGGAAAAAACCGACCGTGAGTGGCTTGGCTGATGCCGGTTAGTAGAAATTGCCGGTTGTTAGAATGCCGGTTAAAAGAGCTTCTACTGTATAGCCCCAATTTTTGTACAGCATGGATATGTAAGTGTTTCAAGATGTAACACCAAGTATTGCCAATTTTTGTACAGCATGGGTATGTAAGTGTTTCAAGATGTAACACCAAGTATTGCCAATTTTTGTACAGCATGGATATGTAAGTGTTTCAAGATGTAACACCAAGTATTGCCAATTTTTGTACAGCATGGATATGTAAGTGTTTCAAGATGTAACACCAAGTATTGCTCCAATTTTTGTGCAGCATGGATATGTAAGTGTTTCAAGATGTAACACCAAATATTTCCAATTTTTGTACAGCATGGGTATGTAAGTGTTTCAAGATGTAACACCAAGTATTGCCAATTTTTGTGCAGTAAAAAGAGCTAAATATGGGTATGTAAGTGTTTGAAGATGTAACACCAAGAATTTGGATATACATTTTTCCATGTATATATTTATGTACACATATAATATACACATACTACAACTTACAATAACAGAAACTATGTCGAAAAGTATAGTCTTGGTTTTACTTAATAGCCCATTAGAATTTTATCTTCTGGACATTTCTTGTATTATAAATAAAACTTTTGGTTACATGAATTATTTCCAATTGAATAAAATATTATATTCTAAAAAAAAAAAAAAAAAAACATGTTAGCTAATCTTCATAGTTTATAAGCTGTGATAAAGTGACAAGGTTGTTGCTGATAAGACCAACAGTATTCTTTTTTATATTATAAACCAATTAACAGTGATTAGGGTGATTACTTTCACTCTGTAAAATTATAACATTTCCTATACTAGGGTAGTATAGGTTTAATGTTAGTTGCTAAGAATTTATTTAACAATATATAAAACAATAATTGTGCTTGGAAGTTACAAGAAAAAAGCAATATAAATAATTCACAAGGTAAAATCATAAACAAGATAAAATAATAACAATAAAAAAAATAACTAAAATAATCATAGATCTCTAATCACAAAACTGTAATTAATTATATGGTGTAGAATGTTGTAAAAATGTACAGCTGTACCACAAACATTTGTTAAACAAGATAGAGGAGTTTTGTAATCAACTTTTAGTCTTGGACTAAGTTTGGTTAACTTTCGTATATGCAAAAATCAAGAGTAATGTTAAACACAGGTTTAAGTTTAGTCCGGGACGTGGGAATTTTTTCAGAAAACTATCTGGCAACATTATAAAATTACGTTTAAGCATGTGCATAGTGCTATGAATTACAGCTGTTCCTTTTAAAGAGGAAAGAGCATTATAGAAAACATAGCACTTTTTACCGTGATATCTACTATACAATTAAGAATTTTGCACACCAAATATTTTCTACATATTATTGCAGTCTAATCCTAGGCTTAGAGATCATGTTTAGTAAATAAATAGATGTTTTGATTCTAACAAACTAATAAAACTAATATTTCGACAACTTCATGCTATGATGGTTTGTTGTTCTCCTAATCCTAAATGGACTTGTGGACCTTGAGCCATAAATACTCTTTACAAAATAGAGGCTATAGAACATCAGTGAAAAATAACTTTACATTAGCCCTATTTGTACAAACACATTCAACTAAAACAATGATAATAATTTTATATGATAATCTATTTTAAATATTTTTTGAATTTCATCATATATACAATAGATGTAACTTAAGATTACTGGCAATAATCCTATTTAATTATAACATTTGACAATCTTATAACATTTGGTTGACGCCATTCCGAATATTGATTATAGTGATTTAAGATAAAGGATCCGCGAAAACATTACATTTGTTATGTATATTTTGTGTATTTGTAGATAATGATCTTTTGAAAATTACAAAAATTAATGGATTTCAAAATTGTGTGCGTTGAAAATTAATAAGTGATTACATTACGTTAAAATTCACTGTGCATCATCTTTATGTGTAAGTATTTAACAGTATATAAACTACTAATAATTCAAAGATATTGAAAAACTGTTTTTATATAAGGTGTATATAATATGATTTCAATAAAATTGCCAGAACAGTTAAATAAAATAAAGGAAATAACAGTTTTAATTTAATTTTTAAAGACTGTACCAAATTGATTATGCCCAGTTAAATTTAGTGAGTGTGGCAAACAAGTAACACTGGGGAGGATATATCACTGTAGCACACTCCAAGTGATACACTGCGAGAATTTAGTTAAAATGGCACAGCAGGCCCTATTTACCATCAAACTAAGGGATAAAAGTGATAATTTCTACTTAATATTATAAGGTCCCTGATTATTAATTATTAAGTTCAATTACCAAAGTTGTTTCCGTGTGTGTTGGTTAGTTTGATAGTGTTTTGGGAGTGATTTACTAAATAAAGAATATCAGAGATCTACAGGCCAGAACTCAAAACGGCATATGGTCGGTTTAATAGATTGGCAGCATCGGTACGATAAAACTACTCATAACGTGTCAATGTATAATTTCATTATATTGTATAGTGTCATTATATAAATAAGAACTATTGTTTTCCAGATCACTTTTCCTTCTATGTGTTTTATGTTTCCTTCTATGTTCTATTAATGTTTATCTATTCAAATCAGAAAAAGATGTCACATGGCAACCAGGGTTGTGTCTGAAAGCTTGTCTACCGCTCAGCAAAAACACCAAGTCGCTCAATCTATCTTCTACCATGCCACGTTTGACATTTATTTATTCTGTGTTCTTTAGTGATTTTTAGTATGTCTATGTCAAGAGAATTACTTTTAAAACAAGAGGCCGTCTTTGTATTCATGATGATCAGGGTGATTTGTCTTAAAAGAAGTTTGATCGGATTTTGCTCGTAAGCATTCAAACTCCTGAGTTTGTATGTAATTTAAGTGAATATTTTACAAATGAGTCACTGATGTCAGAAATAAATGTAGGAACATTGGAATGTGTATCCAATTCAAATTACAATGTAGGCCTAATGTTGTCCTTTTATTTCTCAAACAAAAACTCTCCTTATTGTTTTCAATATCTATGATATTCTGAAATTGCATTTGATGTCAGATTTTAATATTCTTCCAAAAACTTAACTAAGAGTTCTTTGAATAATAAATGTTGGGTTGTTTTAATATATTCAATAAATGTTTCTCTAAACACAAACTTCTAAGTCATAATATTAGAATTCACAAACATTTAAGTCATAGGTTTAAGTCGGGGTTTAGTTCCAAATTTAGTCTAATGCTGAAAGATTAACTTTCGAATTCACAAACTAAGTTTAATATGTTTTAACACAGATTTAAGTTAAGTCAAAGACTATATCTAAAAACTATATGTAAATATATCAGAATACGATCTGGCAAAACTATGTAAAATTATATAGATGTATGTGATTAATACTTTGAATTACAGCACTTTCTTTTGGAGAAAAAGTTTATTTAACCTATTATAGAAAACACAGTATTTTAACTGTGACATTTAATTTTGTTTTGATATTTAACTAATTTTTTGACTAAAATATGAGCAACTGTATTCAAAATACAAGTTGGACAAAAGAAGAAAAGAGAACTTAAGCGAAATTAATGAAAAACATGTACAGTAGACACCTTGTTAACCGCCCACTGAGTTAACCGGCCCTTATTTTTAGAAATCCTTTCCCTTCCCATTATGGCGAAGAAAATTTTCAGCTCTCAAGACGCAGATAATTTCTTTGTCATCGTTTAGCGCCATAGTATTACGTAACGTAGTATTTTATTCAGTCAGTTTGAAGCTAAAGTATTACATATAATTAGTTAAAATGAGTGCAGTAAAGCGGAAGCAAAAGGTTGTGACTATAGAACAAAAGTTAAAAACAATTGAGAAAGGAGAATCTGTTAAACTGATTAGTAATGACCTTGGAGTTGGCGTGACCACGGTAAAAGACAGGCGCAGAAATGAAAAAGATATTCAAGACTACTGTACATAAAATGAGTCAGATAAAGTTCTTTCATCACACTGCACCTTAAATAAACCATATAACAAACTGGTTGACGATGCATTATGGTGGTGGTTTATTCGAAAAACAACGCAAAGGCATACCGATAAGTAGTCCACTTTTGAAAGAAAAAGCTGCTATTCTTTACACAAAGTTTCAAAAAAACAGGCATGATTATGGCTAGTGACGGTGGCAAAAGTGACATGTATTCATCATTTAAGTGTTTGTGGCGAAAAACTATCAACTGATCCTGTTGTAGCCGATGATAAACAACATCAACAACAGTTGCTTCTCTTTGTAGTTCGATCTACAAAAATGTCAATTAGAGAGCTCTAAATCCAGCATTGTGACTAATTTTCTCTCCTTTTTAGTACATAATTATACGTACTTCATTAAATAATGAATGTAAGACTTACTGTCTACAATATTCTGCTTTTGTCATTTATACGATGACCGTTTCGGATATTCCGCCATTTTCAAGTTATCCATTCAAATCAGTGTTTATGTTTGTGTATAACTATGTGTAATTGTTTATGTTTGACGAAGGGAAACCTGAATATATTAACTTGAAAATGGCGAAATAGCCGAAACAGTCATCGTATAAATGACAAAAGCAGAATATTGTAGACGGTAAGTCTTACATTTATTATTGAATATATTAATATTCTGAATGGTGACTAACAAATGTTATATAATTCATTGCTCTTGTGATAAAGATGCAAATAATAATAGAATGAAGAATTACTAACAAGGTGAGCAACACAAATATAGTATTGAGTTTTTTATTTTATAGGATTAACTTTGCCCACTGGTACTTTTAGACTATGTTTAGGTGCAATTTACCCATTTTCACTTTAACTGACTTTATTAGTATCCGACTTGGAGTCGGTTAAGAGGGAGTCTACTGTAAATGTAATAGAAGCTATATATTTAAACTTACGTTCCTTTAAAAAAAAGAGAGAGCTTGGGAAGATATCAAGCAGAACATGGCAATAATCTGGATCCAAGAAAATTACACTTTAGTGGAAAAGGATAAAAATTGACACAAAGATGATGATGAATGAGGTAGGTTATAATATATTTTTATTAAGTCTAATAATAATAAATAGTGATAGTATGTATCGTATTGTAGGCTTAGTAACTGTTCATAATTTAAGTGCATATTAAGAACTGCTTGCCAAAAGTCTTAAATAAAAAAATTACTCCTTATATGATAACACTAATTCATATTAAATGTAATTGTGAAACATAACTATTGAATATCTAGTAAACAAATTAAAAAAAGTTAATTATGAAAGAAAAATTGATAGGAAATAAATTTGCGTAATAGTTTAAAAACATGTTCACAAAAATAAAAACTGAAATTTGTGAGATTGTATGAAGTTGTATTTACACAAATTATTAAGAGTTACATTGCTGATGAATCTTCCATTACTTTGCCACAACTTTGACCTTGGATGGTTAAATATAGTTAGATTAGTGTGCATAGGCATACTTCAAGAGGCATGAATCTCAAGAACAATAATAAAGCCAGTAATTATGACTCGCACATTAAACTATTGCTAACTGATAAATAATCAGCTTGTAATGTAGAATTAAGTTACACATTATATGCTAATAATTTATCATATGTTAACATTTTCGGGGTATGACCGAATCATTGACTTAAGAGTAGTAAGCAAAGTTGCTGGATACAGTTTGTAGACTACTAAATTTCTACCTGTACCATATGTTTAGCCCAACTATTAAATTTATATTTAAGAAGTATACAATAATATAAAGATCAATATGTTGGTTGAAGAGGTGTAATTGTGTGAGTTCAAGTTCAGAATGTTTTTTCTTTGTTGTTTAAAGGTGAAAAACCTTCCATCACCTTACAGAAAAAGGAAGAAAATAAAGTCAAATTATTAATATAATTTTTTTAAATCACGTTTTTAAAACTGACTAAAAGGTGTAAATTAATTTCTCGAGAATAATTTATAATGCCATACAGATACATAACTGTAGTATTTTATATTTTTAATATAAAAAAAATAATAATAATAAATAAATGTGTATTTTATGGATTTTGTATTTATGTGTACATTCTGCTATCATAATAATTATAAATTTTATAAACTTTGTAGGGTTGCTTGGTATAATAATACCAAGTATTATTATATTGCATGCCTACTTGTAAATTATGGGACCTGCCGTATACAAATGTAATATTTGTCAGGGGAAGAAGAAGAAGAAGAAGAAGGGGGAAAAAAAACTGTGGGAAGAGTCAGAGCATACAGTATTGTCATGTTGTCCTGGAAGTTACTAGAATTAGGCCATTAAATGTCAACACTAGAGATATGTCTAGACTTCTAGACTATCCTTAGAACTAAAATTGCATGAAATAGAAAATAGCAGAAACAATTTCAATTGAGCTAAGACAAGTGACTCAATATTGCAGAAACCAAGTCAAAAACTATGTAAGATATGTATATCAAAAAGAAATAAAAATGGTTTGAAATGATGTCGTTGACAGCCGTTTTATGTATCAATTCATAAATTAAAACTACTGCCAATCTAACAATGAGAAAAATATAAATAATGAAGTTCCATTAATTAGGACACAAATGAAAATAGTATATAGATAATTTAGTTATTTCTCCTAAATGTTAAATTAATTCTTTTATTATGTGTCATTTACTTTAAGTGACTAATGACCAAGACCAATATTTTTGCGCATTTACTTTTTCTTATTTCTTTATATTATTAAAATCAGTTTTATGGGTAATTTTCAATAATTGAACAAGATTAAAGTGATATTTTAAGAAATAACAATAGTTTCATAATTTTGTAACAAGTATAATAATTATAATTTTTAATTTGGTTTCGAAAAGTATTATTTTATAAGGTAGTATTTTAAGAAATTAAATCAACATTATCAAAAAATTATTTTTAGGGTTTAATCATATTGATAACATGAATTTTTTAAATATATTTAGAGTTTGTCCATAATTTAAAAAATAGTTTTAACTGCCTTGTTTTAAGAAATAATGTGGTTAAATTTGTAATGGCTTTAAATTTTTTATTTATTGTAAAATTTTCATATTTTAAAGCTACAAATGATTAACAAATTAGCACCATTATTTCCCCTTTATATTGTACATACTCTAAATAAGGATGTGGTATTTTACTTTACAATGTAACAAATTGCTGTGCGACTCTTGCTGTGCGAATTGTGTTTGTCGGCAGCAATAGAAATAAATAATAATAATAATCCGGGATGTATTTTGCTAGTGAAGCAATTTATTTTATATACCATACTTGACACTTTGTGTCTTTGTAATTTTTAATATATGGAATGACTTTTTTTAATTAAGATAAATTATTCTAATAAGTCATGCAAAATTTGTTATTTGTTCAAATGTTATTTATTTTGTTAAATATTTCTCTATTTTATTGTTTATACATTCTCTGATACAACTATTTGTATAAAAGAAATAATGTGTTGTGTGTTTTGTAATTCAATTCAATTCAATTCAATTCAATTTTATTAATCTCGTTTGACAATATAAATATTGTATGAAATATGTCATGTGACTTATACATTAATTCTAACATGAAAACAATAACAATACAAAATTATCTTTATAAATAGGCGTATTATAAATTATCAATTAATGTAAAATAACAATCAATAACAAACAAACAAAATGTCAAGACACTTAAACCGTACACTCGAATATACAAAACACACAATGTAATTTATTTATTTATTTTATTATCAGCTAGGAGATTTTATTAGACTGGTAGTGAATTTTTACATTTAAAACATTTAATACATTTTTCACTTCTAAAAAAATTACTTTCCTAATACAATACATATCCGACGTATAAAAAGAAAAACACCTTCATCAGACGACAATCCTATGAATTCTTCTATTGAATAAAAAATACATTCCTTCAAGTAGCTTCACATTTTATTTTTAAATGTCTTTTACTCTGTCATTGCTTTAAGTTTACATCAATCAATCAATCAAACATTTTATTTGTTGTAGACAATTACAATTGTACAACAAACGTCAAAACAAAACATTATATAGTACTTTACAATAACACAACCAAATTCAGTGCCTCACAAACTCCTCCACAGAATAACAGGATCCAGACAACAGCAGTCGTCTCAGTCTGCCTTTAAAACATGAATAATCATTTATCGCTAGCAAGTCTGGAGGAAGGTTATTCATAAATAGTGCCCCAGCCTGCGAAGGTAACTTACTAAATAAATTTAGCCTGTGCTTTTTACCCCGATATTTGCAAGCCATTCTAGTATGGTAATCATGCAAATCCCTATTTTGGATGTGCTTACACTTAAATTTAAAATAAAGAATTGTTTCAAATATATAAATGGAAGGTAGGGTGAAGATCTTAAACAATTTAAATGTTTCTTTGCATGATTGAAATTTAGAAAGTCCTCCAATTATCCTAATGGCTTTTTTTTGGAGTACAAATACTCTAGTTACATTCTGGAGTGAGGAATCTCCCCACAAAACGATTCCATATTTTAGAAAAGGATATATCAACCCGTAGTACGCTGTTATAAGAACCTGAGCATTACAATATTGTTTCAGACTTCTCAGCGCAAAGAGACCACTACTAATTTTAGCACATATATAGTCTATATGATTTCTCCATGACAGTATATTATCAATGAAGAGACCCAGGAATTTTGTTGAAGATACTCCATTTAGTTCATTATCATCCAACCTAATATTAAGTTTTGGATTAAAAGATTCTTTTAGATTGAAATGTATATAATTAGTCTTACTAGGGTTTATAGATAAGCCATTGCGACTTAGATACTGTCTAATAGCATTAACTTGTGAGGAAGCCCTCTGCTCCAAGTCATATAAAGATTCTGCTTGAACATTTAATGTTGTGTCGTCAGCAAACTGAATTAGTTTATCCACATGTACTGATGAAATACCATTTACATAAATCAAAAACAACATTGGGCCAAGCACTGAACCCTGAGGGACACCACTTGACAACTCTACTTTATCAGATAATTTACCCGCAACAGTAACCTGTTGAGTTCTATTATTTAAATATGATTTTAACCATGACAATGGTTGTCCTCGAACACCTATTTTATCACATTTATCAAGCAATGATACAAAGTCCACACAATCAAAAGCTTTAGAGAGATCCAAAAACAAACTCAAAACTTTTTTTGCGTTTTATGTATTGATGTAAAGGTTTAGACTTGTTGTATGCAATTGTATTGTCAACTACAACCAAATAAATGAAAAAAAAAAACAAAAAAAAAAAAACAAATAACCCATGGTAATTTTGCTCTTAGGGATAGTAATTAATTGTTCCAGTCTAAACAGGAAGTGTAGAAATGTTAAATGTATGATATCATTTGTATTTGGTGTTATATTGTTGTTTTCTGTCAATATACTGCCTGTCTCCTTCCTTGACTTCTCATAAATATCAAAGATAAGCTCACTTCCTGTGTATTTTTTGGTTTCATGAGTTCCTTTCTAAAAGGAAATGATGCAACTGGTTTTACCTTTACACTTTTTGCTACAAAACAATCTATTTTCCTCAAATAAATATCAATTTTTAGAGTAATTCATATTGGAATTCCTTGTTAAATAATAATATGAACTAATAATTAAGAATTGACTTATTAAACACAATTCAGTACGGCGATACATCTTCTGTTAATATATGTTGATTACGATGCAATTCAAAACTGTCACATTTCCTTCTTTCAATCAGACACAAAAACAAACACGGAAGGGTTAAAAATCAGTGCTATAACACTGGAAAACCACATCGGTAGTTATCAGTACTTACGAATATTAATGATGATATGATAAGAACACTAAAACTGTTAAAATACAGGTATTCGTGTAGTAACACATCTCCTGTTGTTGTTATCTGAAGGCTACGACAAGTATCACCCTTACATCATTCTATAAGACAAAAACCTAAAATAAGACGGACGTAGATGGGCACCAGTTCACGAGTCAGGAAGAAAAATACATTGGAAGTTATGGATGCTGTGCTGGCGAATATTTCCAATCAGAATAAAGTAACTGAAACAGTTGATAGTGAGACTACGTTTTTCTTTCACTGATGTATTATGATTAGCAAGATTTCATAGCATAAAATTATTGAAATAAATAGGAATGACTTTCGAATTACAAGAAAAAGCATATGAAATAGAATTTACGATTTTTCCCTGCACATACTAAATTCACCATTCCTCTAGAAATTGCCGATCGTGGGAGACCTTGACAATACATCTTAAAACTATTCATACGGTGCTCATATATCGCATTCAGTTTGAGTTAAAAACAAACAGTAAAAGAAAGGTTCCCTATTTTAATGCTTTACCAATCACATTTTCTCAGTTTTATATTTATGACTAAAACTAGGCATATATATATATATATATATATATATATATATATATATTATAATAAATATTTCTTACTAAATTTTCACTTATTGATAAATATGGTTAATCCCTGGTAAAGAAATATATTATAAATAGGAAAGATTAATCGATACCCAAAGATTAAATTGTACAGTGTACATCCCTGGTAAAGAAATACATTTTAAAGAGGAACGATTAATCGATCGCCAATGATTAAATTGTACAGTACATACCTGGTAAAGAAATATACTATAAAGAGGAACGTTTATTGAGTAGCCAAAGACTAAATTGTATCCTGGTAAAGAAATATATTATAAAGAGGAACATTTATTGAGTAGCCAAAGATTAAATTGTATCCTGGTAAAGAAATATATTATAAAGAGGAACATTTATTGAGTAGCCAAAGATTAAATTGTATCCTGGTAAAGAAATATATTATAAAGAGGAACATTTATTGAGTAGCCAAAGATTAAATTGTATCCTGGTAAAGAAATATATTATAAAGAGGAACATTTATTGAGTAGCCAAAGATTAAATTGTATCCTGGTAAAGAAATATATTATAAAGAGGAACAATAATTAATCAATAGCTAAAGATTAAATTGTTTATCTAACTAAAACACGGAATATATTGTTTAATATTGGTTTATTATTGTTAGTTTTCAGTTTTTTAATTTTCGTGATATTGCAAAGAAAAATATAAATCATGTGTAATAAAGAAAATGTTTTATTTAATGAAGAAGAGTCGTTTACCTAATAAAAGATGTTGTCATTTAGGCTACCTTATAAAGTTGAGATAAGATGTTCACATTAGAATAATTGCAATTTTGTCAATAATGACATAATTGATAGAAATTCGAAATAAAACTGTAAGTATCACTGTATTATTAATATGGTTTAATTGGACATTTGCATATTTTGTGTACAGTACTACCTCGCTTATCTGGACCTCGTTCAACCAGATGTCCAGATTATCCGGAAATAAAAAAAAAAATTAATGTTGATAAAAACGTGATTTCCTGATCACTGTACAGTGTCGCCTTGAGGTAGTAGGGCGGGTTGTTAATACGCTGGGAAGAGAAAGTGGAGGAGCAATGGCCTCTGCGCCACCACCCCCCTACCCCGACGCCGTGCGACAGTGACCAGTGACCTTGTCTATTGTCTACGTCGACGGGTAGTCTGTCACATGCTAGCGACCGGAATACATCATTACCATATCGTGCTGTGCAGTGTTTAGTTGCTTTACATTTTTGATCGGATACGGTTAATAGTACAGTATTATATCCGTGTGTTAGCGTTTGTGCATGGAAATGGCGATGAAACGAAAACGTAATGTGCTTAGAATGGCGCAAAAGTTAGACGCATTGAATCGTATAGACAGGGGCGAATCTTTAAATAAACTTGCTGCAGAACTCGGCATAGGGACATCAACTATGTCAGATTGAAAAAAAAATCATAAAAATATTGAAGACTTTTGCTTCAAAATGATTGCTAAAGACAGTTTAGAGGGTAGAGGAACTATAAAAAATGCAAAAAATGAATCGATGGACGAGGCATTATTTATGTGGTTTAGTGTTCAACGAGAACGTGGAGTTCCGATTTTGGCTGAAAAAGCGGCAAGCCTAAACAAAAAATTACCAAATCCTGATCCAAATTTTACAACCAGGGATGGCTAGAGCGGTTCAAAAATCGGCATGGCATAAGAAAATTATCTGTGACTGGTGAAAGCCTGTCTAGTGATCAAGCGCCAAGTGAAAAGTTTAAGGAAACTTTTCAACAAATTATTTCGTCTGAAAACTTTCTCCTGACCAGATTTACAATGCTGACGAAACAGGACTGTTTTACCGTATTTTACCGAGCAAATCCTTAGCTTGTAAAACTGATGAGGCAGCCAAGGGCTACAAAAAGAGCAAGGATCGCCTAACTGCTATGGCTTGTAGCAATGCTTCTGGAAACCACTAAATTCCCCTAGTGATAATTGGCAAGGCAAAAAATCCTCGAGCACTTAAAAATGTAAATTGTGCATCCTTGCCTATGGTTTATCTAAATCAAAAAAGTTCGTGGATGGACAGCTAAATTTTTAAAAAGTGGTTCATTGAAAATTTCGTCCCAGATGTGAAAAATTTCTCAAAGAAAAAAAACTGCCAGAAAAAGCAATTTTATTTCTTGACAATGCGCCATCTCATCCTGCAGAAGAAGATCTCATCAGTGGGGATAATAAAGTTAAATTTCTCCCCCCAAATGTGACTCCAATTTTGCAACCTATGGATCAGGGTGTGTTGGAAAGTATCAAGTGTTTATCGCAGGGAACTTTTAAGCAAATTAATTGAAGAAGAAGGCGAACAAAGCGTGATTGATTTGTTAAAATCTGTAAATGTCAAAGACGTGATTTACATGATAGCAGACGCTTGGGATCATGTTCCAAAAAGTGCTCTACAAAAGTCTTGGAAAAAATTGTGGCCAAACATATGCAATATAATTGAAGAAATGAACACACAAATAAGTGAATCAAATGAAACCACTGTCGTCACTACAGAGCAATGTTAGGCATGTTTGCAAGAATTGACGGTTGTTCCGATGTTGATATCAACGACGCCAATGATTGGTTATTGGACAACAACGAAGGAGGTTATGGAGTCATGACAGATGAAGAGATAATTGTAGCGTGTACATCTACACAGGGAGCAGACAACAGCGAGAGCGAGGAAGAGGGAGACAGTGCACGGCTGGAGATGACGCACGCGGACGCGACGACACAGCCAGACAACATCATGGCGTACTTGGAGCAACAGCAGGATATAACGCCAGCTGAACTAATGATGGTGAAACGTTTACGTGATCGTGCTGCATTGAAACGTCACACCAAATTAAAACAGAGGAAGATAAATGACTTTTTTTTGTAAATAACAACTAAACCCTGTGTAAATTAAAAGCACGTGTAAATGTTTCAGGTGTGTAAATAAAATGTTTTTCGTGATTTACAGTATTGTGTAAATTGCTGTGTAAATATTGTGTATTTTCATGACCAAAAGGAAATTATAAATGATAAGTTATCATTTTATATTTATCTTTCTATAATTCCAGATTATCCGGATTTTTGATTAACCGGATCACTTCCGGTCCCAATTAGTCCGGATAAACGAGGTTGTACTGTATATTAAACTGGTAAAAGATGTTTTGAGAATATAAATATAAATCAATTCCTACTATCAAGTAGTAAACCGAGTGCATTTAAAAAAATTAAAATACCAACAAACTAAATTCAAAAAAATCTGATCAATAAAAAATTACTAAGACACAGTACTTCACTATACAGTAAACAACTTATCTGTTAAAATGGTGGTGTTAAGAGAAGGTGTCCTAAATGTTTATCGAGGTTAAGGTGAACAACCTTTATTGTCGTATCTCTAAAACGATTTAACCAACCATAACGATATTTTGCACACAAGTAGAAGTAGACAATGTGTTAATTATTATAAAGGCGGATTTTTAATGTATGACTCTAGGGTCAAATGTTCAAAATGACAAGATTAACCCATCTATTTTAATGATATTCTGCACACAAGTAGAACTCTACAATGTGTTACTTATTATGAAGGCAGATTTTTAATGTATGACTCCCAAGTCACTAACCTATTTTAATCATATTCAACATTAGAACAGTCAGACAATCGATTTACGGTTAGGTTAAACAACTAAATCCAAGAAAAACTATTATCATAATATGCATTCTTCCTGTCGTATTACATATAGGCCTATTGGTATGTTTTTATTTTTTTAAATACAAACTATTGCAAAAGCTTTCTCACACAAATTCATTCCAAAAGTATGGAGTGTTTGTATGATATTGAGTTCTTAATGCAGATGGTAAAGGCTATAAAATTTTTTTTTTAAATGATATGAAATTTACATTCAAACAATGCAAGAGTTCGATCTGAGATTGACTTATGTTGCCCTTCAAGAATGAAAATATATGATGGATTTATGTTTGATCACAATTTCCATTATCACATTTTATGAAAATAAATGAGAAGTTTCAGAGAAAAGTTCAACAGATTACTCCAGCTGTCTGAATGTCAATCTAAATTTTGTGTACAATTAGTCATCTGGAAACAATACGCGGCTTTTTATTAAGAACAAAGCTTTCATCAAATTTGAATTAATCTTTCATAGTACTCTCCTTTTTTAGCAATGGACTTATTCCAATGTTGATTCCATGACTGAAAGCATTTCTGGAAGGCATCTTTCGGAAGGGCCTTCAGCTGCTCCATCGCGGACCTTTCAATGTCGGGAATGGTGTCAAAACGTTTCCCTTTTATCACAATTTTTAAATTTGGGAATAGCCAGAAGTCAAATGGTGCTAAATCCGGAGAGTAAAGCAGATGTGGATAGACAGGGACATTATTTTTGGTCCAAAACTCACGGATTAGAAGCGAGTTGTGGGACGGCGCATTGTCATGATGAAGGAGGAAGCCATTCTCTGTACATCCTTACGCAAATGTTACAGTAAGCCCTTATAATATTCAGAGTTTATAGTTTCTTCTCCTTGGAGCGATCTTTGATCTCCCTCATTGTCAAAAAAATAATGAGCATGACCTTAACATTGACTTCGACTGACACTTAGGGCAAGGAGTCACTAGTTTTCTACTCGAATTTTCATCTCAGGATCATGCACCTAACTTTCATCTCCAGTTATATTGGCCATGAAGTCTGGATTTGCTTCCAGACTATCTTTCAATTCCATGCAAACTGATAGACACAATAAACACAACCTCACTCTTCAGATTCTAGAAGTAGACTGACAAGTCACAACTTAACACAGACTATCTCAAAGGATGAGGTTATTGAACTTCTTACTTCCAATGAATATTCACTCACCATATTTTTTTATCACACCTCGAGTGTGTATGAGTGTATAAACTAAGAAAGTTGCTCTGCTTCGGTCTATGCTACTTGAAGACGACCAAGTTTATAAAAACAAAAATCCTATACATACATATATATATATATGTATAGGATTTTAGATTGTATTATATATTAGATTGTGTTCTTAAGAAAGTGTTAATACTACTTTCAATTTTATTATTTATTTGTACCTGAGCAGAAAGCAAATCCAACAAGGAATCCTATCCGCATTTGTCTGTTTTTGCCATTATCAGGAGTAGACATTAAAGCAACCAAAAATCCAATTGCTGCAATGACTGTAATAAATCCTGCACTCAAGTAGTCTGCATATATCATCTGTACATAAGCTCCTGTTGCGGCTGCCATTGTGGAAACAGTGAGACAGGCGTACACATTTTTCAAGTGTTGTCTCACAGGCTCTTCCCTAGAAAAAAGAAAAAGAAAAATTTGTACTTCATGTTCTTTATTTATCCATGGCCAAAGCTGAAAAGGTGTCATTTTAATATCTCAAACTAGAAGATTTGTGGGAAAAGTTGAGATACGAGTTTAATCTATCAACTATGAGATTAATGTTTGCCAAATACATTTTCGAGTAGTTCAAACTTTACTTTGAAAAGGATAAAAATAGAAAAATAAAAGTACTAAATTCATGTTAGAAATAAGTTATGTTAAGTTTAGAGAATTACTGTCACTAAGTATTTTCAGAAGAGAGCCATTCCATACCAAATCAACACACTTTAATTACAAATTTTACCTGGCTATTTTAGATTTTGCCAACATTTGATATACTGTACTCTCATGTATTTCGTTCAAATTTTATGGGAAATGTAAAACATTTATGACCCAAAACTATGTGCGAAATTGTAAGTAAAAAAAAAAATACGGTAACGGTTCAGGAATAATTGACAAAAAACAAAATTGATAGGCCCCAAATTGACCGCCATAATTAAAAATCCCAATTTTAACTAAATACAATAATTTACCCTAAAGACGTATTTATGAGAAGCAAGTATAACCCAATTTAAATTACTTTTTCAAAGATGGCAACCGTCATTCATTTCCCCTTTTTGATTGATAAGTAGGCCTACTGAACTATCATTTTTGGTGACTAATAGTTTTGATTGGTTTTGGAGAAGGATGAGTGTTTTTCTACCATTTATTTTCTTTGGTGGATCATTCCATTGCAGTCCTAAATAGATGTATTTTGGACGGAATAGCCCTTTTAAATTATTTGGCCTACATGGGGTAACAGTTCTTGCAAAATAGAAAATGGTGTACCTTCATAAATAAAATCATATGATAAAACTGTGCTCTGAAAGAAGGAGTAGTCTGCTGTCTTGTAGATAACATCACAATCCACTTTCTTGAATACAAAGATCTTGCACGGGATGGCTCATACTTTAATTTTTTATTCCGTAAACTTGTGATTTTTTATAATGATTATAGTTGTGTATGCAGTATAATAGATTATTCGTAACAAAGGAAATTATTTACCTTCTTATTTAGTGTAGAAAGTTGATACATAAGGTGGAACATTGACAGTTAGTTGAGAGATACAATGTAAAATACTGCAACATTCCATAATTTTACAAAATTATAAAATCGAATAATATTTACATATATAACGAAATGTAATATCGCGGATATAGCAGACCGGGAAGATGGAAGACCACGCCTACCATACGTCAGACAATCGGGGCGGAGCGAATGACGTCACGGAAGATAACGCGATCTCATTGGCCAGGACAAAAGATGTCGATTTTCAAACGTATTTAAAGTAAAAATTTTAGAAATAAGATTTTAGTTATAAGGAATATAGAGAAATAATATATTACGAGATCGTACAAAATTAGAATGAAAAATATTATAACATAAAAATCTTTACATATCTTTCAGATTAAATAAAAAACCTAGTATCAGAATTATGACAATGAATTCGTTTCATACCGTGTATAAGATAAGTGAACCCCCATACGCCATCTTATAAAATTTTGGAAAAGAAGCCAAGCAAGAAGAAAGCGTCCTTTGAACAGTCCAGTTTTAACATCGAAGACGTATAGACGCGTACAGCGATGGACTACAAAATTTGAATTTTCAATTGTGAAAAATGAAAGAAAGTAGTATAGTTTTTTTGTGCTTGACGAGAGGATATAAGTGCTAAGAATACCAGAACTCCAAATAAACAACACCAGGACTACAATACGACAAATTGGTGAGATCTATCCAAAATATTTCAAACTTTCTGATTTCCAAAACAAATTTTTCAATTTTTTGTTATAATGGAAATTTAATCTAATATTTGGTTGAGAATTTCAATAATTTCGATCAGGAGACTGGATAAAGTCGGCACATTACCTACCCTCAGATTGTTATATATATATATATATATATATATATATATATATATATATATATATATATATATATTAAAGACAATAGGCCTATAATTTTTCACTCGCGCTTGTTATCAAACAATTGCATTTCAATTAATATCTAACTTATAATTTGTTTCTAATTCTTGATTTTTTTTCTTGTAGTTTTTGATATAATAAAATTTAATTTGATTGTTTACTTTGTAAACCCTTGCGTGTATTCATTTACCATTGAGAGTAAAACAAATAATTAAAATATATGTAGGCCTATTGTAATACATGATAATGTTTAAATATAATATATCTTTTTAGATGTCTAGAATTCAAATTTCTAAGGAACAATGTAGTGATATTCACAATAAGGAAAACAAAAATCCACAAACCACAAAAACAAGGAAAAATACTATATTAATAATCCAGTTATGATTATATTATCCTGATATACATTTTTAATAACAGTTATAATCTTCAGAGGATTAGAGTAAAACTGACAGAAACTAAAAATAAACCTACAGCAATGCTCTCATTAGCATACTCGTCATGACTATATAACTGAAATGTAGGCCTATATCAGTGTAGTACAATAAAAATAACTGGATTATTAATACTATAACGGCCAAAAATTGATTATCATATTTAATAAGTTTAGTATACAGGGCCAAACAATGAAAATCATATTTTATATAATGGTCTTAGGATAGCTGTTGTATAAAAAGTATTAATTGTATTGCAATGTTTTAGCACCAATCAATAAAGGAAGAATTGATCTTTTAATATTAGTCCACATTGTTGGATACAATATAATTATCAAACAGAGAAACATTTTAATATTGATGCAGGAGTTCAGCTGATATGGTTTATGGCTGAATGTATGTTGAGTTTGACTCTACTATACTGTATTATATATATATATATATATATATATATATATATATATATATATATAATATTAGTTTATTGCATTTATGGTGTTTTGATACAATTATAATTAGTGATGTCTAGCTTTAATTCAAGTAGCCTAATCTTTGTAACTAATAGAAAAATTAATGAAACGACAATGGACTATCAGATGTTGATGTGGATAGGCCCAACCGTAATACATTAGACAAGGAAACTTTTCTGCTTCAACTCTTCTAATCTGAAATATTATTTGATGTTAACAAAATAACTCTTATAAACTGTATATTTTTTAATTCATTATAAATAAGTGGTTATTTTGTATGTAATAATTGTCTTTTTTTATGTAGGTAAAAAAATTTATACAAAGTGATGTAAAATTTGGAATTGTATTTTTTGTTTTACATTTTGGTTTCCCTGAAAAATTGTAATAATTATAAAGTATTGAATATAATGACATAGAAATATTCCTCATAAAGTTCTGAACAAAATTTTATAGCCTACAATGTCTCATTTTTTATATGTACATTTTTGACTATAACATCTATACATCTTTGAATTAGAAAAACTGCCAGTTCTATAAACAAAACTTTGGGGTTAATATATTCTTAATTTTGTGTTCCCTGTTTTTATGAGTTTGGGATTCTGTTTTTCTTAATTTTTAGAATTTTGCAGCAATTTTTTATTTAGGAATAGTACTTTTAGACATCACAGATTAAATAATAATGATTTCAACAGAATTCTATAACATTTTCAATAATAGCCTACCACGCTCAATAATTAAAGTTAAGTTATTAACATTAGGCTATTGGTTACATGAATCTATTATTATTAGGCTACTTTCACATTTAATGTTAATACTAAGCTGGAATACTGGCAGGTAGGATATGTCTAAATTGCATAAGAATTTTTTTATTATGATCTTGTTCTTCGGGGTTCGACCGCGTCAATGTCTGGACGTTGAGTACAGCCGACGTTTCGGGCACTTTACAGATGTCCATTCTCAAGGCTTAACAAATGTCACTCAACATGAAGACAATATTGACGCGGTCGAACCCCGAAGAACAAGATCATAATGATGTTTGTGACCGTGGATGTCTATCGTTCAGAAATTTTTTTAATTAATTTTCTTTTTTGTATTTATAATAGTTTGCTTAATTAAAAAATTTAAACTAGGGATTTAAAAAATCTCTGTAATTGTTTACAAAGAAAGTCACAGCTTTTTCTGCATTTTTTTTTAACATCTTCTAAATAGCCTAGCCCTACCTTATTTGTTAATAATAAAATAAGTTTTCAACACGGAACTAATTTTTTCACCGAAAAATCGCAATTTCAAAACTACAAAATTCAATGTATTTATATGTCACCGAAGTCAAGCAACATCAAGTCAAGCGTGGTTAGTACTTGGAAGGATGGCCGCTTTGGAAATAACACACAATTTCTTTTTTATTACAAATTTATATATATATATATAAAGAGAGAGCCACCTTACTGAAGCCTGTAAGGTAAAATTTCGTGTAGGGCCTACATACATATTTAAACATGTAACTCACTTAACGGACCTTAACCAAGAAAGGTTGAAATTGTTTTTTTCCTGTGAAAAACTTAGCTCCTCATTTAAAACTTATTTTATTATTCACAAATAAGGTATGTAGGCCTAGAACATGTTAATTTTTATTTTTTTTTAAAGCTGTGACTTCCTTTGTAAATAATTACCAAAATGTCAACCAAATTCAATAAGTACCAATAGGCTACTATAATTATGTAAAAACATACTAGCAAAAATAGATTTAATAAAATATAAAGGAATAAATTATTAAATTTATGCTTTATTCAGTCTTTTACCCTACTATTCCTCTTTATAATATCCTATATGTACATCAGTGTTAAGTAATAATAAGCTATTCCTCAGAGTTAATATGTAGGGTTCAGTCTAGGCCCAATCAACAGTTAAATGTAAGACACACAGCTTTTCACACTCTTAAAGTTTCAAATTTAAAATGCATAGTCCAAAAGTGGTGATCTTACTTTTATTTTTGTCATAGGCCATGGGCACTCCCATTGCTTAACTTAGAACAATATCCATGGTTATTCAATAGCCTCATGTTAAATTCTTTAGGATACAATTTCCTTATAATATCTAGGATAAGGCTCCAACAAGATACATATTAACTTAGCATAATAAACATACAGTTCTATTTCACTTAATAGGTTGATATACAAGTCTAAACAAAATAAGCTAATTTGGTTCTTTTCAAGTATTTTTCAAAGTACCAAGGTTAATATGACAATCAAAATTTCAATCTCATTATAAGCCTAGTTAGCCTACTTACAATTTTGAATTGAAAGAATTCATAAACGATCTTGCAATTGTTGCCATGTTAAAATTTACTAAACATAAAATGTCAAAATGAACAATGAAATGTATAACTAGTTTAATCCAATTAGAAAACTTTTGTTATGTGAAAGACCACTAGTCAAAACAAAACTAAATTCTTCTTCAAGTTGTGAAATGTGAAACACGAACCAACAATCTGTAGAACACGTAGTAACGTGACGTCATCATGGCTGTCAAGACTAAAAAAATTCTATAGATTAGTTAGTTAATGTATCATATTATAATATAAATAAATAATATTTTTAATTTGACAAAATGATGTTAATTTGAAACAATCGGTCAAATTATTACTTCGTTGTGTATTCTTGTGATATTATTAGTTTGAATTTCATGCTGTGAGTACAAAAAACATGTTTACGCTAGATAACTAAAAGATACTTATTTGTGGACATTATTTAATAAAAATAATTCTTCTTTTTTAGGTTAATGTGAATATTATTGTCATGTAAATGCTTAGATCACCTCATAACTAATTATATACAAATCGAAAATTAACCAGAACCGATGTAGTTTTGAAAATTTTGTAGTTATATTATATCACGAGTGAATTGACTCTACCAATGAGAATTAGTCAGTTGTTGTTTTACGTCTTGGTTTGACCATGTTTTATCTAGGGTCTTTAATAGTTGGTTTTCACAGTTATCTACGGTTTGTTAAGGAGATTTAATTTCCCGCTTATTTTGAAGAATTTAATCAGTGATCAGTGTAGAAAATGAAAATAGAGGGAAGAGGGAAGGGAATAGTGGTTGGCTACTTACAGGCTAGAGACTAGTGAGTGTATTTTGTTTATGTTAATGTTACTTGGGTTTCGACTTCTCATCTTAAGTTTTATTTTAAGGTAGTAATTTTAATTTCTATTTTTAGCTATTTAAAGTCGCAAAAAACACTTTAAAATAATCAAACACTACTTGACATTTTGATAATAATGTTGTTTTAGTTGTCAACTAAAAAAAACAGACATCCAAACACAGCATTTTATGCTTTCCACAGTATCCACCTGCACTCTGTAGCCTATTATACACTTAGGTATTAGCTAAACCTTATAGGTTATATTGTTATTTGCCTAACCGGTAAATATCGGTTGTACCTCATTCTCGGATTTTTCTATAAAAAATTATGATAACAAAGTATTTACCTTGTAATGAAAGGACCAGACCACAGCATATTATTTGTCAGAAGAAAAGATTCAAGTCTCTAAATGGATTTCTTTACTGTTAACATATTATAGAAAACAAGGGAATATAGCTGTCCTTAGGTTAAGAACAGGACTTAGATGACGGTTTATTAAATAATATGGCGATATTAGATCATCCTTTCAATCTGTAAACCCTTTAAATTATAAAAATCCATTATTTCTATAAAAATAAGCTGTTAAAATGAGTGAATTTCTGGTCCTGTGAGGTTAAGACACCGGTTTACATTAAAATGTATGACAACATAATATGTCAATCTACTGAATCTAGAGATGTGCCGAAAAGAACAGAACTACTATTTTAAAACAGTTGTTTGACCTCATTGTGCTTTAAAAGAATTTCGGTCTGTAGAGACAAAAGCCATGTTTATTGCTGCACCTACTATTCACTGGTTATGCTCCATGTTTTATGACTCAGTCATAACTAACAATAAAGGGTAGGAGGCTGACTAGATTTCCCTTCTTACCATTTTGTCATATTTAACGATATATTTTATTACTAGTACTCCTCTAAAACACATTGTATATTTTTTGTTCACTAGTTACATGTTTCATTGTCTTTAGAGTTTAGTCTTTATTTGGACATTTAGTGAAACTAAATCTCACATCACTCGATGAGACTTAGTAAAGGAACTACAGGTCTTGTTAGGTCAATATATATAAACCTAGTGACCTGCTGTGACCTATTTCGTATCATTATGAACTCATACACTTTAGTAATAATAACCCGTCCAACAATACGTTATTGTTGGTAACCTCACGGCTAGGAATTTGCACTTTTTAACAGCTTATTTTAGACAGAAATAATGAATTTGGTAATTCAAACAGGTTTACAGTTTGTAGGAATGATCTAATGGTCACAATATGAGGTATGTAGCCTACAACACGATTCAATAATAAATGACAACGACAGGTATACTGCATATTTACCGTCTATACACTATAGGCATGCAGACCCTGTCTTCATTTATTTATTCATTGCTGTATTTGAGAGATCTACGTTATAGTGCTGGCCACCATCTTCAGTAATTTAGGTTGTATTTATAAGAGATAATTTTGAAAAAAAGTTTTGATGGGCTTTTAAGGAAAAAACAAGTACTTTCAAAAGCATTTTTATTCCATTTGATGTTCACACAACTTGCATTACTTTCAATTTAGTTTCTGCCATGGAAGAATTACTTGTCATAGTGAGGCACCAGGTATTTAACCCTTCCTTGTAGAAAGATGTATTATGAAACCTTAGGTTAACGATTTGTCTTTCTGGCATTGTTCGCCAATAAGGAAGGATTTCAGATGTTGGAACACGAAATACACAAATACACGAAATATACGAATATTGTTTAATGTGAAGATGATTTTTTGTTTTGATTTATATTCATTGTTGTATGCCTTAGATCTACATATATTATATAGTATAATGTTTACTTTATGTGAATTGTGGTTATTTGTTTTATTTAATTTATTTTTTTATTTACTTAAAAACTTAATTTTACACAACATTTAATTTGACACTCGTTTTTGTATCTTTGTTGTAAATGTCAAACATATAAAATTTTATAATACATAAATAACTGGCCTGATGATGCTGCCTGTGGCAGTAAAACATGTAGCCACGTATAATTAAGGTATAGTAAAACAAAGACTACAATTGACATAGAGTAAACACTATATTAAATAACTCACAATCAGTATATTTTTGGAGATGATGATTGTTACATTTTGTTTGGGTCCTTAGAGGTATTTTTACAAAATTTGATTATAATTGTTGTGGTAAATTTTGAGAAAATCACCCCAAATTGTGAGTTAAGAAATAATATTAATCATTACTTAAACAGGTAGGCCTAAATTCTATACATTTACATACATAGGCTATGTTTATACTATACTCAATATAACAGTATGTTTTTTGGTTGTTTTTTTTTTTCAGATAGGCCTAGGCTATTGAACAAAATGATAACATTTTCTCCAGATCAGCTGCCAGACTTGTTGCCATTATATTACAAGAGACTTTTCCCATTTGGTCCATTCTATAGATGGCTTAGCTATGGAAACTGTAAGTAAATAGGCCAATATTTTTTGTATCAGTGTAATGTATGTTACAGATAATATATAGTAAGTCTATCATGAGAATAAATAGAAAATTTTCGGAAATCATTTAAATCGTTTACTACCTACTTTATTTTGAAAAAATGAGATCATATTAGGTGTCGCAAGACACTTTTGTAGTAGTAAAATACATTAGTTTAGTAGAAAATAAAAAATATATAAGTAGTTAAATATATATATATATAGTATATATATATATATATATATACACTATTTTTCATACATACTATGTCATAATATTAAGCTGTAATACAATGTGTCATATATATATGACACATATATATTTTACTACACAGACAATATATTTTACTACCTACTATAATGAAAATTAGTTCTTAAGTGTATTTACATTTAGTTTACAATTGCTCCATTTGGAATCAATAATATTAACTAAAAAAATTTCTCCGCTCCAGTCTGTCATTTGATTATGATTTAGTTTATTATGTTTTACAGTGACATCAAGTTATTTCCAGAATAGGGAGTTTTCTTTTACCTTGGCAGATGATATTTACATACGCTACCAATCCTTCACTAATCAAGAGGAATTGGAAAAAACGATTCAGACTAAATGTCCTTACAAAATAGATATAGGAGCTGTCTTCTCATCTCGGTATGTATATTTATAAAAAAATTAAACAAAAGATATTTTATACAATAATATTTCAAGTGAAAAATATACGACCTAGACTGGGAATCGAACCCAGGACCTTTGGCTTTACGCGCCAATGCTCTACCAACAGTAAAGCCAAAGGTCCTGGGTTCGATTCCCAGTCTAGATCGTATATTTTTCACTTGAAATATTATTGTATTTTCAATACCTGCTAAGTAAAAAATCGTATAAGCGGTAAAATTAATAAATTAAATTTAGATATTTTATTTTTATATTTTAATTATCTATCTAACCTTTTTGTGTAGGAAACTTTTATATTTAACTTACTCTCTATTTACTATGAAACAATCAGAGACAAGTTTATATTTACAATATTTTATTAATTTAATCATACACAATATTGAATTTACAAATTATTTGAGATCTCTTTCTCCTCGGGATTTCTATGGATCAAGTTTTATTTCAATATACTTGCATATTTTTGGTTAAATTATTACATGCATCATGTTTAAAAATAATAACTTATCTATAGTTTTGTAGATAAATAACTTATCTACAAAAAAAATCTCTTACAAAATTTCGATTAGTATTTCTTCCAAATTTTGAGTCTTAATTATTTACTTCCTTAATGAAATTTTAAATTTAGGTTACTTAAAATTTTGGTTCACATCCATTTTCAACACACACAATATCCAGCAAATCTCCTGTTTATATCTTCCAATAATTATCAATTCTCTGTGCACAAATTATATTTACTTCTAATTTCCATCACAAAAAAAATACATAAACAAGAAAACATTGAGTGCCAAATAAAATGATCTACTAAGCGTTCAAGCAAGAATAAGCATCTCCCTTCTTCACTGTTATAACATTCCGCCTTCCAAATTTTATTTCTTCTTCCTCCTCTTATTTCTCCGTTATTTCACCTTGTTTACAAAATTTTCTTATAAGAATAATATATTTTAAAACCGCATAAATTTATGTATATTTATCTTATTTTTAACAATTATTGTAATTATTTAAAAACAATCTTAATTTTACTTAACATACTTTTACTAACCCTTTTTTATGTTATTCAAATAGCGCCAATGATATTTGATTCACCTTCAGAACATCTGTTTTTAAATTTAGTTGTTCTGATTGGCTAACCCCGTGCAACTAACAAAGATGTATGCCGCTCACTATTCTATTTACAATTTTGACTTTATTTATTCAACAGTATTTAAGTCATTGTTTTTATAATCTGTTTATGAACTTCCAATAATTGAATGCTTATTTAGGATATAGCCTATCACATTGAAATATGTGTGTGTGTATGTATGTGTTTCTTTGTGTGTGTTTGTAAATCTTACGTATGTTACGTTATTGAATCTAATGTGGCCTAAACTTGGAAATTGTTATTATGAAACGTTTAAATTTTTTTTACTTTTACTAAATTAATTTATTCACTATTACTATTATTTTTGAGTGTATTTTGGTTGTACGAGTTTCCTATTTGAAGTGTATATTTAATATCCTAAATCTAAATGCTAATGATACTCTTTTTTTTTTGGTTATGTTTGCTAAGTAAATGAATATGAACAACAATATGCAAATAAACAAAAGATGCTTCATACATATTTGTTTTCGCCATTCCGACTACTGATTAATAATTAGATATATTATAAGACTTACCGTCACAATAGTCTATGTTTGTCGTTGTGACAGTGGGCCTACTACATCATGTTTTAAATGTTTAAAGAACTTATGTGTTTGTTATGTGTCGTGTGTTCGTAATTTGTGATTTTAAACTAAGACAACGGTAATACCCGCATAACACTTGAAAATGGCTGAATAGCCGAAACGGCCGTAGTGATATAACTACAGACAAACATAGACTATTGTGACGGTAAGTCTTATAATATATCTAAACAAAAGATATTTTAAAACTAATTCTACAGCATCTTAATATATATTTTGGGTCAAAAATTTGTTGCATATTCAATACGTGTAATGATATGAAATAATTAAATATATATGGGTTGATTATGCCAGAGATGAGGTGATTTTGCATTTAACTGTGGAGATCTAAAAAAATAAGTAGCTACTCTGAGAACTGAAGTAGTTTGACAACATTGTAATTCTCAAGTTTATCAATAATAGACCAAATAATTTAATTGGGAAACATGTCCTATTTTTCGTTGGGGAATGGTGGTAGAAAGGGAATCTTAAGGTCAGCCCAGGGAAGCTCACCATTGTCCAACTCACAAGACGACGAAACTTATAACACTGGGTTGACCAGTTGGAACGAGGCTGCTAGAACCAGCACTCAAAGACCTTTCCATGTTCCTGAACCCTTCTGTGGAAAACCCAAGAGCTATCTGAGAAATGTGATGGAGGCTTGGACAATAAACTATGTACTATTTGTAAAATAGTACCATGGCCATTGTTTTGTGAAAATATCTACGCTGTATGACACTAGGTAATCATTGGACAACTTGCTGAAGGCTTAGCAACAAATAGACCCAGATTGATTTTCAGTTGATATTTATTTTACAAACTTTAAATAAATGGTGAAAATGTTACATAACATTTCTTATGGTTATAAGTGTTAAAACACAATTACATTAAATTTTTTGACATATGTTATAGCGGGATCTGCTGCATTTCTAATCTGAGCCTCTACTTAGCTCTTGAGGGCTAAGACCTATTCATGTTTAAATTGACATATAAAGTTTCTTAATTTTCTGCTCCAACTCAATCATCTTGGATTTATCCATAAAGTGTGTTTGTCTCTCCATTTAGAGAAAATTAACTACTTTTAGTTAATCCAATTTTCCAAGTCTAAACCCATAAAATAATTATCACATGATAGAATTTCACACAAACGATAGGTTTGTTGACTTGTTATTGCCGAGTAAGATCTCACATTAAGAAAATGGTGTTCGTAGAACTAGATAGAACAAGATTCAGCTACAATGTTGGCAGAACACCTTATGTGCGATTATGAACTGTTTCCTCTGTGGATGTTCAGTGAATTCTCTGAAGCATCAGTGAACATTGTAGGTTTAAGAGATATTGATCCTATTGTTTTCACCTGCTTTATAAAACGCCTGGGTAGAATATGAAATAAATACTAGTTGAGTCACCTTCTAAAATAGATCCATAAGGATTACAATGGAGGGGGACCTGTGTGGGCTCTCTCTCTATAAAAAAAAAACCTTACTACTGTTTTTGTATAAACTACTTTCATAGCTTCTACTATGCTTCAAATACAAAGTATGAACCCTCTGAAAGACGGTTGCAGATCTTCTCTAAGCTTTTTAACTAACTTTTCATTTGAAGAAACTCATTGGACTTTTAAAACTTGAAATTTTTGTATCTGTTTCAGTCCTAACATGCACAGACGAATGACTGTGTTCACTCCTCTACAGAAGGAACTTGTTTTTGATATTGACATGACTGACTATGATGAAGTACGATCTTGTTGCAGTGGTGCAGATGTTTGTGTAAAGTGTTGGAAGTTTATGGCTATTGCTACCAAAATTTTGGACACTGCACTTAGAGGTTAGAATTAAATATATTTATGTTATACTTGTATAACAAGTACTGTTCCTCATAAAGCGATGATGACCACTATGATTTTTTGCCATTAAAAAAAAAATAATAATAAATAAAAAAATAAAAAAATAAATTGTTTCCCTCTATGTCAAACTTTCTGTGTATATTTTAATTTGTCTTAGCTCTGTCCACATGAACTGCAGTATTTGCATTACTAATTTTTGTAAGCTTAGGTCAAAAAGTGTATAAAATCGATGTTTGATTTTAATTTTTGTAACTATAATTATAAAGCAAAGTAAATTTTAATGAATTAAACCCTAGACTGTTGTGAAGTGCATCCCACACTGTTCCAACTAAATTCACTTTTATCTTGAAAATTCTCAAGTGATTTTAATAGTTCTTAAAATTCTAAATAAGTTTTTAATTTTGTATTATCTTTATTAATAATAAAATGTATATTCTTGCTAAAATGTTAAACATATACAGAGAATATATAGATTTCATCTTAATTGCTAAACAAAATTGCTAAAATTTGGGAATTATTCTCACGACTTTAAAACTTTTCAGTTCCAAATAATGTTTAAATCATATATTAACTTTGTCAATAACAAAACATATGTAGTCGCTGAACATTTGTTTTAAATATGTAAAATATGGAAAATCTTTATTTTTTTTTTCAGCAGGAAAAAAATGGTTATATCTCGGGAATTACTGTTTTAAAAAATTGGCATTTTCATTTATTGTTAAAATCATATACCAACTATGTCATAATTAAAATATATGTTGTAGCTAAAAATTTAAAGAAAATGTATAAAATATTGTTTATACTCATGACCTTGGTATGTTTATACTTGGTAGAATCCCATGTTTTACAAATAAAAACCACAAATTCTCTTGTGAAAGAATGTTTGTGTGCGTTTTGTTTGTATAAATCTATAAAATATGTTGAAAATTCTGGTTTTCGTGTTACCTGTAGAGACAAATATTGTTATAACTTAGTAACTATGGAACAAATTGTAATCAAACACATCTAAAATCAGACCAAATATTGTATTTACATATGAAAAAAACTATTAAAATCGGATCTTTGGTTTTCAAGTTATAAACTAATAGACAGAGAGATGTTTTGTAAATGTAGTGATGAAATATCCTAAAACCTAGATCTTTATTTTGTATTTCTGTACATACAATTAAAAATATTGTTGTTCTTTTTTTTAATGTTGAAAATGGTCTACAAATCATGTGTTTTAACCCTTAGCGTTATTATTTATTTTTTTACATTACTACATTTTATTCAATTTTTATTTGTAAACTTTTTTATTCTTGATGGTATTATGTACATTTTCTATAGGCCTATCTCAGATTTATAATAATAATCTTATATTTAATTCGCTAAGGAATTTCTGTTCTAGCTGCAATTTTTTTTACTATAGAACCGATTGTAATGATTTAGGTGTCAAATTTAACCTGCAGATTTGCTGAAAAATATTCATTTTCCTTGAAAACACTTATTTTGTAACAAATTTATTATTTGAATAACATGCCTATTAATATGGGTAAATGTTTCACAATATGCATGTTTCACAACTAAAAGGATTTGAAACGGCTGTTATAAATTCTGTTTTATTTTGTTGTATTGTTTGAGAACTTATAACAACTGTTTTAAATTATATTTAAGTTAACTTATATAGTGTTTACTTTATCTGTGGGGATTCACATTGTAATGTGATTGATATATGGCAAAACTAAATAGTGTGACAATTGGAGTCTGAATTTTCTATTTTGCAAAAGTTAGCGACTTAACTGTACATACTGTATAGCACTTACTTTATATGCGATTTAATGCTTACATCTCATAGATGTTTATATGGCTTATTATTAATGTGTGACAATTGCGTGGGAGTTTTTAAAAGTAAGCTCAACGTAATTTTTTAAAAGTATCCCTTCAAAGACTACCAAAAACCCTTAGCATTTTAGGAAAATGATTACCAATTCTATGATTAAATTAATATTTCATTAATAACTAAATGAGCAAAAATGATGCTAACATTTAAATTTGTCCATTAATACTGTACCTAAGACGTATGTAATGTTTTTAACATGTTATTTGCAGAGATGGTTGTAGATGGTATGAATAATATGTTCAGTAATTTCAAATAACATTTTGTAGGATTTGCTGTCTGCAAAGCTAAATGGCCTATTCTTTTGTTGTATATATATATACCATCTCGCAACAACATGATTAATTAATTTCAGTACTTGGTTAGGAATTAGGATAGTTTTAGTTAGAAATATAGTCTAAGTTCTTTTTAAGAAGCCAGAATGACAACAATAATTATTGTGACAGACCTGGAAAACTGACGAAATTGTTTACCTTGCAAGCAAGGCATACATCATTGATGCTACAATGATATATAAACCTTTGGGTGGGAGGAAACTTGGTCAGTAGGCCAGGATTGATCAAGGGAAGGTGCTGCAGGAATTCTTGAAGATAGCCAGACCCACTTGGCAAGTAAAAGCTTCCTAGGAGTATTGAGACTTCGGACGAACATCCACAAGAATGGAAAGCAGAGTGAGCAAACTTGGTGCATTAACACGTTAGCTGCCATATCGGTCCGATCGGACCGAAACTAAGGTGACTGTACATGCAGCGTTACGGCACGATCGGACCGATAAAGTCACTGACGTAATGTTTTATTTTGTGGCTCACAGTTCGATAGTGCAGCAACCTATCGGCATATTTTGGTATTCTCTGGATTGGGTAAAGACGTGTGTTAGACATAGTATATTGTATGCTTTAATAACCGTTACCATGGTTACTCAATATCATATTAAAATCAGTGGATGTTTTCACTTTCTTGTCGGCACGATCGGACCGATTAAAAATTTTACAAAAACAATTTGATTTAGTAATGAATAATTCACAAAGAATACAGTTGTGAAATGAATATATGTATTTATAAAATAAATATTAGACAAATAAAATAGTGAGCTTGCCAACATAAAGAAATGAAATAGCCCGTTTAGATTTTTTTTTTTTTTAACACGAAAATTACCTCGGTCCGATCGGACCTAAACGTTATACTACGATTAAAATTAAAGCCGAAAAATTGCATTTCGGTCCGATCGGTCTCGGAACTATATATGCATAAATGTAAATAAAATTAGTAAATACTATTGCCTTATGTTATGTAACATAGGTAGATGCAAAAATAATAATGGAAAAATAATTTGGTAATCGTGGCACTCACGGCAAGAGTATCGTATTAGGCCTTGGCAGCTAACGTGTTAAGGAACTTGTAATTATTTCAGAGTCAGATAATTAAACTATAACGTAATATCAGATCTGTGAGTCGCAACCATTAGAGTCATTCTGGATTAATGATAATAAAAAGAATTTTGTAGCATTGTAATAAGATAGGAGGTAGTTATTTTTGTTAATAAGTGTTAATAAAGGATAATTGAGTAATGAACCATTCGATTGAAAATAAAGAACCCAGGAAGTTTAAAGGAACCAATCCTAACAAATCTCAAATTATTCACAGGTTTTTTTTTTTTTTATGCACAACACATTCTATAAATTTTGTTTGGAATGCAGTGGTGTAACCATGTTTTTAGAATACAATACTTATGTTCTATAATTCGTTATTAAAATTTTCTATAAACTATGCATTTGTATTTTTTATTTTAGTTGGACTTTTTACAAATTTTCTGGTTTTTATATACAGGATGTTTAAAAAAAAGTTTCAGGAATTAAGGAGCTTCCCATCAAAACCAATGAAAGAGTTTACTTAAAAATACTTATTAAAATGTTTAGTTTTCTATCTATCCTACATTTTATGTATTTAACTAAAGAAATCATCTTTTTGACGATAAATTATATACAGCTGACATTTTGCATGCTACTTACCAATTTCAGAAAAATAATCAACCGATTTCCTCTACTCATTTCAAAATGGGGGCTATTTAAACCTTTTAACGTCGAATGCCTCGAAATCCATTAATTTTACAAAATATTTACAAGAGACAACATATTTACCTTTTTAACAACAAACAATTTTTTTAAGGATAAAATAAAGCAAAAGCTTAAAGTTTCAAATATTTAATAGTATAAATGAGCTACAATTGTTTCGCCTTGCGGCATTGTCTATACCTGTAAATTATCAGTTGCCCGACGATGCCGCAAGGCGAAACAATTGTAGCTCATTTATACTATTAAATATTTGAAACTTTAAGCTTTTGCTTTATTTTATCCTTGAATATGGAGATTCAACAAGAAATATCTGCTATTACATTAAAGTTTAAAAAAAAAAAAATTTAATTTTTATTCCTTCTCTAGTTTATAGGATAACCGAGTTATCGATTAAAAAACATTAATTCTTGATATTCGTTTACAACACCCAAGATTATTCTAGAACAAAATATTTGATTGAATTTTGCAAGACATTACAATTTTTCAAATTAAAATAACTTAGTTGTTTTTACAAAAAAATACTAAGAATAATATTTTTTTAAACTTTTTGTCCTGAATTCAAAGATGTCTGTTTGAAAGAAATCAAATGACAAATAACTAAGTGGGACTATCAGACATTATGGCATGTTTGATACCAATCGTTAAAGATTATTCCATTCATACTACAACAGCTGACTCTTTCTTTGAATAAGCTCCTAATTTCCTCAAACCTTTTTTTAAAATATCCTATATATTAATAACAGGTGGGTTGTATCCAATCCTGATAGCAATAAGTTAGCCCAGTTTGCAAAAAAAAATTGCTGAAAAAATTCAGGTTAATGAATGAATTTTGATAAAACCTTTTGCATTGCCTTTGTTTACCCTTACATAAAAAAATCCAAATGGTTTGGTTTGTACGAATTGCCTCTTAAATTTATACAAAACTACTATTTTGATTATTTAATTTTTTAAATTTTGACCTCATATTTGTAATTAGCTACCTAAAAAATAAGCTGGGTATTATTTTTACTATGATTTAGCCATTTTTGTTATTCAATTTGTTTATGAAATTGTTAATGTAGGTTTATTAACAATTAAGAACCAGTGTAAACCATACTTATGCATTTACTTATGTTCTTTAAAGTTATGTCTAGGACTTCCTCTCTCAAACTCTGATCCCTTCATTGCCTAAAAGTAAGTTTGCTAAGATTCGATATAATTAAACCTGTTATAATATAATTAAACTGATTCAGCTATAAAATTTAAAAGACACTCACCTCGGTTGTTGACACCAGTGCTTCCCCATGATGTATGGTGGGCATTATGTCCCTAAGAGTTAGTTTAATCTTACCCTACACACAAGTTTACTGACACACAATCCTACAGACAAGTTTATTTATTCTACGACAAAACAATCACTACCTATTCACAATATATTGTATAATAAATTATATTACATCTTTAAATATGTTTATTATCCTTTTATAGAGGATTTTGGATGGGAACACTTACTTTGGGTTTTCTCTGGACGCAGAGGTATTCATTGCTGGGTGTGTGATGCATCAGCTAGAGTCCTGGATCAGGCTGCTCGCTCTGCAGTATCTGAATATCTACAACTAGTAACAGGAGGTGATCATCAATCGAAGAAAGTTAATCTGAATGGAGACTTGCATCGATCGGTCAGGTAAGTTGGACTTAAGTTTGGGGTGCTTGGATGATCTCGAAACAATACACTGCTGTATAAGGGCATGATACTCCAAAAAATACCAGGAGTGGGAAGCGATATTAAAAGTGTCGATGACTGATGCATTTTATGTAAGATCCTGAGGCAATCATACCTTGATAAATTGCTAGTTTTAATTTGTTTTGATCAATTTATCGTTGTTTGGTTGGTTTCAGAACAACTTAATGGCCTTCTATTATATTCGTTTCTGTGGTATAGCCTGTAATTTTTTTTTTCAAACTAAGTTAATCTCGGGATGCGAATTTTTTTGAAGTACCTACTTAAATTAAAACACTATTTTTATATCACATTCGTGATATTTGAAATATATACATTTACAGCAATAGTCTAATTCCTTAATCTAACAAATGAAATACCTACAATATTTCTTAACCTAAACAAATGAAAATACCTGAAATAAATCACAATGGCAATTAAACACAATCTACTAAGATTGTACAATGCTTCCTTTACAATTAGAAAAGAAACAAAGAGAGAAACAAAATTGTTATTAGTCTGAATGATTTATAATGATTTTAATTTTACTGTAATTTCTTTAATTTAATTTATTTTAGTAACTATTTGCCCAATTTAATTAATTTACTGCCCTGGCTAGCTTGTTTTATTTAAAGATTGACTAAAAATTAAAAATTAAATGTCTCTCTTGTTCGAGTAGTTTAAACTTTAGTTACTGAATCAAAATGTTGTTGGTGGTTTTTATTTATACAAATTTTCACAGTCTACTTATCGAATCTGAAGTCCTTTATAATCCGCAGTGTGGTTGTTCCAGCGGATGACCTCGATGTTGATTTGGTATCCAATAATCTCCTTTATTCTTGCAAAGCTCCTTTATTCTTGTAACTCACGTTGATTCTCACAGAATCCCTGTTCTTATCTCGACAATGATATTTCATCTATTCACTTTTCGTTGACTATATACACTTTGCAATGTATTCTTTAACATTAACTAATTTACTGATCGGCGTATTTCTTTTAATTTTTATTAAACTGTTCAACGTATTTCTTTTACTTTAACTAACTCACTTCTCGATGTAATTTCTTTTAATTTAAACACTTCAATTTCGACATACTTTTTTTAATTTAATATTCTTCGCGATTACCAATTACCCAGAAGATTTTACAATTTATTATAAAAATTTTAACATGAATAATTATCTATCATACATATTTGTTTTCGCCATTCCGACTACTGATTAATAATTAGAGTATATTAATAGGACTTACCGTCACAATAGTCTATATTCGTAGTTATATCACTACAGCTGTTTCGGCTATTCAGCCATTTTCAAGTGTTTTGTGCTGGGTTTTCCGTCGTCTTAGTTTAAAAACTCACAAATCACGAACACACGACACATAACAGACATACAAGTTCTTTAAACATTTAATACAACGATGCAGTAGGCCTACATCGGAAAACAGCATAAAACACTTGAAAATGGCTGAATAGCCGAAACGGCCATAGTGATATAACTACGAATATAGACTATTGTGACGGTAAGTCCCATTAATATACTCTAACAATTATTTATTAGAACAACCTTGTACAAAATATATTGAAGAACAACCCTGTTTTTTCTCTCGGACCTATATTTATAATTTCCTCGTTTTCAATGGTTACACCACAGCTTTATTTTTCATTGGTAGGATTCAAAGTTTTCTGGAATTTAGAAAGTGACGCTTTCTTCTCTATTGGTTAATTTAAACTTTGTCCGTTGACCTCTCCTTACTCTAACATATCTCTAAATGAGTTCCTTGCCTTTAAACCCATTTTTCTTTTTGAAGTATGAGCTTGTCCATGAACTGTCAACTCTTTTATGTCTCGTCAAATTGATGTCTTGCCGTTCACTGACCCTAGCCAGCACCTTTTCATTACAATATTTTATTATTTTAATTATTGTAATTAATGTGTCCAAATCAAAACTTGAATTAATAAACATATAGTTCCGATAATAAATTATTGGTTTCCAATAGGATATATAATTAATAATGTAAAACTTAGCATGTGCTAAATACACATTCCCTGAATTTATCAACTTCTAATGGCAGTTTAACTGCTCCGAATTTTTTAATATCTTTACTGAACTTGGATATGCTCTTAGAACTAGTGCAATTATTCTAAAATTTAAAAATAATCGTCTTCCAACCTAGTGATAATCTGCCTTAACTTAGAAAGTCTGCATCAGTTGGAGTCTTCTCGAGACTTGAGGGTGTTTTAACCAGGCCCTCTCCAAGGTGTGAATTTATTACTTTTTCTATGAACTAGTTGATTATTAGATTGTTAAGCAAGATCTTATTTGGAAGTTTCTAGATTTTTTCCTTAGTCGATGGAACCGATATAAAAGAAACAGTTTCGTCAGATCTCTTTTCTATAATTTGACCTAACAGGGTTGACCATATTACTAATTTTATATTTAACCTCTTAAACCTAAAATTTTCTTATAATTAAACATATTCCTGACCATTAATTTACAATATGTAGAATTAATTACAATATGCAGAATTAATTACAATTATGTGATTTATATCTCACATCTTGTTCTGTATTAAGTTGTCAATCCAAAGTCTAGTATTTTGCCGATAATCCAATGTAACTGCAGATGAAGCGGTAAATTTCTCAATCGTTAACTGAGATTATACTACTGGTTACTGATGTCATAATCGGCAGTTATGATGATTTCTATTATATTTTGACTTTTAGACTTTGAAAACGATAAGCTCAAAAATGTGAAACATTATAAGTCATGACTCGATACAAATTGAAATATATACCCTCCTTTATTTTGATGGCCCATTGCTTTTGTAAATCAGCCACAATGGCTTATTAAGCTCCCAAATGGAAAGGAATCGTTTGATGTCTCTAGACATTCCTAGAAGACCTGTAAGCTCCATGAACTTTGAAATCTTTCTGTTAAGGTTGTCTAGAGGAATATTCAGTCTCTTTATCAAAGATCTAAGTGTCTCAGTCGTTACATGATTAATTGAGGTATTCACATTCAAGGATCAGATTCTTTGCAGTTTCTTCATGCAGGCAACATTTCCTCCGCATTCTGTACTTTTACAAAAGTAAAAATCAAAATCATTCATCCTCTTTTATCACTTGAATCATTCATACTGTTTTATCACTTTAATATGAACAAATGGTTCAATAGGTTTGTTTTGTCTTTTTAACAGGTACTTTACATCCATCTAGAGAATCTTTTGGAAATTCAATAATCCTACATTCTCTTTATCTTTTGTCTTGCAAGAATTTTCATGAGTTAATTTATTCAAAAATAATTTAAACAAAACAAAAACTTTGACATCTTTTTAATAGACTCTGATCTCAGCAAATATATTGTTCATTGTCTATTTATTTGTTAACTACAACAAAAGTAATTTATTACATCGTCTATATTTTTTGCTCAAATGAAGGTTTCAGATCGATTTAATGGTTTCCTTATTTAATAGAGTTCCTACATACCAATTTCTTGATTCTTGATTACCTATTCTTACTACTTTCTTACTGAAGTTAGTGTAGTTTGAACATTACATTTCAGTTTACTGACATTATGCACTGTTGTGCAATGTAGATGCTAAATTTTTCTTAATTGGTAACTCTTGCTACACACATCTACTCCTAGTCTCATTTCTATTTCAGATTCCAGTACTTGACCATTTGCATCTCTGCTTTAACGAAGACTGACTAGAAGATTTTAGTATGGATGTCTTCCTCAAAAAACTTAACTTCCAATTACCTGAAGGAAACGAATGACTTATATATATCTGTATTTCTTCAAACATAGATTTTGGTTGAAGCTGGACTTGACTATTAATTATTTTGTGAAACCTCTAAGATCATAACTATAGAATCAATATTTTTTATGACATTAATCTTTTTTAAAGATTAATCTTTTTTGTTATTTTAGACTATTTTATTTTAATCTTAAACAAATGTCTATGTTTTAGGCGAGCAATAAACATAATAGAAGAACAGTTTGAAGAAATGTGTATAGAAGAACAGGATATTTTAGGATCCAAAGAATCAGTGAATAAGTTCTTAGGGACTGTGTTGGATGATTCTTTAAGAAATGATATAGAAAAAGAGTTTAACAACCACTCCACCTCCAAAGCCAGATGGAAAGCTTTCAAACAAATTGTTCAAAACTACCGTGGAAAGGTAGGTTAATGATAGAAAAGCTATGATACATAATTAACAGAGATATCTAAAAAGTAAGTTTTGTTTCTAAATATAGTTGATGTAGTGCTACAATTGCATTGTTGTGTATTCATAGCGAGTTAGTTGATTCATCGAAAAGTTACTAATGTCATTTTCAGACATTCGAATAAAGCATATATATATAGTCAGTGTCGCATTTAGACAAATATAATTTCTAGGTAATCAAGTTGGTTATGTCCTTCCCCCCCCCAAATTGTTATCGATATAAACTTGAAATAATAGTCAGAGCGAAGTACATTTATCAAGCTTTATAACTTTCAATTTTGTTATAAAACTTTGAAAAAACAAAAATGATCCTGTTTTACTCATTAAAATTTCATCAAATACTCTTCGTGTTAAAAAAAATCTTTTCAAAATAAATCTGAATAAAAAGTTATTTCGAGCTTATTAACTATTTACAAGAGGATAGGATTCTTCTGACTCTTTGATATAATCAAAAATAAACATATACCAAGTGGTAGTGGGCCGATAATAGATAAAAAGTAGTTTATCTGTACAGCATACATTTTTATTTACATACCATTAAAATATTCTCACATTATCAACCACAGGACTGAGTGACATCACATTCAATTGCCATAATCTTGAGAGCATTTAGTTTGCTTTGTCCCAATAAGTTGCGTAAATAGTTCTTCACTCGCTTTAATACTGAAAATGAGCATTCACAACTACAGATAGCTACGGCTGTGCTCAAAATAATTCTAAGAATTATATAATCATTGGGAAATATATTGCCATGGTTCTATCTTTGATGACACGTAGAAGGGGTGAGATTTTTTTTTTTCTTATATCACATCACAACCACAACACTGATTAAACAAAACACAGACAAAAGGCTCATTTTAGTCGCTTGTTAAACTCAAACAAAAAGACGTTACACAATGCAATTTGTACACAAACAAAACTAAATGCATAACTAGCATAGTGCTAGGGCGAGTCATTCATATTGTAAGGGGAGATAGCTAAAACAGTGCAAACTATCATAGAACATGGTAACAGATGAATCTTACTGTTGCATTCTGTTAATACAGGCACTTATTCTTTGGTGTACTACTAGAAAGGTATTTTCATTCATCTGAAAAAGGACGTCAATTTTTTCTTTGCTTTACATAAATTTTCCACTTTCAAATATGTTTCCCCCTCAATTTTTTTATCCAACATTTTTTCCTCATAATTTTTGGCATGTGTCTAAAATGCCTAGTGGCAAATGCTATACTATATATTGTGGTGTGTATTTATAACATTTAAGAAAATTGAGATGCCTGCTGCATTTGAATTTTAGGATCTATGACCTGTTTCCTGAATGCGAGGAAAATAAACCACCTGAAATTCACTTGAAAATTTGTGAAGTTTATGACAAATGTACAATGAGTTAGTTATTTAACTACTGTGTACGATGAAGGATCGAAAAATGTTCACACGATGCTGAATGGCGAGGGCAACCATCTTCGTTGAATGAATTTTTGGATTCGTTAAATATTTGAGTTGAAATGAAGAGAGAATAACAGATGATTCATCATAATGTTACCTTACATTTTCACATTCCTTTATTCATTAAATTGTACTTGAGAGATTACAATATCAGAAATATGTGCGTATCTTGGGTGCTGAACTTGCTTATGGAACAAAACATGATACTGTAGGGGATTGCAATGGTCACATTACAGTGAGCAAGGGGATTACTTCTTGAGCCGTATATTCACTAGAGATGAAATATGGGTGAGTGATACTTGCAAGCTCTGAACATTTGATCACCATTAAGGATGAAATACAAGCATATGTTTTACATTTGGAAGATCATGTGAACAGTTAAAAAAAAAAATTTTTTTGGACAGATATACAGTATTCTTGTAAACATTATTATTATTATTTATTTTTTTTTTTTTTTGACATTTGTCTAATGCACTAAAATCTTAATCCTAATGTTTGTCCATTTAGATTTTAGAATCACTCATTGTCCCGTTACTATAAAATTTGGTTAAACTAGTCAGTGCAATCTTAACTTACGATTTACTTAGTTTATTCCATCTACAATTTCTTTTCCATTTAAAACTTATTATTTCATTAATTTAACAAACACTTGTCATTGTTTTAAACGACTCACACTCACTTGTTCATTTCTACATTTTCACTATAAAACCTCATTTTGAGACCAACTTTCTAAGTACATGTCCCTTCATTGAAATTTTGTCGAAAAGTGCTGAAAATTCTGTTCCGTTGTTTAGCAGGGTTGGACTCGAGTTAGCGTGGGTGCAACTCGCGCCCTCGAAGTTTGTTTGAATTTAGGCCTATATTTTAATGATTTATTCAATCAATCAGATCACAATATACTTTACATATATGTTTATAGCATCTCACGTCATCAGCCTTTATTCTATACAACAGGGAACACCACCACTATTTCACAAATATTTGAATTTATTATTTTTTATATTAATAAAAGCTCTTTGTCCTTTTTTCTTATATTCTGAACTTTTTCACTCAATGTTTTCTAACCATTATCTTTATTTCTTAAACTACATTTTATTAACAACTAGTGGTTTAACCCGGCTTCGCCCGGGACTTCTAACATATGTTATTCACGAATAAATGTTGAAAATGATCTTGATTTTAAAATATTCGCAAACCTGTCTGTTAGCACCTAATTGAAGAATCATGCGCTTGTAAGGGGAGTGAAGTTAATCTTTCTACTTTTAATCTACTTTAAATAAAAATCAAACTATTTGTCTATTTGCAAGTCTGCGTTCTTACAAATTTATTGTTAAATTTACAATACTAGTTTACCTGAAGGGCAAGGTCACACTCTCAATCGTACTTAGCAGTTACTCTTACAACGTGGCAATGGTTAACACAAATGAATCTAGCCAGACATATTTAAAAAACAAGAAATCTCCTTTTTTATTATATTCAAAAACAACTTTATCATGTCTCTCCACAGGAGAATTCATAAAAACTAAAATTTATCATTATGAAATAAGAATCAAACATATATAAATAGTTCAAAAAATAGAGTTTTTTACCACTTCTTTTAGTTCAGTTTATATCATGATTACTAAGTTTAAAATTTTTCCACTTTACTCACAAACTATTTGTCCAAACGTTTGTATTTGGTTCAACATCCCAAATACTAGAATTCCACCATTAGCATGTTAAATTTGAGTCTCCGCAGTCGTCCCATAACGTGACTGCTCGATGCTGGCTCCTGACAAATACTGATGAAATATTTCTTTCTCTTGCTTGGCAAGACGCTTCCGCTGAGGCTCATGGGAAATTTCTCAAGGGTTCAATTTCCTGTAGGAACGGACTTGTACAACGTCAGATGGTTTATCGGCGCGCACAGTTCAAAATTTAAACTTTATATGTATTTTAGTCTCAGAAAGAGAGAGAGAGAGAGAGAGAGAGAGAGAGAGAGAGAGAGAGAGAGAGAGAGAGAGAGAGAGAGAGAGAGAGAGAGAGAGAGAGAGAGAGAGAGAGGAGGGGGGGGGAGGGAGTATGAGTTAAATAAACAGTTTGTATCTGAACTTGTAATTTCTTAACTACATGAAAAAATGTTTTTAAATATTACTTTTAATTTTGAGTTTTTTTAAACTTTTTAGTATATTATAGTGTGTGTTTTTAGAACCTTCTAAAAAGAAAAAGCAAGTATGTCGTAGAAGAGGTAATGCTGCAGTATGCATATCCAAGGCTAGATATAAATGTGTCTAAAGGAATAAACCATCTCTTGAAGTCTCCATTCTGCATACATCCAAAAACTGGGAAAATTTGTTTACCATTCAATCCTCGCGGAGCTGCTAAGTTTAATCCAAGTTCTGTGCCAAACATCAGGTAAAATAAATGACAAATTATTTATACAGGAATATTTTAGCGGATACATATAGGACACTGAATTGGAATGTTCATGTGAACTTTGTTGTTAACGAGACAACAAAGGGCATATTTGTCCTTAGTAGGCTTAATTGTGATTTAGTAATATTGAAATCCGTCTACTATGACTTTGTATATCTGTTTGAAGTTATGGAATTGCACTAGAAATAATTATCAGAGCAGAACATAAAAGTTTTTTATTTATTCTTGAAAAATGGAGTTCATATTATATTGAAAATGTGAAGGCAATATTCATATTGTAATGTTTTTCAAACATTAGGGATTAAAGTGTTTTTAGTGGTGGAGTCTTATAATGACTCATATTATAAATGAAATATAAATATTTGAATGTAAAGTTTCAAGCACCTTACACCTTCAAAAACTACCAAAGCTGGTATTATTCCATACAACAAAACTCCAGCGTTGAGGGTTAAAACCATTTTGAATTAAAGTTGTTCTTATTCCTGTTGGGAATATATATCACGGATAACGGACAAAGAATTATTATCGCCAGACGGGTATGTAAAGTGTGAATAGTAGTTAGAATGAGTTTTAATTTTGAATTAGATTCTAGTTTAAATCCAATCTTTATAATTGTGATATTTCCAAATATTTAATAGTATATCTTTTCATTGCCTATAATTTTGTATGGTTTTAATTTGTATTAAAATTATGTTATTTTGTACATTGCGTGTGCTAAAATAATACACAATATAATAATATATATTATTAAATATATGACAGTTTTATGTAACTCACTATATGAAAATAAAATAGAAATTAAAATGAATCTCATTTGTAGAAATGTTGACACTTGAGATTGTTAAATACCCACCAAACCTTGTAATCTTCTCTCTAGTCCGGCTACAAATTTACTGATTTTAAGATTATTTACTCTACTATTAGTTTACTTTTGTACCTCCGTACTTATACTATTTCAATTCCAAAATAGGTCGCCAACATATGATTAAGCACATGTACTCTTTTTACAAATGAAATTAACACCAGGGCGTGAAAACTTTGTAAGAATGTACTTAAATTAAAATACAGTCGTGATATTCGAAATGCATACATTTATTATTAATATTACAAGTCCCCCCCCACCCGATTCTCTCTTTTATTACTTAAAATTTGTTTAATTTATTTTGAGGTTCGAATATCTATTAATCACTTTAGTAGGCTGAATCTACATTTACTTTCAACAAGATTATTCCCACTTACTCAATTGCAACTACTAAATATTTCGAAGTCCTATTTTCGTACTTTAGAAAAAAAAAATTACTACAATCTTCAATAGACGTGGTGATTGCTCGAATCTTGAAATTAGAATGACAAAGTAATGGTGGGTCTGTCTTTAAAGGTAGGATTTCTCATCCTCAGGCTGTTTAATACAAATTTATTGTATATTTTTTTCATTTTTGGATTTGAGTATTCTAGGCAATATCATCTCTGGCTAGACTGCCATGATTTATTGGCTAGACTGCATCTCTGGGCACTGTTTTTGTTTTTACATACTTTTCCATCTATATTTCCCACTAATTGTTAATATTTTAACTAATTTAGTTTTGTCAAAACTCTATTTGGACGTTGCTTTCTTCTCATATCTTCTAAACGGTTCAGTAAATGTTAATGAAAAAGTTGTTTATTTTTGGTTCCCTATTTTGGATTGGATAAGTTAGGTAGGTTTTGGGATCGTAATCATTTAAAGTTTTATTATTATTTTTATTTCTATAGCTTAAATAGACTATTACAACTAATTATGTTATTTGATTTCATTAGCTTTGTTTATTTAAATTATTTTTATCCATTATTATTTTCCTTATTTTTATTTTTTAGCCATTTTAGCTTTTTTTTTTCTCAAAACTACTCAATTAATTTTATTAATTAAATTTCTAATTTATTAAAACTATTAATAACATATATTACCGACCGTAGGGACTTGGTGGAATTTCATTATTAATAATTAAATAAAAGGCAATTTGTACTTCCACAATATTTTTTAATGAGCCGTGCCGACCAAGGTTTCGCCAACTACAGCATTGTCAAAAGCAGCTTATAGACTAAGGTACAAGAATTTTACAACAACACAATAAGCCAAGAGAAAGTTACCAAAATTACTCTTAAGTTAATTTTAAAAGCACAAAAAATATTAAGGCCGAGAAATTACCCCTTCTTTGAATAATTACCCTTCAAAAAATGATTTTGGTCACTTTGCGACCAATATTTTGAGCTGTAAAAAATATATTAAGAAATACATCTAGCTAGGTAGTTATGGTTTTATTTTGTAGGCCAGAGTGTACTGAACTCAATGCAGTTTATTTGTAAAGACTAGGGCTACCGATTGCTGCATCATTTAAGAAATCGTAGATGCCTGCAAACAAAAAGTAGCATGCGGCCTAAAACAAATATGGCTGCCATTTCTAAACGATAAACAATAAAACTTTGAAAAAAAATGTTTTTGAACTCTCTTAAGATAAGGCAAATTACCCACCAAATATCAATGTTTTTCTGAGATGGTCAAGCAACCAGTGCAGTGTGATTGACTCAACATGAAAAGTTTGTTCTATTACTATGTAAGGCTCTACTTGGGATATCGCTCTTGACATTTACAATAGCGTGCAACATGTTGCAGTGATATTTCACATCTTTGAAGATATTTATCGTCTTAGAAATGGCCCCTAGGCTTTACTGCCTGGCTCTCAATAATATCGAGGGATAAGGTTGTGTGTTCTACGCTTTTTTTTCTTAATGATAATCCCCATAAGGTTTTTTTTGTATTTAGAACACAAGGGATAAACAATTAATAAATAGGTTTTAGAAAAAAAAAAGATTAAGAAATAATACACAACTTTATAAAAGTGATAATTTGTATTTATTGTATAAAATATCAAACTTCAGGCACATTGAAAAGTAGCATATATTAAACATATACAGAACTGTCAGTTATAAAATGAACATTGATTGTATACATTTTAGGGGCTAATTATATTTGATAAATATTTAATGTAATCAGCAAGTATTAGAAAACTGAACACATCCAGTTTTTACTGTTTATAAATACTTTGAACAAAAGTAACCTGTAATTACTAGTAAAAGTGAATGATGTTTCTCAAACATAAACGCTCTTGATGTTATCGTAAAACTCCAATTAAAAGCATTTGTAAAACCACTTTCAATTTGAGTCAAATTACATAGATCTGAGTTTGTTAATTCAGTTTTATTATTTTGACATACATGTTCTTGAACCAAATTAAAACTAAACTCCATTAAAGTCAGATTGCAATCAGATGTGCAAAAATTATTTTCAAATATTTCTGAAAAAACTGGTATAAATGAAAATCCATCTTGTGGCTTTAGTAGACTTGTTACAGTAGGTAAGCAGTTACATTTAATTGTATTATTTAGAAATTGAACTTGTTGATATTCCATGTATAACAAAACACCTCCTAAATCTATGTCTTCTATTACATTATCTGTAAAGTAAATGGTATCTTGTACTTCCAAGCTCTTAAGTGATTTCGCTGCAAGAGTTTTAAATGAGTTGGAAGATAAAGTTATATATTCAGAGCTGAAAATTAAACTGTTTTCGTACAAATCTATAAATTTGTTATTGATAAAGTTTATATCTGAAATTGCAGTTATTTTGAGAGAGTTTTGTGATAATCCTTCTAACGAGCAGTGGTCTATGGAAGCAGTGTTTGTAACAATGTTAATACCACTACTGGGAAGCGTAGTAATCTGAAATATGAAAAATAAGAATTAATGTGTAATGCAAGTAATCAGATATTCATTTACATGTGTGTTACTACAGTTATGGGAAATCTTCTGAGTTGAAATGTAGACATGATTTGTGTTAGTACCAAAATACATATTCTAAGGTTATCAACCAGCCTCTCTGTTTATATTACCCGATAGTAAAATCCAATTTAATATTGTTGAATATTGTAGTTTTAAGAAAATAATGAATTATTCATAAATCTATATAAAGTTTAAATGTCTAACTTTCTGTGTGTTTCAAAGCGTATAACTCAAAAACTGGCGATCTGATTTTTATACATTTTTTTTCCCTATGCCGGTATGATATCTAGTCAGGTTTTTAGTCTTTGTTTGATTCGAATTGATTCATTAGTTCCCAAATATTTGGTCAGGCTTTAATCTTTGTTTCAAATTGAGTCATTAGTTCCCAAGGTAGAAAGTTTTGTCTATGCGGATAATATGAAAACCAGAATTTTCTACATATTTTACTCATTTCTTTATTATTTTCAACGGCAACATATATTTTGAGATAACAAAATTAAAATGTCAAAACATCAAATATGACTTGGCAGTATTGGTCTCCTGGTTATTTTATAAATTTGTGTAATATTTTGTTTAATTTTATAAATTAATTGGAAAACATTCATTAAAAGTTGTGGATCTTTTGTATATAATTAAATTGGATAATATCTGTGGAAGGTATGTCAATGTTATACTAAAGAATTATTTTTCAAACACAGTATTTTGTTGCTTTTCTAGGATATTTTTTTATTTTCAACTAAATCAACTTGTTATTTAGGTCATGCTGAGTAAAATTATATTCAACACTTCATAGTTTTTAATTTAATTTGTGGCATTTAGTGAAATATAACTGGCAGTTCTAAGGTTAGGCTATGTTAATTTAATATAATGTGACAACAGTCGATGCTTTATGGAATTCCATATTAATGGGACTAATGAAAAAATTATTTAATTCCACAAAAGAGCTTTATTAAGCGACATAAATTTGGTTATTTATATTTGTTTTATTTTCAATTTAGTAGCTTGAAAATACCTAACAGCGAAACTTATATCGCTCAATAAAGCTCTTTTATGGAATTAAATAATTGTTTCATTATTTCCATTATGTTAATTTAGACGAAATTGCTGATTGGTCGAACTCTATCGGATGGAATATTTTTAATTAATATATACCAGGTGTCCCATGAAGAAACGGGGAAACTTTCAGGATACATTCTACTGGTGAAAATAAAGAGAGAGAAAGTTCATATGAACATATCCCCTAAAACGATTAGTTGTCTATCTAGTTATTGTTAGTTATTCTGTATTTTGAACAAAAATTCATATTTTTTGCATGTTACTTGTGCTATAAAAACCCAATTTGAGAATAATTATCAACTGATTTCCTTTACTAATTTCAAAATGGTGGCCATTTAAAATCTTTAACATCAAATATCTCAAAAACCGTTAAATTCACAAAAACGTTTCTTCTTTTATCAACAAATAAAATGTTTTAAAAATTTGTTCTGTACATCAGGGATAATCGAGTTATCGACAAAAAACTTAAAACATAATTTCTTGGTAATTGTTTTAAATGCATAAGATTAGCCTGGTATGACAATATTCTGTGAGTTCTGCAATTTTTTATTTAATTCTGAATAGATTGATGTAAACATTGTACTGAAAAATACTTTAAAAAATTGGTCTGTAATTAAAGCAAAACAGTCCATTAATAAGCAAAAAATCATTTTATTTTGTACTTAATAAATAGTATTTTTGTAATATCGTATTGTAATATCGTAAAACAACAACAAAAATAAAATAAAATGATAAATGTTAACAAAATAACATTCTCTCTACTGATTGAGAAAGTGAACAGTGTTTATGAAATATTTCAGAACTTTAGTGTTGTATTGTGTACTACTAAGTTACTAAGGATCACTTTCCAAGATTAGCCTGTGTCTCCAATTCATAAAAAATCTAAACACACACACGCACATGCACACATACACACAAATGAATATTCTTAAGTACTACAAACAAAACCTTTGCTACTTACGCTACAGTTTCTCATTTCAAATTCAGTTTCATTTGAAGATAGATGTATACTTTCTTTACCAAATTCAATGTTATGCACATTTGTTAACTCTAAATTCAGAAGATTGTGTATATTTTGTATAGCATTTGTTTCTATTATAAGGTCTTTAATATATCTTAATCTGATAGTATACACATCAGATAGTTCTGCCAATGCAAACTCTTTCAACCGAAGATGTTCAACATGAGCTATTGTCAGAGAACGAAGATTTGAAAATACTGATTTATGAATTGTAACATTTCTTGTTTGATAAATTAACACTGTGATAGGTAAAGTAGTATGAATTGATTCTGTTGTTAGTGATATTGAGTTATAACCATGAATGTAGAGCAGTTCCAGATCCTGTGTAAGGTTATCGTGAGAAAATGTGATCTGAAAAAGAAAAGTTATAATTAGTATATTTATTGTGTAAAACAAAATATTGTTTGGATATTTTAAAATTAGCAATAGGCACTATTTTAAAATGGATATGTTTGTTTCATTTTTTCATAATATTGTAAACAGTATATACATCCATTTTCTGATTGCTATACTTGTTCGGGGTTTTTTTTATGCCTAAACATCTAGTGTTAGAGCATACACTGTACTTCACCCCCTAAAGAGAAGGCTTCTACAGAAAAAATAAATAAAAGAAGATTTAGAGGCAGGGAGAAATAAATTTGGCTTTAGGCAAAGGGATCAACTGTGTATGCTAACTATGATAAACTTTAGACTATGCAATCTTTGCTAAGGTAGATCTACGGTGATGGGCGTATGGGTAAAGACACTATGATGGTGTATATCAGTGTATGAAAATATTTTGATAGGTTTAGGGGGAATTAGTGAAGGAATTTTAGAGAGAGTAAAAACCTTTATAAAAATTGTAAAAAATGTAAGAGTAGAAAAGAAATTTGTTGGCTAAAAGAAACGAGGAAGTGTTGCTCAAGAATGTTTTCCTCTTTGACATAATAATGGGTGAGGTCATTACAGAAGTACAAGGGTATAGAAAAACAGAGGAATTAAAGGTGGTAACATTCCGATGATGACATGGCATGGGAGAAAACTGAGGAGGACCTGGAGAGAGAACTAACCAAATGGGTAAGGGCGTTGTGGAAGTATGAATTGGATATTAATTTGAAAAAGAGTTAAATTGATGGTGGACAGAAACAAAGAACCAAAAAGGAAATTGACACTGGAAAGAATAGATCTCGATAGTATAGATGAATTCAATATCTAAGAAGAAAGAAGCTCACCGAAAATGGTGAGATAGAAATGGAGACAAGATAAAGGAGGATATGGAAGAGTGGGCAGATTTACAATAAGGTGCAGGAGGTTTTAATATATGGAGCAGAGACATAAACATGGATGAAGAAATATCCTAACAGACTGCAGGTGACAGAGATAAGTTTTTTTTAGAGGAGTACAAAACGTTAGAAGAAGGAAAGAAAACTTTCGAGACATGCTCAAAGTTGAATTGCTGAAAGAAACACTTAAGAGGAAATGTTTACAATGGTTATGTGCCCACATAATGAAACTGGAGTAGATCATAATGACTAAAAGAGGATTAAAGAGAATAGAAAAGGGAAGAAAACATGTGGGATGGGCGGTTCAAATTCAGGAATATCCAGGACAAATTAGGACCTTGAAGCTCGCCCCCACAAGGGAGTCTGGGTGAATGGAATGCAATTTAAGCCTTGAACGATATGTTTAGTTAAAATGGGTCTTTTATTTTAACCTTAGTAATCAATAAATTTTTTTATTTGTGGTTTTGTGAAATAACCCCCCCCCCCTAAACTTTATTATAATGAAACAAATTCAAAATTAAACATTTATCAATCAAATCCCTTGTTCATAATGTAGTATATCTTGTTTAATGATATTAATATTATATACAATTAAAATATGTATAACTAAAATTAAACTAAACTCCTTGGTGAAATAGTCAGTAAAGGGGCTATTAGATGTTTTTCATTCGGATAATATGTGGTTAGTAAATCGAATTCACATCGCCAATATTTTAGCATTCTTAACTAGAGTTTACTACCAATTGTAGCTTCAAATTTTCCTGAATATACTGGGTTTGAACTTGGACCTTCTCACTTGTGAAGGCAGAATGTTAACCAATAGACTATAGACTAGATAGAGGCTCAATAATTAAGATAAATAAATAAATTGCAAATTAAAGGTGTTTATTTACAGTAGTGGAGTAATATTATCACAAACATTTTTATATCTGCTCAGCCTAAAACATTTAATGTCTTCTTTTTTTTTCTTATGGTGGGGAGTAAGTAAAATATGCATTATAAACTAGTCGACAGTTCTAAATTCATGTGGATACCTGTTTTGGAGATTCTTACCCTCCATTGTCAAGTCATAAAGTGTAAACATAATAAAAGTCATGTTTAACCCTTAGCACGCGTATGACGGGATTTCACGTAACCCTCAACTTGACCGGTAACGTGTATGACGGGATTTCACGTAACCCTCAACTTGACCGGTAACGTGTATGACGGGATATCTCGATTCAACACTATTTGACTTCTGCAGGCATTTTTAATTCGTTTAAAGTCCAATAGAGTGCTGGGAAATGTCCTATTGGTATATTGTGACACTCCCACTACGGTATTTGTTCTCGATCACCTATCGTTGGTCTTTATTTGGTTGTTATAGCAACCATGCGCCATTTTGTGTTCTGCCCCAGCGCGTATAACGTGATTTCTCGTCTCAGTATAAGCTACGACGGTCGGTCAGTTGTGAAATGTTTTGTGTCAGTGTTATAACCGCTATAGCTGTTCATTGTTGATTTGTTTAGGCCGTATTATTGTTTATATGTGTATTTAGTCTATATCAGTAATTATTTTGATGTCCTGAATGTAGATAATTATTATGAGCAGTAGAAAGATATTTTTGATACGGTATGTTGATTTTTCTCAAAATCTTTTTTTTGTAAAATTTACTTGTTTGATGAAATTCAGGTTATTTTGAATTAAATAGTAGGCCTACTTATATATAAAAAAATTTAATATGATTTGTTTGTAAATATAAAAAAAAATATAAATCTGTTTCATAGGGCGGTCAAAAATGTGAAATTAATTATTTTTTCTTGTTTTAATCTGTAAAAAAATAAAATAAATAAATAAAATTTAAAGCCAATCTACATTTTTTTTTACTAAATATATCTGTAAGAACCCAAAATCAAATAGAACTTTAAACACTTACAAAAAAATTTTGTTCCCTAATAGCACGTTATGAGTAAATAGCCTAAATTGTTATTCAGCATGCTAAGGGTTAATGCTCATAACACAATAAATGAAACATTGGACATCCAACAAGTAAAATTCTTAGTAAATAAAACACACACATACAAAACAAAGAACGTTTGAACTAGCCAGCTGACGGATTTCAACTAACCTTATGCGACAGATAATTTAGCCTATCCCCGCTTGTTTAAAGATTACTAGTCATTTTTTTATAGATCGCTGTGTTTGTATCCGTTTGATAGAGGTGAACAAAATGTTGGAATTATATTTTACTTTTTCATTCAATGTGTTGTCAGAATCATTTTTAAAGGGATTATAAATATGCATTTCCTCTTCGATTGACATAAAAGGAGATTTTTTTTGCAATAAATCCATGGTGATGTTACTTTTGTTACCTTTGTTACAGTGCTGAACTAGGTGTTCGGTGAATTTAGATTTTTGTGAGGCTAATGTTGCCTTAGGAATGTGTTCAGAAAACCTAGTTTTTAATGATCTGCCTGTCTGTCCAATGTAAAAATTTTGACATTTTATTCGTTTAGACCAGATTGTTAGACATCGTTGCCCTGTGTTTTGTTCTTATTACACCTCAGTAACTTTTCCAGCTCGGTGAAGATTCTATGTGAGTATGTAAAATTCTGTTTGTATAGTTCTTTCTTCAAGGTGTAATGTAGAGTTTCTCCATTAATGCCTTGTTGGACACCGTGAGTGTTACACATAACATTTTACTTTTATTATGTTTACACGTTGCGACTTGACAATGAAGAATGAGAACTTTCGAAACCGGTAGTCAACTACATCAATTTAGAACTGTCGATGGGAACTTAATCATGAACAAAAGTATACACTTTCATTCCATACTGCTGGAATTTCTAGTATCTTTGTTTAATATTCTTTATCACAATTAAATTTGCAAAATAGGACTAAATATTAATATTACGGGATTTGTTAATAATATATTAAATATTTGTTAATTAAATATCACGGGATTCTAATGGATGGATTTATTTCAATGAAATCAATGGCTGAATGTTAATTATAAGTTCTGAAAGATTGACGTGTTGATCCAATTCGTATTGTTGTTTATAAAAATAAAAACCATTAAAAACAACAATTATAAACAAATTGCTGCATCTTTACAAATAATTGATGAAAGTAGTGGCTATTCTGGAATAATGTTGCTTGTATCAACTAGAAACAATACATATAAATAAATATTGAGCTTGACTTGTGAGATAATATTAGATAGAATAAAACTAACACAAGATATGTTTACTTAATGAAACGCGTTTCAACGACAAAGTTAGTTATAGTTTAGTTATTGTAGCTCATGTATCACTGAGGATGGTGACTTTGTCATTGAAGCATGTTTGATTAAGTAATCATAATTTTGGGAGATATTGTGTTAGAGTTTTATTCTATCTAGAAACAATACCCCAAATTGCCTAAATGTTGACTTATATCACTGTGGTTCTAAGCAGTTTTAAGATGTAAATAACTTTTTTATCTCAATAATATTATTCACATTTATATTTGTTGTTTTTTTTTTTTTTTTTTTTTTTTTTTTTTTTTTTTAGTTGTTAAAGTTATGTGCTGTAAACTGTAAAACGGTTTTTCATTTTTTTCCAAGTGGAACTTGCCACTAAAATAATTGATGGGCCATCATGGTTCTTACCCAGCTCCATCATACAATGTAATACAGGCAGATCCTTGGCATTGTACATTTAGAGGATCATTTTATTCACCTTGTAGGAAATATTATATTGTATTGTTAGATAAAGGAGTTGGTTTTTTTGAACCTTGTCTCACTACTTTCTTGGCATCGGTTAGATATGTATATATTTTAATGATAACAGGTTTTGGAATTATTATTTTTGACAATAATATCATTATTTGTCACTGTAGAGAGGTGGGGTTAGTACCAAAACATAGAGAATTCAAATCTGCAAATGTGTATCTAATTTAATGTCTTAATAATTGAATAACACGAAATATGAACATTTTTTTTTTAATGGCCTCCATTTTGACATTTTTAATTTGATTTTTGTGAATTTCAATAGTGTTCTTTAAGAGCGCAATATATTCCCCAAATTTCATGTTCATCTTTTAATTTTTGTGGCCGCTATCGTTCTTACATACAAACTAAAATGATGATGGATGGACATATGTTGAAAATCACTTCTTAGTGTCCTGAGGCAATGAAACATGAAGTAAAGAAATGGAGATCTAAATTTAGTCCGTTTACCAAATTTACTGTTATACTTCATATAACTGGATTAGTAAAGAAGTAATAAATTCCAATTATACTTTATAATTTACCATCATTTAAAAATATTTTTCACATAATTGGATTTAATAAAGACCAGAGCACTGTGGAAACAATAATTACACTTTTCAAAGTCCCTTACCACACTTGGGAATAAACAAAACTGAAAACAAACTTTTATCAAAAGTAAACTGTTTATTCAGAATTAAACCCTTATGTCCATTACAACAACAAAGTTGTCATCCTCAAGGGGAATCTAGACAAAGAATAAACAGTTTACTTTTGACAAAAGTTTCTTTTTAGTTATTTTGTTTATTCCCAAGTGGGTAAGGGACTCTGAAAAGTGTATATAATTGGATTTGTTTTGAAGAGACACATTTTTGTTTAAATTATGTATTTCTATCAAAAATAACCAATATTATTATTTTTTTTAATGGCATAAACAATAACATTTTTAAAGAAAAAAGAACAAATTTTGAAAAGGCTCTAAGTTGCATATTTAATTAAGAGAGAATCCAAAACCTAGATTTTGATTGTAAGGGTCAATAGGAACCTACAAAAAAATTATTGTTAACAAAAATTCATACATTACAAATTATTGTTATTTCAAAATTGTATTAGTTGAATTAAGTTTTTAATAAAACTACACCTGTCAAAGATTTTATGTGTATATTCTTAAATAGTAGATGAACACTTTCTTTGGAGAGGAGAGCGGGAATTTGTTTATTTTTTAATATTTATTTATACCCCCCTTTTTTTAGTAAAGGTTTTTTCAACATGATGAATCAACAATTTAAAAATTTATTTTGTAATAGAGGTTGTGCAACATTTTATTCCTAACAGTTTGATTAAAAACCATTTTCTCATAAACATCTTTAACGAAATATGTTTGAAATTTGTGTATGAGTATATACACTCTAAATTCTCCAGCCACAAATGAATTAATATTTTATAAGTCATAATATGTGTATTAAAAAAAAAAAAAACTCTGGCTCGTGGTAATTTTTCCGAACTTAATTGTTTTCTGGGAATTTCATAAAATACCTAACTAGACATCCTGTTTATTTCTCAATATTTCATTTGGTGACACTTTTTGAGACTCAATGTTTACTTTCTCATATACATATATGTATATTCCATAGTATAGAGAAAGTTTTGTGATGGGTTAAAAATTTGATGTTGAATTTTTCACAGAAATATCTAAAAAAAAATTTGCCTGTAAGATTATTTTGGAAAGTTAGTTACTCTCTAATTTTTGAAAAGTGTTTGTTGTCTGTGTAAGTTACTCTCTAATTAGTTTGTTGTCTGTGAAGTGTTGTACAGTCCAAGTGACTGGACCGATTTTTAACAAAATATCCTAAAATGTAGTTTTTAAAGACCCAAATAAAATTTAAGACTTGAATTTATTATTTTTTCAATATTTTTATTAATTTATTTATATTTAATAATATTTAGTTATAAATTTTACTTTGGAATGGTTTTTTAAATTTTTTTATGTTGCTATCTCCTTAAAATTACTGATTCAATAAATACCAGTAAAAAACAAATAGAGCTATCAGTGTACCAAATTACAAATAAAAAAATACATTTCAGGAATAATTCGCATAAAACCAAAATGAATTTTAACAGCCGCTATTAAAAACTTATCTTAGTCAAATTAAGCAAAAAAACTATAGTAGTTATTGTAAAAAAAACTAACTTGTGTATATTTTCCAATTTTATCTTCTTTTAGACTTAAAATAACTAGATAGTTTTGTTCACATTTGTTACCTGTTTATCACCTGAGATTGACGTATCACAGAAAGCCTGTATAGGCTGTTCTCGTGGGAAGCAATCACATTCATCACATAAATCTATTCCTGCCCGACAGTGTTGGACAATAATTAACAAAAACACAAGAACCGACATTTTCACCATTGTATTACTGATAATGTTGAGACTTTATAAAGGAAACTCATTGATAATCTCTAACCACAGGAAGTATAGAGATAAGAAACACTTCTATCTTACTGTCTAGGCATTGTTTCAAAGAACTTGACACACCATTAGGTCAACCCACTGTGGTCATGATATAATCTCTATTATTATTGTTTATATAATTTCTTAAAGTTTGATTGATTTTTACAATTTGTATTACAGTAACTGAGTTGTATTTTAGCAAGTTTCATTGAGTAGCATGGTTGAGGTGAGATTTGGAGTCCCTACAGGATCCGTACTTTGACCAATTTTGTTCTTAGTTTATATTTATATTAATGATATAAAGGGCAATTTTAAAGGGTTTGCGTTTGGTTTTTTGTTAATCACACGTGTCTGTGGTATGTAGGTAATACTTGAGAATAAGTATACCGAATAAAATAGAACCAAAACTAAATGTCACAAAAAATGTCAGTTTGGTAGATTTCAATCAATAAGTGTAAATTAACCCATGGATGCTATCTTTCAAAAATATTTAAATAAGGGGCTAAACTTGCTTTATTTGTGTCATAAACACATTGGGTTATTAATCTTCACATTTCTTTAAAATTTGAACGAATTTGGTAGAATAAATTTTGAGAAATTACATATTTTATAACAGCTTCATGATCGTATTTTGGTTTTTTGTCAATAACTTGTGAAACATTATTTTTGGAGGGATGGTGATTAATATATTGTTTTGAGGAAAATTTTGAGTTATAAAATGGGAAAACTTATTGAGGGATGGCCAAAATATGTGTATGCTGGTTGTATGTTATTTACTTGGTATGTTACTACACAGCAGGGAAGAAAAATTTGACATTTTTGGCAATGTTAGTTTTTATGGAAAAAAAATTGGCATATAAACATTCCTGATTACATATCATTTAATGATATTCATTTGTAAATTATCACATCTTACAAATGATGTCCATTTTTGTTAATGGATTGTTATAAGCGTTTAAGGGTTCCACAAACAAACCTCTTGTCAATTTGGGAAATTTGTTGAAAAATACTGTCCTTCAATTCATCTGTTGCGCTTGGTCTTATATATGTGTGACGAGATACCCCCTTAAAAAATAATCGCACATTAATTAATCTTGGGACCGAGGGGGCCATGCATCATCTGGATACAATGTGGTTTGAAAACATAGGGCGATGAACATCCGTTGAAGTTCGGGCTGTGTATTTTTGCCCCATTTTGCTGAGCCATACGCGGCTAATAGCAAACCGCCTTCTCTATGTAACTTAGGCACAAAAAAGTTTTAATCATCTCCATGTAAGTTTCTTCAGTAACATTACAATATCTCTATTTTATTCCAAAAAATAAGAATCAGTGACCCAATTCTTACCCAACGCGCACCAAATTGTAACATTTAAGCTGTGCGGTAGTTTTGATGGATTTCTCGGAGATTATCAGCAGCTCTGTAGTGACAATTTTCTTTGTTAACTGTACCGTTAAGATGATTATGAGCTTTAACATTCATCAACAAAATCATGTTTTCATTTTCTTCATAATGATGAACATTGTCCATGCAAGTTCAATCTTTGTTTGTAATCTGTTTCATTAATCGTCTGCACAACTGCTAACTTGTAGAGGTGAAAACATAATTTTTCATGCAAAATACACCTCACCATCTGATTGCTGATTTTAAGTTCCATAGAATGTTTTTGAACAGAGCAGCCTGGTCTTCATAAAAATGCTCTTTTAACCCTTTCCACATTTTACTATACATGGAGCATCTGGAGGTTTGGTATTCATTAACAAGCTTCTTGAACTAAGATTATTAACAATTTAAAACACTGAAACCCCTACCACAAGTGTTTTTTAACTTGTGGTAGGGGTTTCAGTGTTTTAAATTGTCATTCACCACAATGCTCATTAAATATCTATACAGATTGTGTTACAAGAAGGAACAGAATCATTACGGTGGATTTTAAATATGCGCCAAAACTCACACAGAAATCACTGATTCACCACTCTTCTCAAAACAGTTGTACACAAAAACACAGTGTTCTAACGTTCACAGTGTATGATTTTTCCCCCATATGTATTATTTTAAATATGTTTGATCATGTGATTTTTTGAATAATTTAACTGGTCTCTTACAATCCATTTAAATTATAATAACTTCAAAAGGCCTGTTAAATTTCATTTCCTCTAAAATAGTCCTTTTGTTTTAATAAGTAGTTGTTAATTCTAAGCTACTAAATGGGATTAAACACAATAAACACTTTATTTGTTTTAGACGAGGTTTCAAAGTTATAGTGTAGTGCCAAGAATGTTTATGTACATGTAACAACTGAGATTGAAACCATTGAAAACAAAATGGTCATCGTGGAAAATTGTAGTTTTTTTTATTTGTAGATTTTCCACTAATGTTGTTACCTATTTTGTAATTAATGTTGTTATATGTTTGTTGTTTTATTTTATATGTATTCATTATATGTTCCATTTTTTTAGGTTTTATTAGATGTATTTAATTCAATACAGAAATTTTGCAAGTTATGACAGTCATTTCACCTTTCTAATTATCTTTTGTATTTTTTCTCATGAATTAATGCATTATGTTATGTTGTAGTTTGTCATTTACAGTTTAATGTTTAATCTTTGTTTCTTTTTTATATGTTAGGCCGCATTAGAGGGAGTAGAATAAATAATAATACAATATTAAATAAATGTACAAATTTGGTTTGTGTATTTTTGTGCATATGAACGAAATGGAAAGTTTGTGTAACATTTATTCTTAACTGTGTTTTTTTTCATTTAGTGAATTAATGGATGAAGTAAAGCAGTATGATCAGAAACAAGATGAAATTAAAACTGAAGAGGATGTCGTTCGCAGAGTGAAAGATTATAAAAAAACTTCAATGAATAAAGGCGTTCTTGTGTTTGAAGAGTTTGTTCGCAAACTGGAATCGACATGGAAAGGGAAAAGGATTGAAGAAAGCGGTGGGTGATATGTTTCTTAATTGGGGATAATTGATTCATTTTGCAATAATTAGTTTTTAACTTTATAATTAATACAACAATATGTCAGGGTTAGATTAAATTAGACTCTTCTTTTAGGCGAATCAGCCACAAGTAAGATGAGATGATTTATACTCATAGACATCTTCCAAAAGACTCATAAGGTTTGTAAACGTTAGAAACTTCTTGATAAGGTTGTATTGAGGAATTATCTGTCCTTTTATCAATGATCCAAAGTTCTCGATCCTTTGCTGATCAAGACATTTGAAGATCAGGTGTTCCGCAGTTTCCTCTTGCAGGCCATATGTCCTGCATAGTGGCTACCCAGTGAATATGCCCAACCTATACATGTGCTATTTCAGGTGACTCCATGGTACAGTGATTAGTTCTACCACTTCCCTTCTGCCCAATGAAATTAGGTCAGATGCTACATGCTTACACCTTGGATCCTAGCTTGCACAAGGGTAAGGGGTCTCCTCCCTCTAATCATTCTTTGTGCTCTGGTTAGTTGGTGCACTAATAAACTCACATACTAACCTACTGAACCGAAAGTAATATTTATCATAGTCTCAAGAAAAGGCTATTACTTTACTTGAGAAAATCTGTTTGTTATTACTGAGTTTTATCCTCCTAATGTATTTCTTAAGAGAGATATGTTGATATAAAAAGGTCTCCCGCCTTATCAAAATTTTTATTTATTCATTTAAATAAAGCGCACGCTTGTTTTATTTGTCCCATAAATTGGTTCAGAGTATCTGAATAAATCAAATCTTATTGAAATAAAGTTAATCCTAAAGCATGATTTTTGTGTGATTTTGCATACTGGTTTAGGTCATTAATCTTCTCATTTCACCAAAATATGTACGAAAACAGTAAAGTCATTTTTTAAAAATTAGATATTTTAAAACAGCTCTGTTGGTTGATATTTTGTTCTGTACTGATAACTTCTGAATCAGCACTATTGGAGGAATGGCAACCAATATGTTTTGCTTGGATCTTTACAGGCTAGATTTTAGTAAACATAATTAAAATTATTAGAACCGATTTTGAGACTTGCGGAATTTTGAATATTTGTCTTATTGGTATCACATTAGTATGGGTACACCCACCTTTTACAATAAATAAGAAACAAGATTTGTCCCTCATAAGTCCTTGGTTAATTTACACACCACAAATACAGCACAACAACGAAACAACACTAAAGAGTTACCACAACGGTCGTCATATAAAACTAAGGCAATGGGAAAAAAACACAAATCAAAACTGTGTAATCTTTTGTGAAGATGAAACACATCTTTTTCAGAAACTTATGTCGTTTGTCTTTCGGTTTATTTTAAAAATAAACAACTACATATATATTATAATTATGATTATTATTTTTTACTGAACCTTTTTTTAAACTGGTTGTCCTTTGTAAAACCAAAAAAAAAAAATTATTTCTTTTATTTGAGCAAACTAGTTAGATCTCTTTACGGGATTCTCAGCTTCGAGGCCCTCAATATTTTTGCATATTCTAACATGCAAAATTATAAAAATAGCATAGTTTAAATTTATTAAAACATTAAATCTACATATTTATAATTAAAATCAAATAAAGTTCTATTTCAAAATTGCTTTTACTATCTATTTAAGGTTCAAAGTTCTCTCTCAAAGTGAGTAGTTGTTAATGTTAATATATAAGTTTAAATAGTTCTTAAAAAACAATACAAGGTAGGCACAATGTGTTTATCAATCTATTAAAATGTTATTTTAGTTCTGGTGATTAAATAACACCTTTCCTTTTGTAGCTTTGGTTTAAATTATTAGTTAGGCTTACAATGTTTATCAGACATTTTTTATTTTGAAGTTTTTTAGCTTGGTGCTCTAATGGCTGTTGGAGTAGAAATCAATCTCATTGTTGTCCAAATTGGCTTGGGTTTTACAATAATGGAATTAAACCCAGATCTAGTTTGATCTTTTTGTGAATTCTCAAAACTAGATATATCACTTTATTTTATATTTCACTATTTAATCACTTTTAGTACTATTCTTAAACTTATTAATGATTAAATCTAAATTATATTACTTAATTTTACAGCTTTGTTTATATATATATATATATATATATATATATATATATATATATATATATATATAATTATATATATATATATATATATATATATATATATATATATATATAATTATATATATATATATATATATATATATTATTTTTAAACTCTAGACTATTTGATATTTGTTGTAATCAATTTATTTTGTGTGAAGTGAGATCTTTTCTGAGTGTTATTTCTTTTACAGTGAAAGTGTTCTACTTTGCAATCTAGGTTATTTAGGCTTTTGTTTTATGTCTTGAAATTAAATTTAATAGCTCTACTATTTATTATTTTAATTTATCCGAGTTTCTTTAAATTTGATTTATTATTTAATTTATAATATCTGTGTCCTCTACTCTGTATATTATTAAGACACTTTATTCAACTTTAGCCTAAGCTAACCTTGTTAGGCTATGTTCACAACTAAATTCTTACACTTAACAAATAAATAACCAACTAATAAAATTCTAGGCTATGGCCTAATTTTGTTACAATATGTGCTCAAAATATTACCCACATACCAAACATGATTAAAATCAATCGACTTGTTTGGACCGTAGTGTACTGCATGGGCAGACGGACATCATTCTAATAACTTTCTTGAATTCAGATAGATTCAAAACCTCCACATTGATTTTTTAACCTATTACACAACTCTTTCTATACTATGTATATGTGATAAAGTTAAATTTTGTACAATTATTTTAAAGCTTATCAGTGTTTTTACTTCTACAATTAATAAGTGAAAATTTTTCTAGACTGTTTATTATGATAACATTAAACTATTACTTATTAATTTGCCCTTATTTAAATGTATTAAACCCTCAGGGGGTCGTGGGGTGTGGCAGACCTGAAGAACCCTACTTGGATCATGGGTTAGATCCTTCTCTTTCATTTTTCCTGAAGTCTTTCCTTAACAACTTGTTCTCATCCAACCCTAAAGCTATTAGAGAGTATTCGTAGGTTAGGGGTATTTATTTTATATTCTTTTCTGCTTCTTTTTATAAGGTGATGATGACCAAGAGGTGTTTTGTCTATAAACAATAAAGGGGGAAAAATAATAAATACACTATTTTTTTTTTAATTTTTCAGATAAAAAAATGGAGTTCTAAAGGACATCATCGAGTAATAACAACAGGTCAAATCAAGAATATTCCTAATGTATTGTTATTTGTTTAAAGTACCTTGTAAATATTAAGTTAATTGTATTGACAATCACTAAAAACTAAATAGTTTAATTAAACCTCTTTCACTGACTGTTTAAAATTTTGTAAATACCTTCTCCTATGAAATAGTTGTAGCTATGAACAAATGAATACATTTCAAATTATCATGTTATTTGTTTAGAGAGATATAAATGATTATTTGGTCATTGTGTATATAGACTATTTACACAATTTTTTATTTCATTTCATGTATTATACTGGGTGTTTTTTTAACTGGACCTCCATTTGTATCTCTAACTATTGAAAATACAAAATAGTTTAAAAGGGAACATACCTTTTTGTTAGGACTAAAATTCTAGAAAAATATTTAAAGAAAAAGTTCATTTTTATTTAAAAAATGATGGTTCAAAAATTATAATATGATAACCTATATGAGTGATGATATAGATTGATTCGGTTGGTTTAAATAATATATTTATAAAAAGGATTTGAGTTTCAAATGTAAATTTTATATATATTCTTCTAAATAATATGTTAAATGTATGTAAAAACATTATAATATTATAAGAAACTTTTAATATAACGTCCTTTAAAGTACTTGATTACGGATATTTGGAAACTCAACAACAAATTAACAAAAACAAAATATTGTACTCTTTTAGATAACAATAAAGGTAATTTACAGAATTTAATATATATAGCAAAACAAAATTAAGTTAGAGAGTTAGTCAAATAAAAATTAATTATATTAATAGAAAGAACTATTAAAATTCACTCATGGAGTAAAGACATCTTTGTATTAAACACCTCTTTTACTCCATTTTGAATTGACCACCCTTTAATGACTTAAGTTCTATAGGGAGGCTATTAATATTTCACCTCTGTTAATGATTTTGCTATATAATATATTCAGGTTCACCTTTGTCCTATGGAAATCATACATTCCTCTTGTACCATAGCCGTTAATTTGGTAATTATAAGCATACAGCGAGGAAATACAGTGTACTCCCGATTATCCGTGAAATTGGGTGGCACAGGCATCGCGGATAACGAAAATCGTGGATAATCTTGAAGAATGCTAAAAATAAAGGGAAAATAATAAAAAAATAGTTTTGACATAAAAAGACTTTAATATAATTTACATAATACACAGTACAAACCTATAAATTACATACAGTAAACATGTTTTAATATACATTTTACATGAAATGAAAATGTGTAATGAAGGAGATGTTCTTGTAGTAAAACAAAAGAACAATACAGGAAACACATTACGCTACACTAGTACAGTACTGCAATGTTAAAAACTAGCCGTTTTTCAAAAAAAAGCAAACATTGTTTTTTGTTTCTTACTGTGAAAACGCAATCTCTTGATTCTTGACTGAACTTTTCTTAGCATCAGTTATTCAGCTAACTGCACATCGTCGTCTTGTTCCTCTAAATACTGGAGCAGTCCATTGATGTGTTGCAAGGCCACTTTGTGTGTCAATCGCACATGCACATATGTTCCTTCTTCCTCTTCACTTACAGTTTGCTCTTCTTTTGCCCATCTTGCTTTGTCTGCTATTTCTTAGTCCGTCAGTCGCTCGAATCCCGGCTCATTAGCGTCACAGTTCAATCCCAGTAGACAGTAAGCTTATCTCTACTGCACAACTTTGTTATCGTAGTTTTACTGGTTGTTATCCATACTAAACAGGTAAAGAGAACTGTAAATTTTTTTACTTTTTTTTTTTTCGCAAGACTCGCGGATCAACCACTCGTGGATAATTGGGAGTACACTGTAGTAATCTGTTTTCTAAATAATGACCTACTACTCTCAATGAAACTTCAATTAAATATAATTCTAAGGGCCTTCTTTAGCACCAGAATTCTATTCATGTGTACGAAAGATGCACTTCCCCAAATTTCGATACCATAGTATAAAAATAGTAAGTGACACCATTATATATTATTTCCAACACATTACTGTTAACATAACAAGACAATCAACAAAGGTATCTGTTCCAACTCTTTTTAAAACAATGGTCCGTTTAGGTTAGAGATCTTTCCATCACCAAACTCAAAAATGGAATACACTTTACAGCTGAAATTAATTTATTATCAAAAAATGTAAAATTGAAAGATTGATGGATAACATTATTGTTAACATGGAATGTAAGGTCAATTACAATAGTTTTGCAATATTCAAGCTCAGCTTATTAATTGCAAAATAATTTGTCAACAAATCAGCAACTGAGGCGCAGGTATTGTTAAGACCATCAACTTCTTCAATCCAGCACACTATTGATGTGTGGTCAGCTTATGACATACCAATTTAGATTGGGAGAATTGAGGGATATCATTTATATAAAGATTGAACAGTAAAGGTCCCAAAATTTAGTTCTGTAAAACACCATTTTTAACTAATCCTAATACTGACATAATTTTGTTCAATTCAGAAAAGTACCTAATTTCAGTACACTTTTGTCTACCTAATAAAAAAGATTACAGAAACTTATGTGCCAAACCATCACAAACACTGTAATTATAAATGTTATGGAGCAATATTTCACGAGAAACAAGGTCAAAAACTTTTGATAAGATTACAAATCACCAGTGACCTTCTCACCAGCATCCAGGCTGTGAAACACATTTTCAAAAAACAGCTATAGTAGTATATATATATATATATATATATATATATATATATATCTATATATTCTTAAAATCATGTTGAAAGCTATTCAAAATGCTATTCTTTAAAAATCATTTAATCTATTCAGGATGTCCTTTTCAAAACCCATAATCAATACAGAAGTCAGAGTAATAGTTCATTAGTTAATTACTTCAAATTTATTCCCTTTTTAAAGATAGGTCTAACAATACTATATTTCAAACATTCAAGGAAAATACCGTCCAGAACAGATGAATTGAGACAACACTATGATGGACTAATGACATGATAAGTTCCTGCTAACAACTCTTAAGAATCAGGACTGATATCTTCCCAACCACTAGATCTTTGGTTTTTGAAGCTATTAACAGTAAAACCTACCTCTACAGCAGAGTAACCTCATAGAAATAAACCGAGTCATTAACTCTGAAGGAAAACTATGAATTCCTATCTCTTTGTCATGCCATAAATTACCACTTGCAGCATTCAAAATATGTTTATTGTAATAATTACTTACTTCCTAAGGGGTCCTAATTTTTCTATCGCTAAAGATCAACTCCGTATTATGTACTCTATATTGTAATTTATCAGATCGTTAGTCAAATATGAGACTTCATGTAGTCTTACTAAGATTATCAGTAAATGATTATTTCTTCTTAAATATTTTCTTCTAATTTCAATGTAATATTCCTTTTTAAAGCTTTTTTTTTTTTTTTTTTCAAGTTTTAGTCTCCCGTATTACGATAAAGATAATAAAAATATTTTAAGCTTTCTCTTAGAATCAAAATATTTTTTGGTCATTTGATTTTATTAAAACGTTGCCCTTTTGTAGATCTTCATTTAAATGGACAAACTATGTTAAAATAGGAATTTAAATGTGAGTTAAACTCCGCCCATTTATTGTTTGATTCATTGCTTACTCAAATACTACTCCAATTCTCCCTCGACAAGTATATATTTAATTTAGTTAATTTTTTTTCTGAAAAATATATTTTGTATTGGACAAATAGCAACAACACAACCTTTTGTCCTAGTTTTTCTCATATCTTCTTTGTGAGCGTGGACATTTTGTTGAGCTTCAGTCATGTGTAGCGTATCCGTGCGGAGTTAAGGACAATTTATTATTTTTTTAATAGATCCATTGCTTGATTGATTCCTCTGATAAAAATTTTCAGATATTGAACATGGTTATCATCATCAGAGGGTCTTGCTTATAAACTAAATCTAAACTTACATATCTACTAATGATATTAAAATTAAACCTAAAACTATAATAACCTGAGTGCAAGCTAAAATCCCTCCTACTCCACAGATTAGTTGGCCAGTAAGATAGAGGCTTGGGCTGGCCCTTTGTCAAGTTATTGTTATATGCCTTTGACCTATGGAGTGGGGTGAAAGATAACTGTAACTCTAACAAAGCAAATGAGAACAGCTAGGTGGCCTACTCCTTACAAAAGTCTTTATAACTTAACAATACAAAATAATGTGACTACTTAATTTATTACATCTGTATTTTCCCAATAGATTTGTAATCTATTGACTTATTATTTTTATTTTTATTCTTGTATTTGTATTTCTGTATATTATTATAAAAATAAGTTTGGTTACATTCTTAAATTTTTATTACTGGAAATTATTTTTAATATTTTTTGTATTTAAAAATATTAAATTTGTTAAATTAAAACCTTCCACCACACTAAACTTGAATGTTTTTATAGTGCAGAAGAAATCTCCGCAATATAGTGCCCTCTCCTGTTTTGAAATCAATGTGTGAGTTAAACACCACTACTAACTACTTAAAATATTAGGAAATGAATTAATGAAATTTACAATTTGGAGGAGGAATGGTTCTAAGGTAAAACTATGAATTTTTTATAATTTTTCATGTTACCCTAAAGGTTCTTATCTAGGTTTGCACTGTCAGCTAATGGTTTCTTACAAATCTGCATTTGGGGAAATGGCGACCAGATGTTTTGTTTGGGGTTTAGAAGTTACATTTTAACAAAATTTGATCAAAACCTTTTGAGAAAATTGGAATTTTGAGCGTTATAAAAAATGGGGAACAAAATAATAAGGAGCCAAGAGATATTTTCGGTTAATTACTCCTTTTCTATTTAATCAGTTACCAGATTTTATAAAATCGATTGCAATTTTGTAGCTTAAGGATTGTAGGATTGTAGGATAAGTATGTGTGTTTTAAGCTAAATTGAGAGCCATAACAAACAGAAATTCTTTTATATAATTTCATTAATTTGTGTTGTCTATTTTTTTTTTTCTTTTCTGCAGGATAGTTTACTGCAAATACATGAGCCTCGAACACATGTTTTACCTCTGGAGACCTAAGTTCTGCAAGGCTTTATTCATAGATTTTATTCATTTTTTTAAATAGAAAAGGTTTATACTGATGACCGACGGTAATTGATAGAATTCCATTTATACAAATAAAACACAAAAATTCTTTTGTTAAATTCTACAATTTATTGGTCTAGCCGACCATGGTTATTTTAGTCTTTGTATAAGCCTCATCAACGCTAGACCAATAAATTGTAGAATTTAACAAAAGAATTTGTGTGTGTTTTATTTGTAGAAATGATTTTCTTAGTTTACTTGCATAATATGTATTTATGTAAGGGTGGCCCACGAAGAGGTCGCTATTTTTGAATTAATATACTGTACCAGACATATTATGGAACACTATAAATTTGACACTTTACAGTTATGTTACATAAATATGAAAAAAAAAGTACCCTCGAGTTTAATTTTTGTATGGTCCATCAAAACAAAATGGTGGAATAACCAAATAATGCTACGTTTTTACCAAAATGATTTAATTTGCATAACCATTACAAATTATTGATTTACAGATAACGTGAAAATGTGTAAAACTTAATATAGAAAAGTAAAAAATATATATAACAGTAATAAATTATTAATGATCCAAATTTGACCTTAATTCAAATTGACGTCCATCAACACTACAAAACAAAAAAAAAGTCAAGTGGATTTGAAAAATTGCTGTTGTGTCAATAGCAATAATACCTCTTCAAACAGCTTCATTAATTCGCCATCTGTTGGTATAGAGTGAGAATAAACTTTTTCTTTCAAAAAGTTCCTTAGGAAAAAATTGGAAACGGTCAAGTCTGGGATCTTTGTGGTTAGTCCATGAAGTTTCTGCCACGATCTATCCAATGTAAGGTTTGGAAAGATCTCGATCTAAAACTGCTTAGGCCACATGCATAATGAGAAGGACCTAAATCCTGTTGGACAACATGTCCCTCATCTTAGTAAGATGAGGAACTACGTGTTCAGTATTGATTCGTCGTATCTGTCTCCAATCATTGTCTGATGGAGTATGTCAAAAGATAAAACAGCATCCTTGGTGACAGCAGTAATAGCCCAAGAACAACATTTTACTTTTTGTTCTGTTAAAATATTCATTGTTTCGAATTTAGATATCTCACATAAAGTAGTTGAACACAACTACCAAATTGTTTTTATTGTTTTTGTTTTTAATAAAAGAACAACTAATATAGATGGCAATACACATTTTAATTACGTTACATTGTGGAGGGAAGTGCTCTATCCAGAAGATTAATGTTCTTTTGTTATTCCAAGATTTTGTTTTGATTGTCATAAAACAATTTCACTCAAGGGTATTTTTGTACATATCTGTGTAAGATAATGGTAGAGTGTCTCATATGTCTGTCATATTAATTCAAAAGTAGAGACCTCTTCGTGGGATCCCGGTGTACTACGATTTACCAAATTGTAGTATTATTTTTCATATATTGATATTATTATGTAAGTTTTGTAAAATTATTATTATTATTTTTAATGTCCACATACTAAGTTTAAAAAGAAAAAAAACCCTTATATACCAAATTTGATAAAAGTTTTACTTGTTTGGGCTGCACAGATGTCACAAATATCATCCCAAAACCATTTTTCGGCTCAGAAAACTATAAACGGTTATAATCATGAAAAATTAAACATTAAACCCATCACAAAACTTTCTATACCATGTGAGACAGTAAAATGATAGTTACAATTTGCGAATCTATCTACTTAGATAATTTTTGGTTTGGAAATTATAAATTTATTCCCATCCTATCATTTGGTTTGGAAATATATCCCATCAATATTTATTGCATTGGCTGTTAATAGTTGTTTATTCATTCCTTTGATTATCAGAGATGTATATCTTTTAAATTGTATTTAAAAAAAGAAACGTATTTAAATAGTTTGTAGGTTGAATCACACAGTTAATATTAGTTTGATGTAGTGGTGTACATTCACGTGCTGGAGAAGCCTTACATGACTCGGAAGTAATGCAATAAGCTTGAAGGGGTTTCTTCCCTTGGTTTGTTCTTGTAGTTTGGATATGGATGTCACTAATCATGGTAAGAAAAATTTAGAATCAATAAAAATGTTTTGTTTTATCGTAATATTATTTTTAACAAAAGAAATGTAATATTAAATTCAATAAGTAACTAGCTATGAGTAAAAATAAGTCAAAACTTTTGTTAAAAACTTAATAATTTTATGTTAATCTATATAAACCCTTTCACCTACATATTTTCTAAGCATTACATTCCAACTATTGTCCAAGTTTTGCACTTTTTTAGATATCTTATTATATCCTTCGAAAGATATATTTTATCTTTGAAATTATCTTCAAAGGATAGAGTAATATATTAATTTTTTTGAGTACATATTGTCAATTTGCATTAATTTATCATTATCAGGGTGTCCGGTGACGAAAAATCAGAGTGTGTTCCTAGGAAAATGGAAATTTATTGTGTACAGGAAAAAACCAACAATTTTCAACTGCCCTTGAAAAAATATATATATTTTTCTCTTATCAAATTGTTTCAAAACACCACTTATTTTAAAATCAATTCTGATCATTTGGCACTTTTATGTTATAAAATATTAAAAAGAATATTATTGTTATTACTTAATCGTCATTTAACAGTTCATTAGAGAAAGGAAAGTGCATGGGACTTATTATGGGATAATATTTGTAGGTATACAACTTCCGATATGTTTTTCCAGTGTCACTATAGTAAGTTTGGATGTTGGCAATCCCTGGAATCTATACATGTTTTCCATTTAGTCTTGGGTTAGATCCCTCTCTCAACTCTTGTTAACTTTCGACCCTGTCACTATAGAGTATTCGAGAGATAGGAATCTGTTCTTTTCTTACTTTTCTTATCTCACAATGATGGACTGAGAGATTTTTTCCCTTTAAAGAACAAGAAAAAATCCACTTTTATCAAAGGACTACCTATATGTTTGTTTCTTGCTTTTGTTTGTCTGAGGAATAAAGAGGTGTATCGTCTTACTGAATATCTGTATTTAAACTACGTTTTATTAGTAATTTCACAATTCATTCTAAAATTTCTTCTTTTTTTGAATTTATATTATTTCCTCTTAACTCTTCATTAGCCCAGTTGTAAGTGAAAATAATAAAATAACTCTTGTGAAACACAAGTGGGCATGCAGTTTGCAGTAAGTACAATCACCTTCTATAATTTTCTTTTTCATTCTTTCTATAATAAATATAAATCGGAAAAGAATTTATATAAAAATAACAGATGTATTATAAGTACAGGGTGTCCAAAAGTATCAGAACAGTGTTATATTTTTAAACCATTTCAGACTAAGCAATACAACTTAGCATATCAATACTATACTTTAAAATTTACTTTTTGAAGCAACTATCAATTTTTCATCACCTTATAGAGATGGTCGCAAGGAATCAGAAGAAAATCTTAAACAAGAGCATAGGTCAAATTTTATATCATATTAAAAGTCTCTGTTAGCAGAATACAATGTCACAAATTCGACTTCAAAATGTTCACCATATACAAAATAACAGAGGTTTAAAGTTACAATATTGGGCTAGTTGAAAATGGTTTCATTTTCTTTCTTGGTATGAGTTACATAAGTAAAACCTTGACAATCCACACTGGATGTAAGGAACAATTTGTCTCGATAGTGAGTGACTTTTCACCTCCAGTCGGAACAGTCTACAAGGAGGATGGGGAAATTTTTTTATTTGATGTGCTAGTTGGTTCTAGGTTTAGATTAAAAAATTTATCCTTTATACATTTTTCTTTATCTGTTGAAGTTACAGAGGTGAAAGTATGAGTTCTAAAGGGAATCTGCAATTTAAAGAGGTTAATTATTTTTTAAAATTAAAGTACAGTAATAGAAGCTTCTTTCAATTTATAGAGGTTTGTATTCCTTAAATACAAGATGCAAAGGTAAATTTAGTACATTCTGAAACCGCGACTTAACCCTACACACGCTGAATAAAATTTGCCTTATTTCACCTCAACGTTGAAATAACTTAATTTTTTTTTTTTCAAAGTTAATTTTTGTTTTCGTTTTGTATATGAAAGGTTAATTTAAAACAATTTCATCATTGGTTTTCAGCTACATTTAACATTTTTTTTATTACATACCGGTACAACAAAATAGTAAAAAATTCCATAAAAAAAAAATTTGGTTTTTTATAATTTTTGTAAATTGGAACAGTTATATTGTGAAATAATATATAAAAATGACAAGGTACTGTTAAAAAAAACAAAAAACAATGCTCAAATGCAAACACGGAGGTCGTCGCCTATCAGACTAATGAGACTGCGAGTATAGCCGTTAACCGCTCTGTAGAAGCTATAGAATGTGTGCGCCGACGGGCAATTCCAGACAAAATAGCGTCCCCCTCCACTGCCTCGAGGCGTAGAACTTTCAACAAAACGTTTTTCTATTCCTGAATAGACAGCGGACATGCCTCTGCATTCTACCGGAACTTTGGAGAAACTAATTAACTAACCATAGGCTAAAATATATTTTTGCGACTTTAATTGTCATTCGCGTTTTGGTCAAAGTCTACCATTTCGGCTATACTCGTTTGCCGCGTGGGAAGGGTTAAGTTCAGCTTGTTTTGTGTTTTTTAAAATACAAGTTTTCTTATGGGAATGAAAAACATTTGTATTACATATATAGATTTTTTATTTAACAAAGTTCAACCTTATACTAAATAATCTTTTGTTAACATTGTTTATTTAATAATGTTCCAACAGTTACAATAGTATGGCTGATGCTATGGTTTGAACGAGTCTGTTGTCTTGGGACTGGACCTATTCGAGAAGATGATATTTGTGGAACACATAATGGACGACGACTGTACCTCGAGCAAGGTGAGCGTGGGATTCTTACAGCTAAGAACGTATCTGTATCATCAAGACTGGTAAGTTGAAATTAAAATTATTTTTTGTATAAACATTTATATTAAATTTTAAAATGTGTTTTTTAATGGTATTATTAAGAAGAATTAACTTTAAATTCTAAAATAAAATATTGTCTTGGTATAATGAATAGTAAGCTATTGCAATCTCTCTCATGGTGGAAAATAAGGCAACCATTTTTATATTTTTACCATTAAAATCTTAGGATCATGAAATGAACATAATACAACAACATATAATTAAAGTGGAGCATCAGTTTTTTTAATCTTCTCTAACTTCTCAAAATATTTTTAGACAATCCAGAATTAATGAAAATATTCCAAGAAGGACTCTATTAAATGTATTAACTAGAAAATGTTGTTCGAAAGAACGGCTGTTAAAAATCTATAAATCATACTTTAGTGACTGCTGTCTTTCTTAAAATTTTGATTCAACTATCTGAAAAATAATATTAAAGAATTTATCTATAAAAAATCTCTGCACAAAATACTTGTAGATGTTTCTAATGGAATAATTCTCTTTCAATTTGAAATCTGATATTACAAATTTGGTGATAAGAGGTGTATCCTTGTTCTAAAATATAGGACAACTAGTAACCACCATATCACTAGGCTCCCTTTTTCGCCAAGTGCTTGGATGTTCAGAGAAATTTGATGGTCTACAAGAGGTTTCTATCCCTCTAATCCTCACTGTTCTTCCTCCTTCTCTTTCAACTTTTAGCCTTTGAAATTGAAGCCGTGTACTGTCCTATACCAGGCAGCCTCCTCAAGGGCATTTAATTGTTCCTTGAACCTTAAACCTGGGTAAGGTACTGGAAAAATAATCATGTTATGACCAGCTAGCAAGTACCTGTAGGCAGTCTGACCTCACCCTCCATGTTTCACCCAGCTTTTGAGAAGAAAGCCTTAGGTTCTGTATTACACTGTCTGTCTTTTGAACAGGTGTGTGCTTTTTTCCACAGATGAGGTGTTGTCCGAGAGGTTTCTTTTGCCATGTCTCTCTGCCTCACCTATCCCTGTCTACTTTCTTTTCTTCCTTTGGAGGTCATGAAGTTGTCTTCATTTAACTTGAGATTATAAAATTACTATCTCGGATGACAATTTTCCTCGCTGAGTTTAATTTTGTCCTCAGTCATGTTTCATTAAGAGAGATGTTCGGGGTCAAATCCTTAATCCCCACCACTTGGTATTTCTTCTCCATATGAAGAGGTCCTTCTCCAACCAGGAGATTGTTGGTTTCTTAGATTAAGAATTTATCCAGATAAACTCAGCAAGCTTCTATTAAAAGATTGTCCTGTAAGCAGTAGTTGGCCTTTTTTTAGAAACTGAGGCCTGCCTCTGAAGAGGGTGGATGACTGGTCTACCATCTGTAGTACTCAATTTGTTAAGTGAATCTATTGCCTTAAGTTCTATGCATTTGGTTTGATTTCAGAGTGTCTTTGGACATCATACTCAACCCGTACAAAGCACCATGGTGTAGTGCTTATTTAATGACACCACTCTCCATGTCACAGCATCATTACTGGATTGTAACCCCAAATATGCTCCGATAGGATAATTTTGGCACCTCATTTTGGGATTTCTTATTTTGATAAAGCCTTATTCACCACCTGAGACCTGCTCAGTAGCTGAGGCTTGCTCTGAGAATCTTAACATTGATCTTATCTCAGAAACAAATCAATTTATAAGTTCATGAAAAGGATATACTGTATCTACACAATAGTTTATACATTCAAACTGTTTAAAACACTGTTATTATTACATGGCAGCCACTTAGTAAAATTGGTGACAACTAAAAATTACCTTGACAGATTAAGGAAAGAAGAGTTTTTTTTTTTTTTTTTTATATTGAGAGTTAATACTACTTTTAAGGTTTTTACATTTATCTTACAATAATTTTCATTAATTCAAGATAATTTATTATTTTTCCCAGCCCAACTCTCTTCAATCTCATGAGCAGTGTAGTTTGGAAGTAGTGACCTGTCCGTCATGTATTATCGTTGTACGTTTTCGCAACTTGGCATTGTCACCACAATGTGGAGGAAGTTTAATGCACGGTCCATGTCGATGCGACTATCTTTGGCTCTCAGAACCTCCATATGATGATGTCGTTTCTGGAACACCTTTCTGTGGACATTTACCTTCACCATCGAAACCACCTATCTTTCGTTCACAAACTCGAACTCTTGTATTTGCATTGCTTTACAGCCAAGCACATAAACATGCTTTCACACTGGAATATTCATCTGAAAGTAAGTTTTCATTGTGAAATAATTTTAATAGTGAAAACAGGGAGGACAAAAAAGAAATAACATCTTTTAAGAATTTCTTGATAGTACTTTATTTTTATGATTTAACATTTAAAATCCACAAAATATAATAATTTTGTGCAAATACTTTCCAACTGATCAGAAATCTTTGTAACTGATAAAATTATTTAGTAACATAATTATAAATTTTAAGGGACTCAAAAAATGTATGTGAGTACAAATTTTTAGCATCAGTATACTTATTTACTGTTCTACCTGCCATATCACTTTGAATAAGAACAACTGATTGATACTAATTTTCGTTTGGAAATTAGATAAATGTCAGATAAATTATAAGAAAATGTTTTCTATATCTCAGCATAACGAGTGGAGGTTTTAACAAATCTACAGCTTCGATGCCCGCTAGGGCCGAGACACTGATATGAGCGAAGCAAGTGGAGACTTTTAACATATATATGTGGCCCGTTATAGCCTAGCAGAAATTGAAAAAGTAGTGATATATATAACGGGCCACATATAGATGTATATGTTAAACGTCTCCACTTGCTTCGCTCATATCAGTGTCTCGGCTCTAGCGGGCCACGAAGCTGTACATTTGTGAAAAACCCTCCACTCTCTATGCTGAGATATAGAAAATGTTTTTTTATGAAGTTAGAGTTTGAAATTATGTTTTCAACATTAACGTTGCTATAAGTTATTGTAAGGCTGTGGAGTTAGTAACATACACGCAGAATTGAAATATGAATATGTTTATAAGTAGAATAACACAATAAATATAAAAAAATTAAAAAATGTTTAAAATGGTCACCATTTTTACATTTTCAATTTCATTTTTATGAATTGTAATAGGGTTCTATATAAGTACACTATAGTCCCCTATACCATATTTCATGTTCCTATCTCAATTATTGTGGCACTGTTGTGCTTATGTACTGACGACAATGACAACAACAATGATGATGGATGGACGGTATATCAAAAATCACCTTTTCTATTTTCTAAGGCTATGAAATCTGAAGATCAGTCATAAAAAGATGTTGAAATTTTGTGTAATTACCAAATATACCCTGTATTTCATATACTGGGTAGCTAAAATATACAGTACAAAAAAACTTTAACCAAGATTTAGTATGAAAAAAATAATATTTAAAAAAAAGTTTTTAAGCATTTTCCATATTTGTGTTGTAATATGTATAGCAATTCTAAAATATTGCTCAAATCTTAGTGTTTTTAGTCAAGTCAGATAAAAGATAAAAAATAAAATGTTTTATTTTTAATGAATTATGTGTATTGACACATTCTATTATTTTTAATGTTAATTTGTAGAGAACAGACAATATATAAAAGGTGCTCCAGGAGGGGAGTCTGTTGTTGGAGGGAACATTAGTACAGGAGGAACATTCAGCTCTCCTTTCTTTCCTGCTCAGTATCCTCGAGATCTTGGTTCAGAATATATTATCAACTGTCAAGCTGACAACTATCTCAACTGCAGGATTAGGCTCATATTCAATGACTTTCAACTATCTGGAGTTTCAATTATGGAGGTATTTATTGTCTGTAATAACTAATTGTGTCAGTTGTGTTTAAACGAGTACAACTGTATTTAACTAAGGGAATTGAGTTTTTCAGTAACTTCACAGTTGAAGGTTGTATCTTATTAGCTAAAACCTGAGCATTTAGTGAAATTTGGTTTTCTTGAAGAGAGCTGAAACTTTGTACACATTTTTAACATAACTGTATTTAATTTTTATATAATAAAAACTATATTACGTGGAAACATTTAAAAAGCACGGATTGGAAGAGAAATATGCGATCTATTGAGCAGTGTTATGTTAAATCTGTTTGACAGAAATTTCGAATTGGGAATATTACACAAACAAGACGTTTGTTTTGTAAACATGTTAGCGCAAATTTTTGACATTATGTATCAAATATATGCAAATTTCAGCAATTTTTGGAATATTACTTATAACGTTTTATGGTATTTTTTGCATGATTATGCATCTACGGAACATTAGCTTTCCAACGGTATTTTATTTATTGCGATACGACAATTCTAAGTGGGCGCAATGTTGAATTACAAAATACGTGTTTTAGAGTTGGTGAGTCAGCCATGAGTAATGTCGCGAGCACAAAAAGTGGTCGTGCACTGGTTCGAGGGTTTTAAGGAATTGCTTACTAAATATTATAAAACTTGACTATTGTGGTACCACTGACAAAATTATAAGAACAGAGTATATTATTAAAGAGAAAATATCTTTAAACATTTTAATCAGCAAAAAAAAAATGCTTTTTATGAAAGTAATTTAATTATTGGGGGTAGAAAAGATTCTGTAATAAAAGTATTGGTTTCCATTAAAGAAATAAGTTGACTTATTTAGAAATAACCTTTAAACATTCAAAAAATTAAAAATAAATATAGTCAGACAGGTTAATTCGAAGCCGAGGGGGGTTAGAAAAATGAATTATGAAAATTTCCCCATGTAAGTTATGTAAAATTAGTAGTGCAAAAAAAGAAGATAATTTTTTGCCAAAAACAAGTTATTGTATTTACAAATTTACAATGTTTGATACTATTTTAGTACAAAGCTATTTACTGAAGAATTTGTACACTACATGTATTTCCTTTTTTTTATTGTTTAGACGAGTGTGTAAGTTGAAAAGCGACAGTGAATATTATATCTAGGGTAGGCCTAAAGGCATGTACAGTAACAACCTATGTTTAATTGACAGTTTTACAGCACAATTCTATAGCTCAAAACAAAACAGATACAGTTAAGTCAATAAACTTATCCTTTCATGGGGTTAAGTGACTTCGTGAACAAAGGAGAGTGGTGAGTTTACCCTTCTTACACCAACTTCCCAGGTCTGGGAATTCCTGAGGAGAATGCACATATCCAGGCAGCCCCCCTTCATTACCAGGTAGAAGTAAGTTTTCACATTTAATTACTATTACACAGTTACTGTACTGAAAACACATTTCTTATTGTATGTAAAATCAGGGTGAAGCTTTGTTCAAATTGTTTACAAAAATGAGATTTTTTAACATAGGTTGACCTAGAGAATTCAAGGGAGTGAATGAAAAATTCGAATGAAAAAAGTTTGAATTATACAAGTTCCACCGTACTAGCATTTTAGTCTCCCTCGAAGCCAAGTTGTTATTAAGAACATTTCTTCATCTGACATTTATTTTTTAAGATGAAATTGTCACTCTCAGTAGAATAAATTATTAAACTTATTTAAAAAGTATTGTTAATTAATACTCATAACGAAAATTCAACATCTTGTTTCAATTTTCAAATTTAAAAGTCAAATAATAATTATTAGTAGCAAATTTGTTTATAGTAGCTAATAGAAAACAAAAGTTAAGAAAAACTAAATACATAATTATTAAATAATCTGCTATTTTGCAATGAGTTAACTATTGTAAGTTACAGTGTTTGTAATATGTTATGTTGGTGAGAAATTAAAGTGGTACAGAATATGGATTTATGAAACTATGTACAAAAATATTTTGCGCATAACTGTTGACCCAACATACCCTCATATGGGTATCAGTGTAAGTATTGAATGTTGAGCCAGTGCCAACTATGAAACTTGGGACAAAGATGGCCGTTGAATCAGTTTAACATACCAAAAAATAAACTACATGCGGATTGATCTTCAACACAACTGAACTCACGGTACAAGTTGACTTTCTTATCTGGTACTTAAAGTATACCTATTTATATTATCATGAACAGATGTAAACTTTGTAGAAAATAGCTGGTTGACATTTATAACAACCAACCAGTTATACCGCTGTGGCAATCCCGAGAGACCCTGCTGAATGTATATCTTTTTTTCATGAAGTCTTATGTTATATCCCTCTCTTTTTATCTTTCCTATCAGGTTTCTCTTGACCAACTCTTATTCTTTTTTGACCTTGACACTATTAGAATATTCCAAGGATAGAAGTTTTCATTTTATGTTCTTCCTTTTTTATAAAGAAATGACGACCGAGAGATTTTTTATCTTTAAACAACAAGAAAAAGAAAAGAAAGAGTAACAGTTACAGTCGTGACCTTATACTTAGTAACACGTTAAAATTTAATGTTACACCTCTTACGCTTATAGGCTTGTGATTTCTGGTACTGTTAGTTTTGGTGCATGATTGTAATTAGGTTCTATCACTTAACTCTATTCTTTTTAAACTGAGAACTTTTAACGGTAAAAGAATTATATAGAATTATAGTTAAAGAGTGGGAACTGTGAGTACGAAGATCATCTCATACTGAACTGTAGTTGTAGGAGCATAAGAAAGAGCTTTGTTGTATCCCAATATTGTGGTTATTATTATTAACAATTATTCTTATTTGTTTTCAGTTTTATGACTGGAATGGACACCGCTTGGATGTAAGCAGTGGCTCAACTTTCCGCCCTCCAGTGATAGTGACTAGTGGACCTTCACTACTTATTAGATTTTATGCTAACGGTGGTTCTGGGACTGGATATAAAGCTTCTTATTCTTTTATCACAGGTTTGTATCACCTTGTCTTTTATTTCAGAAAGGAATTAAAAATTTAATTATCATCCCTTAATTCATAATTCATAGAATTGAAGGTGGTTACTTTTAAGAAGCGTTTTTGAAATTCCATTTTTTCTTTTTCTTATTTAAAACAAATGTACTATAATAGATTCGAATGAATTATGTTAGCAACTGTTCACATAAGCACAGAAAAATTCTCTGTGATTGGTTGCCAAGTTTCATCGAGACTACATAAACCATTGTCATGATAATCAAAATGAGTGAATACTTTCTGGATAGATTAAATTTATTACCAGTTTTGTTTCATTATAATTTACTCAAAGGTAAAATGTAAATTTTTTAATATTTAGTCATTCCAGAAGTTTTTCTGTGTGAATCTAATAACAGGTTTTTATTTCAGGTCATTTTGAAGGAAATGCGGCTGAGCCCATCACTGGTAAGTATTTTGCATTTCATATAAATTATAACCTTCAAAATCATAAAAACTTTTTATACTTTTATCTTCTTTCAAATATATCATTTTTTTTTTTGTAAAACCCCTAGAGTTCGTACATTTTTTAGTATAAGTAATTTGTTTCAGATTTTTTTAATGAAGGAGTATTATTATCTGATTAATTTCTATTTAAGTGCAGTTATAAGATACTGCAGTTAGACTATGTTAGATGAAAGAGGCTATAATTTAAAACATGAAAAAAGTCTCAAATTGATTTATCTTGTATTGCCAAAGTTTACTATCGTTTGACTGATACATGTGAAACACAACTGTTTATTAATGTTATCCTAGCCTAAAAGTGATTTATCTTGTCTAACTACAAACATTGTTATTGTTTGGAAATTAAATAGTTTATCTTTTGTATTTATAAACATTACCTCCTACCCATACACTGAAGCAACTCATTCCTACTGAGAGTACTTCTAAATATTTTGTTTTGCGGTTGGTGTTCATATGAAGAAACATGGTAATCCGTAGAAAATTCCATCAGTCAATACTATCCTTCTTGGTCTATCTCTAACATTAACATAGTCAACATCTTCCTGGTCAATTAACAAAACAAAAAATACAGAAATACCAAGTCAAACTGCCATGAAAGTGATAAATGTCAACTATTGGCACAACTCTGTTTCCAGTGTCTACATATCTACATTAAATATATAACATATACCTTCTTTTTCATCGTCTAGTCTTGAAACTGAATTAGTGGCAATACTTGCAGTCTTTCAGATATGCAAGTATATACCAGACAGCAACATTTGCATACTAACTGACTCCAGATCATCTCTGCATACTATTTTATTATATAAACCATCTCCATTTTTCTGTTATATTCAAGAAATTCACTGCCTGTTCTAAATAATATACAAAAAAATATGCTTCCGAGTCATTTTAATGTATCAGGGAATTGGGTAACTGATGAACTGGCAAGGATTGTATCAAACATAGAGCACAAACCTCTACTGATGGAAACTTGTTTAAGCAAAACGGTTTTCGAGGAGATGTGACCGTCTCCACTTCTTTTGACAAGCTGGAAGCTCCGGCTGGTTGGAGGCCGCGTACACTTTAGCCGAATCTTGTCAGGATGGGCCAAGGAGTCAGGTTAGGACGCTAATGAACTCACGCAACGCAAGTTAAATTAAAAGTTCTCTTTATTTGAGCGCCGAATTAGAAGATTACAGAAATAGTTATAATTTATAAAAAAGACATAACGGCTAGATGAAGCCTTAATAGTGGCCGAAAAGCATACCGATTAATTATATAGCACGTGGCCGAAAATGGACTGACCTTGTCCCGTAGTGGTCTGCCGTGTTCAACTTCCTTCACGCGGAACAGACTCTCTCCCGGCTCGCAGGTTCAAGCCCTCCACTCCTCGTCTCTCCCCCCCTTCTACGTGATCTTGCACTGCTCAACAAAATTGCAAGTGCCAATTGATATTTTATTATTTAGAATCCCTTCCCATTACATCCAAATTTATACTTATTATAGTTTTTATTTGGTGGGCTCCTTGGCTGGGTCACAGAGATTTGGATACAAGCCTGGAAATGTTTGTTCCCTTAATGGTAGAACCCTTTATGAAATTCTGAAGAAACCAAATGACTTTATAATGCACAATAATACTGATAAGTAAACACACAGTTTTTTATTATTGTAAAAAGTGGGTGTAGCCATAAGACATTTATACATTTACTAACAAATATTCTATCTACAGGGAGTCACTTATCATGAGATATTGTCATGGTGATCCCCGAGACACTGGCTGGATCTTCTCCTTTTTTAAAGTAGTCTTTGGGTTAGACTTTTTATCTTTTCCTACCAGATCTCTCTTGACCAATTCTAGTTATCTTCTGAATCTGAAAGCTATATAGTATTCAAGGACTAGGAGTTTTATTGTTTTGTTCTTTTATAAGGTGATGATAACCGAACGTTGTTCAACTTTTAATCAATAAAGGGGAAATATATACTCGTATATAATGAATTTGGATGTGGCAATCCCAAGATATCTAGCTGGATCTACACATTTTTTCATCTAGTATCTTCATTTTCAGGTTCTTAAGATCATAAACATCTCCTCGTTTTACAGTTAAAGAGAATATGTCTCACAGATTCATTTTCCTGCATGCACATATGAGCAGTTGGATCCCCATGTAAGAGACCCACTACCAGTAGTTGATTTCTATACTGGTCATGTCCTTTTATGAAGGAGGCTACCTGTTTTAGGTTTTGCCAGTTAAACCAATCGATGATTTTATTACTGAAAGTCCAATTTGTAAGAAAATAAGCCTACCAGTTCTGGATAGGCCATCAGAGCAGCCTAAGGCTAGAATTTTGTTAAAAAGTGTGTGTTTAAGTTTTAAATTAATTAAGTAAATGTATGTGTTTAGGTTCTGTTCTTTATGTATTGTTTTTCAATTATGTCTTGTTGTGGTTATGTTCAGATTGTGGAGGTTATGTAGAGAACTTGGGTGGAGCTATTACCATGATGAACATGGTCGAACGAGGAGGATCTGTCAAGTTGTACGACTGTATCTGGTTAATACGCCCACCTAGTAATTATTATCATTTAAAAACTGATATTTACTTGAAGGTTTCAACATTTCTTGATATGGGTAAGTTTTTTAATATCTGATTTAAATTTTAGTATCTGATTGTTTGGAAAGTTTGACAAAAAAATTATTTTATAGTGGTTTTAGATTGTTCTTTTCAAAGGGACAAATACAACTTTTATTTCAAAACATTAGTAAATTAAAAATTCATGTTTAAAAAACATCAATAAACGATGCAAAATAACTGTTTTACACACTTTAACCACAAAACTAAATAATCACATGCTTAACCATAAAACTAAATACTAACCAAACAAAAAGTTTATCTTGTAAAATACCATCTTATAAAAATGTCAATTCGGTAGTTGTCAGTCAATAGATTTAGATTTATACAAAATATTTTCAAAAGTTATTCATATATTTAAATAGAATCTGAGTTTGCTTTCTTTGTGTCTAAGCAAAAAATCATACGATTGAAACATAGTTTTGAACTACATCGGTTAAGTTTTGTATTCGTTTTTGCCAATTGTTGCTGAACCATAATTTTATGTTCTTCAGTTTTGATAGACTGGTTGAAACATCTTAAGATTTATCAATAGAATTAAATTATCTAAAAGGTGTGTATAAATATTTATGTTTAATAAAAGTGCTTATACTCCACGAATGAGCTTTAATTTTAAAATGCCTTAATAAGTCTGTTTTACCAGTTTTGCTTAAGGCCTTATATTTTTGGAATAAATATTTACTTTTATGATTTTATATTAATTCAATGATATTTTTAATTCTTTTACTTTCATTTGGTCAATGTTTTCATATTTATTATAAAGTTAAATTTTATTGTTTAGACTAATGCTGACTGTTCCAAACTTTATATATAATAACATGGCCTGAAAGTGTGTGAAGTTCACAAATGGAGAATGTTCAGAGTTTGATGGGATTCATATTTGGGTACAAAGTAAACGAAATGAATGTTTGATAATCAGGTTGCTTAAATAATTAATACATTTTCACACTACACATCTGTCGTTAAGTTATCTAGTACCGGTACATAGGACATTTTACTATTAATTAAGTTATTTTCAATAGAATTTTATATAAATTTTACCAAAATTTGCTTTTACTTATTGTTAAACAATAAAGTTGGTTCTATTGGGCCAAATAATTTCTATAACTTTAAACACTAGTTCAATAAACTGATAATTATTCTTGTGTTGTTGAAGTTAGTTCACTAAATTAAAGCATTACATCAGATGACAATATACATATTTTCAATGTTAACACTAAAAATAGCTACAGCAATTTGTGTTTTCTTTGAACTTATTGTGTTGTACTTTGTAGGAGAGTATATTGAATTTCTCTGACTGAAAACTGAAAATGTTTGAAGGGTTTTTTCTTTAAGATTATGTTTATGTTTGGTTTTTAAACAATTCTCAAAATGTTTATCTGTCTATTTGTTACAAAATATATTATGTATTTGATTCACCAATTTCAAATATGACGTTTGTAGTTTTTTTACAAAATTTGTAAGCACAACAATAATAGTATAAATTTAGAAATGTTAACCTAAAGAGCTTTATTTAAAAAAAAAAAAAAATTCAATCCATTTAAACTGAATTACAGGAGATCTAAAATAAGGGCGTATCGATTTAGAAAATACCTGTGCCTGCAGCTCCACATGCATTGGATTTTTTAATTAAGTACCTACCTAATAACAATGTAATTAAGAAAAACCAAAATTATGCTGTGAAAGAAGTCCTTTGTGCAATATTGGTGCTGACTATACCACCAAAATGGGTGAATGTTGACAAAATATTTAGGGTAAAAACACTCGTCCATTCACAAGAATAATTAATGAAAAATAGCCACCCAATATAAACAAACTTTTAATCAAATATTCAACGGAAACATTCAGCTACATTCGCAAATAGGTTTAACCCTTGAAGCACTAAGCTAATATAGTAATATACAATCTACCGCTCATTTAAAAGTAAAAGATAAAATGTTTTATACTCACAATGTTTTTATTTATTTTGGATTTATAGTGTAAAGTCGTTATATATATATATATATATATATATATATATATATATAAGAATATAAAAAAATAATAATATACCTTAAAAAATGTTGTAAGACTTTACCTACAAGAATAAGTTTATATACAAAAATCAGCCAAAAACATTTAAAAATCTTGAAAGTAGTAATAGGCATCTCTAAGCCTAGTCTTTGCCACAGTTGTAGTTTTAGTCTTAGGCCTAATACAAACTTATTGTTGTTCACCATCACTAATGTTGTGGAAAATAATACATCTTTTAGAGGTTATCCAAATCAATAGTACTTGAAAACGAAGTATTAATATTTCGTATTCAAACCAGTCAAAATCGGGGTTATCAGTGTTTACCGTTATCATTTTATAAAATGTCAAGCATATAATAAAGTATACCTTTTGTTCTACCTATGTAAACATACACAAAACTAATAAAGAATGAACTACCGCATAAAGCAAAATTCAACGCAAACTGAAACTTTGCAGTGAGCAACAGCAAGGAAACTATTGGGAAAGTTTGTGGCTATAGACATATTTCATGCAAAGTAGATCCACAAAAGAGATTTTTTTTTGTTTTGGTAAAAGAAGACGGATCAATAAGGCGTCACTAACCTAGTTTATAATATGTTGTGTTTTTTTTTTGTCTAAACATATGCAAGAAGCATTGCTCTGCACTTTATTGGACATATCATAAACTATGGAATTACCTAATCACGTGTTTGTTTTTATAGGCGCTAACTTTGCTTGAACATTGAGTCGTGCCTCATTTTAATGGTTAAGTATCATGAACAATGAAGATTGATTGGCGATTGAATGTCTTTTTTAGCAGAGGCTTCAGTATAGATAGTTGTAATTCATTGTTTTAAAAGACTTAAAGCAATGTATAATTTATCAGCAGGTAACACAGAACTAACTGTACGTCAAGGACTTACTTCTGAAGGTACTGTGTTGGAAACAGTTCGACATCCAGTAGCACAACTTGGTATGAGTAGACCTAGAAGGGAACATCTCTTACCATTAAATGTAGGCTTCTATGTTAGTCTGCGTGGATCGTTTAGCTCTGCTTCACGGCTAGCAATTGTTTACACTGCGTTTACATACATGGGTATGATTTTAAATAATTAAGTTTATTTAAGAAAATGTTAAACTTTTATTATGAATATCTATTTTAATAATGTATACTTCTTTTGATATTTTAGAATGACATTATAAACTTTCTTAATTTTAGTTTGATTCACTAGGTCTGTTAACCATATTTTTCACCCTAGTTCTGATCTTATGTTAATTCTTATTTTTCTGTTTGAGTAGTTTATTTCTTAAGCTTGTCAGCTACAGTGATGTATTGTAATTTCAGAGGAGAATATTTATTAGCACCTCCAGAATATTCATTAGCTCCTCAAATTCAGAATATTTCTGACAAGGTTGTCATGAGGAATTGTCAAGTTAAACATTCAAAGTCTCTCAGAGGCTCATGATAGTGAGTATGAGGCAATTCTGAGGCTGAATCTACACCTTTTCCCATGTAGTCTTGGGTTAAATCCCTTTTTCATCTCTCTTATTCATTCTCTATTGACCAGCTCTTGTTTTCTTCCAACCATGACACTATTAGACTTCTTCAAGGGCTAGGATTTTTTAATCTTTTTTCCTTTTATAAGGTGATGATGACCTTGAGGTTTTTTGTCTTAAAACAAGAAAAAATTAACATATGTGTCCAGCAGTTTCTTCTTACTGACCGCATTTTCTGCACAGATGCTTTTCAGTTAATATGTTGACCTCTGAATGTTTTCTTAAACGGTCTAGTGATGAAATCTACCAACCTTTTATTGTCCTTGCCTAACAAAAGTAGGTCAATTGAGATATAATTGAGCATGTAGTGAGAATTTACTTATTCCTAATCTTGAGATACTTCCTTACATTCTCTTTCCTGGCCCAGTTGCTAATACCCTACATTTTCAGCTTCTTAGATATACCACACATCGACTTAGGTTCTTTAGTGAGGATCTGCTCATTCATTACTAATCCCAGCATGTACTTGAGCCTAGCAAAGTGTCATATTGTTGAGGCTTCCTACCCTTCATGTAGATCCCAGATATTATTTGTTCTGAATTTATACAGTGCTTTCAAAGCTGCCTGACTATCTGTATAAATATATCCTTATTCTTGTGTCCAAGTATTTGACTTTGGTGAATATATTCTATAGTTTATATATAAGATGTAATTTCTGATAAAAAAGACGTTTTTTATTATACATAAATTAAATTTACAACTCATACTTATTTTCCACATAATTTCCTGCTGCATTAAGACACTAGTCATATCGGTGAACAATGTTTTTTAATACCCTCATAGTATAACTACGCTGCCTGTGAGTTGCATTGACACTCTCCTTCAACTCTTCATAGTTTTCAAACCAGTATGATCCTAATTCATTATAGTATTTTACTTCAGTGGGCATCAATTTATGTCTTTCTTGCATGTGTAGTGACATCTGTTTCAAGAACACAGTTGTTGACCTCACCAGATCCACAGTTAACACGTCATATTCAAAAATACACTACACATCACAATTGAATACAACATAAAATATTAACGATTCATATACAGACGGATATTTAACAATACAACGGTGGGGTACATTATACTTGTGTGAGTCAGGGTTTTGTAAAATAAGGTTTATTTTACCAGTTCTGAGTGGCTTGGTGAACGTTTGTTCATGTTAGGAAAAAGGGAATAAAAGGAAACAAATCAGGGCTTTAAGGATAATGGTAAAACTAATCCCATTTGAAACTGTCCAGTGGGTCTTGTGTGCGTGCAGCAGTGTGCTGATAAGTGTTATCATGGAAAAAAAAATACTAGAATTCAACATGTCATACCGTTTGTTCTCAGTAGTTCTTCTCAACTTCCAAAGCGTCACAGTGAATTGTAGATTTTATTATAATATACCTTGTTCCATAAAATCTACCAGAAATACAGCTTTTCTGACCCAAAGACAGTTTTTTGAGTTTTTTTCAGAAAATGTTTGCCAGCACTTTAGAAGTTTTTATGGTAAGCTAGTGTAGCCCCACTCCATAGACTGATTTTTTGTCTCCACATTGACATCCAAGTGTCATAACCTGTCACAATAATTATGACTGAGAAAATAATCACCTTCTGAATCGTAGCACAAAAAAAGTTAGCATCCCACCCACCCTCTTGGTTTTGTGGTTGACAGTGAGAAGTTTAGGCACCCAGCGAGCATAAACTTTGTGGTAGCCTAGCTTGTCAGTTATCACGTCATACAAACTATTCATGGTATCTGAGGGGAAATTTCTGATAATTCTGTAATTTTTACATGCCACTTTTCTTGGACTTTCTCATTCACCTTTTTAACAAATTTATCTGTCACAACAAATGGTCATCTACTTCTTTCTTTGTCATGAACGCTAATCTGTTTATCCCATAGTAAACAACACCATTTTTTAACGGCACTATCGTTCATAATGTTCTTTCCATACACCCAGAAAGTTCTTGATGAATGTCTACTGCCGTATAGTTCTTTACCCACAGAAAACTAATAACAACAAGTATTTCAGAATCGATGGGATATTCAATGGTAATAACCATTTTGAACAAATATTGGTACAAGAACAGGGTGAACGACCTTCCCACTAGCACTGCCTAACTCATGCTGAGCCAGGCTACACAGCTGTGTAAATATCACACTACTATCACTACTCCTTCGTACACCTGACAGGCACAGAATTTACTTTCCGAAAGTAATAGCTTTGTACTTATTAGCATGCTTTTTCATTCTATTTCATAGTTTTAAGCACAATTTATAATTTATAATAGCTGTAAGTAATATTGAAGATTTAGTTGATGTATAGATTGACTTTGTTATTAATTAGGTAATAGTAGAGTAATTAAATTGTTCATGATCCTTATTATTAGTAATTAAAATCTGTTGACTTTAAAGGGAAATAAATTTTGTATAATTTTATTTTGAAAACCATTAAAAATACTAATTTTTCTGGGGCAGTAAAAATTTTGTGTGTGATATTAAAAGTGTTAAACACTTCTTTTCCTCCAGGAGTCAGTCAACTCTTTATAGAACATGTTTATATCATAGCTTAGCTAGAGAGTTAGAGAGAAGCCTTAGGTGAGCTACAATAATTGACATGTAATTCAATCAATCAATTTTTGTTATTGTCTTAAGCCTTGTTTAGTGCTAATGGACGTAGGTCATTATATATTATTAAATACATTTTGACCTTCAGGAACTCACTATAGTGAGTATAGGCTTAGCAGTCTTGAGAAACTCTAGTGAATTTACACCTTTTTTAATGTTGTTTTGGTTTAAATTCCTCTGTTTAATCTTTCCTATCATTTTCCGACCCTGATGCTAGTAGAACATTCAAGGATTAAGGGGGTTTTATTTTATTTTCTTCCTTTTTTTAAGGCTATAATTACTGAATTTTTTTTTCTTTAAAGAACAAGGGGTAAAAAAATTTGTAAAATGATAAATGGCTAAAAATAAATTATATATAGAAATACATTACCAATCATTATATATATAAGTCAATTAAAAACATTAGAAATAATATAAAATTCTTACAAATTGCTAAATTAACAATTGATCCACCCTAACTTTAAAACCTGCAATTAAAAATATTGAAATGTAACAAAATAATACTGTCAAACTCATGTAATTTAATTATATAATGGTTTATAATTATTATCAATAATAAAGTGCTACAGTAAGATTAGTCGTCTACCACCAAGGCCAAACCAAATAATTAATTTTCCTCACAAACTATTGTGTTATCCAGGATTTTTAATATTACTATAATATTTTTTTTTTGTCACGTTTATGTTTTAGCACTGATTGGAAATATATTTATTTTATTTTTAACCTATATCAAATTTTTAACTATATTGAATTAAATATTTAATCGAACTATATTGTTTCAGTATTAAAACAATGAAATACAGTTAATTTTTACCACATAGAAACAATATTTCATTCACTATTGTAATCAATTGTTATTTGCTTAGATTGCTTCACAGGCTCAGACTTCCTGTGTCAAAACCATCGTTGCATTCCTGCTCAGCTGAACTGTGATGGATTTGATCACTGTGGAGACAATAGTGATGAACCAGATACTTGCACCAGAGGTTAGAACAATTTTAATTTATTATTTTGTGTTACTAAATGGTATTTACTATTTTTATCTTGCCCTCTATCACTCACTTTTTCATCCCTCTTTCATTTCTTATTGCCATGCTCATTATGTACGAAGTTGGTTAAAAAAGTATCCAACTTGAATTTTTCCTATAGAAGTAATGAAGCATGAAAAATGATCTTCAGTATGAAATTGGAGAGTACCTTCATGTTACTACTATTCCTTCGTGCTACAGCTGCTTTAGACCTCTGGCCTACACAACTCTTCTCTAAGCTTATCTGTTCTTCGTTTCTCTTCTCCATCTTTTCCTGAGCCTTCCTCTTAATTTTCTTCCCTCAACCATAGTTAGGAAAAGCTTTACTCTCTATACTTCCAGCATTCGTTGAACATGCCCTCCTTATCTGATCCGCCTTTTCTTCATGCATGAATTTGTCCTTGCCTGTAGAGATAGTCCATCGCTGGTAGTCAGTCTGAAAGTAAGAGAGTGTATTTGCTACTCAGCAACCATTGGATTTTCATTTTTCACAAAATAATGGAAAAACTTGACTTTCATCTTCCTATTTTGAATTCAGCTTGGTTATTACCCAAGCAGAAAATATTTAGAGAATTTAGTAGGCTTTTGGCAATGATTCCATGAGCATCACACAAATTCAGGAATGCTAAGACCATTTTTAAATTGGGCACATGTCTGGGTAAAGCAACTCAGTATGGTAGGTCCTCAGCAAGCCAAAATTGACACATATCTTGAGTTAATATTGAATAAATCCAATCCCTCCCTAACTTAAATAAAATATGTAAATATATTAGTTTCAATTTTAAAAATGAAATTTTACATATTTTATATTTGTTATAATTATATTATTTGAATTTGTGAAGAAGTGTTTTAAAAGTGAAAGATAAGACAGTTAATTTTGATGTAATTCATCTATTGTTATATCTTTCTCAAATTTTGTTGAAAAAAGTTATCATTTGTAAAAATTTCTGATAGGTCATTTAGATAACAAAAAGGTTAAGTAAAGGTGTACATCTAAAATTACCTCAAGAAAATTATTGTAACTAGTTATTTCCAGTGGTTATTTCATCAAAACGCTGCAATATCTATATTTTTCTACATCAATATATGGGTTGTTAATATCAAAAGAACATACAATTTAAAAATAATGTTGAGGTCTGAAGTTCATGTTGGCTTCAAAAAGTTGAACCTATTGGTTTACTTCACGATTCAATGGCCTTCGATTCCTGTCATTGGCATTTTCTCATCAACCAGTAAGTGTTCAACAGTTTCCCACAGGCTTCTTGCAGTCCGAATTTTGTTTTATACTGTATAAAGCTTAAAATATCTAAGCTCCTACACACCGTTAACTTTTGCAAGATGTAAGCAATAAATCGCAAATAAAGTAAGCATTATACATTATGTAGAGTAAGTCATTAATATTTGTGAGATGAGAAATTCAGACCCAATTGTCATACAATAACAATTACCATTATAACCGGTTTAGTTTTGTGAAATGTCAGCAATCAATCACAACACAATGATAATCATCAAAAAATAAAGTAAACACTATTTAAGTTAGCATAAAAAAATTTAAACACCTGTTATAAATTCTAAAACAAAACAACAAAATAAAATGTATTTAAGAATTTAAACTGTTTAATTCTGTGAGATAAACTGTTTAACCACAACACAATGTGAATCTGCACAAATAAAGTAAGCATTGTATAAGTTATAATATCTGTTTCAATTATTTTTGTTGTGAAACATGTTATTTACTCATAACAGACATGTTATTTAAATGATAAATTTATTACAAAATAAGTGTTTTCAAGAAAAATGAATAATATTTGGCAAATCTGCAATTAGCACCGTTTAATTTGATACCTTAATTTTTAAAATAGCCCTTATAGAGGAGAAATATACAACTGGTGCAGAAATTCTTTAGTGAATTAAATATACTAACCCAATAATAAAAATAGTGAAAATCTTTACAATTCAATTCGAAATAATTGTCTTCTATTAATTAATATACTATTATTGTCTATTAATTAAATGGATGGTTTAAATTTGATGAATTTGTAATGGTTGTAAGTAAAGAATTGTTTTTGTAATATATATTTTTTTAATTGAACTGACAATACATCAAGCAGATATAATATTTCTATATTTTATTTTTATTTCAGAATGGGAAGCTGAACCTTTAGATCGTAGTTGGTATTCGCACACTCCAAATTACTACTTTCCTAAAATGGATCGCTACCCTGATTTGAAGACAGCAACACTTGTCTTTATTATCAGCAGCCTGGGTAAAATAATCAGAGTTTTTTTATGAAGAATATTTTTAAATTTAGATTATGTACATTTATTATGAGAACTTCCTTACAGTAATGGTATTTATTGTGGAATTGATGATAAGATCTTGAATTGCAATTTCTTTCACTCCTTTAATCATCAGATCATGTGTGGAAAAAACAAATGACACACATAGAAGTGTAACTATGTAATTAGCATGGGCCCATAATTATAAAGTAATTTTAATCGTAAAGTAATCATAACGTTATTTTCTTTTAATTTCCATTGCACAACCTTAAACACAATAACAGTCTGTACTTTCACACTTCGTGGTAGTGTAAAATTCATAGGAGAAATTCATTAATTGTGTATTTTTTCGCCATTCATACAATAATATCAGATACGAGACCATAACCGTGTATCAACGCAGACGAACAAGGGAAGTGTATCTCAGAAGAGATGCTCACATATGGCGAAGGGGAATTTAATGTAATCTTGAAAAGTGCCACAATGTACTTTAATGTGATATAAATTACCTTGCTCTCTAAAACTACAAAGGGCTGTAGAATTGAGAGGTTGATTTTGAAGAGAAGAAAGAAGCCTGGCAGGGAAAACACTTATGCATTGATATTGGTTAGTTTGCTTGGATGAAATTGTGACTACTGGTCTTTGGGGGCAAGACTAGCTTCTGAAAGTGGAGAGCACAAGCCGATTACTGCTGATCTCTTAAGACAACATTTTCTGTTTTGGGATACAGTCTATTACTCTTTGTTACCTAGGACTATACCTCTGTGAGGATTATATTACTAAGTTATATAGAGTTGAAAGGACATACTAATGTTCTTTTGAAATCCTTATACTAATCAAAATAAGTATCCTTCAAGGTTGGCAACACACTAGCTTTTAGCAGGTAGATGGTCAGGTTGGGCTGCAGATGGTCTCGAAGCTGGGAGATTTAGAAGAACTTGGTTTAGAATTCAATAATTGTGTGGGAGAAAGTTGATCCTAGGTTAGCTTGGAGAGATATAGGGGTATGTCTCATTGAGAGACCTGGATAATTCTGGCCACATTTTGAGCTTTATATAATTTATAAATCTATAAATATCTCACATTAGCATAGGCAAGAATTTATATGTTTATAAATGTGAGGTGAAAGTATGGTTGCCAACTTTTTTTGTCATAATAAGTAAGACTTTGACTCTACAAAATTATTAATATAATTTATATCTAAAAACAGGTTTATTGCATCAACCATAAAAACTACATTATAACAATTATAAAACATATAGTTTCTTACTTAAAACTATATTTATTTACATTTTTGGCAGCAGCTGGTATTTTTTTTAATTTAAAAAATTTTTGATGCAGGTATACTCAGAACAAAGCCTAGTACCTTATTTAGCTCCTGAGATTTAATACATTTAGCTTAATTCAATTGTGTCTATCCTATTGTGTTACTTTGATTAACTGAAACAAAAACAACAAATTAAGTATACCAGCATCTAAAGCTCACACAGAACAAATATTTTCTTTGTAGAGCAGTAAACGGTCTGATGATAAGAACTGTTGTAATTTAGATTTTATGAAAACTGAATTAAAATAAGTATTAATTTTGACTTCATAGTCAATAATTTGTAAAGAATGATCATCATGATCATAATGAGATTTGAAAAATTTGTGGCAGGTTTTAACTGTTACTTTAGTGTCATTTTCTGAATTACGAAAGATGTAATCTCCTGATTGAAAAAAAAGAAAGAAGAGAAGGAAAAAAAAAAAAAAAAAAAACGGAAGAAGGGTTATGGTTTAAAAATTCAGAAGAATACGGAAGTTCCCCTATTTGTAATCTTAGGTGATAGTGGTTACTGTAAGACAGCGGTTTGCTGTGATGTGAATTCTTCAATGATTATTACCTTTTAGTGGATGATCATGCCAAAAAATCTCCGAGTTAAAGTTGTTAAATAATCTATGAACACAGAGAATGATGTGAAGTTTAGGAGATGAAAAAATACAGTTTTGCTGGGGAAAGATGAAGGTTTCTTGTGAGTATTTCCTCATTATTATGTGTGCTTTATATTAAGTAGATTTCAACCAGGCCTTATTTAAAATGTAATAACAATCTTTACGTCAACCTGAAAATCTATAATTTCTCAATTTTATTGCATCAGGTAAAATTCTTACTTTAGGATTGTTGATAGAACTAAAAATATGGCTTTTGCTGTTTGACTGCTTTGCTAACCGCCTATGTCCTTTTATATTCATGTAGGGAATTTTTTTTTTGACTTTAGCCTTAGTATCTGAATTTCGAAAATGACACAGACTACTAGTAGAAACTATTATAATTATGGTTGATTGTGATATCAAACAAAAGTAGAGTTTTGATCTGTCTTTCATGAAGTTGAAATCTGTATTGAGACAACTGCAATTGCTTCGGTTTATAGTCTTATTGTCCAGAGTCCGTTTTAATCTAGATCTTACAGTATTCATACCATATTATAGTTCTTCAAGTATTGGTATTATATTCTATTCAATTGTTGATATTTTAAAATATTATCTTCAATTATTTGAAAGTTACAAAACCAACTTGAATTTGAACTGATAATTTTATGTTATGGCATCTAAACATAAAGTAATCCTTTTATTGGTAAGTACAGTACTAGTCTACAGTTTATTCTATAGCAAATAATAGCAAGGACTTAGGAGTTTGTATGTTATAGGAATTGTTTTTCAATAATCAAATTGTAAATACAGTTAAAAGAGCTTATTCCACTTTTAGTTTTATTTGCCGAATAAGTTGAGGATCATATCGAAATGATGAGGGTTTTAATGGTTTAGTTAAACCAAATCTGGAATTCACCTCTGTTGTCTGGTCTCCATTATCAAAATTATTATGTTTGTCGATTTATTGTAAAACATAGGTACAGAAGTAGTTTTTTTACATGTTATATGAGAACACATTATTTGTCTTTAATGGCCAATGAATGTGGGCAATTGGATAGAAAACTATTGAAGATTTCAAATTTTATTTGTTGACAGTTAGACGTGAAGTTTGGTTTTCAAGATTAAAGTTAGACACTATTTATTATGTTTAATCTTTTTGCAAAAAATTATGAGTGGAATGTTAGATGTTCCTAAAAATCTGAACTGAATATAATGTCATATTGTGGCTTATGATGGAAGGATTAAAAGACCCTTATATCAAGAGCGTATTAGAACAGTTGCTCATGTGCTACTTTCCCTCAACTCATCAGTTGCTCTATATAATATGGTCGCACCGATAGTAGATGTTTCCTGGAAAGTAGCCTGTATTTTGAAGAAATTAATAATTTTTTTAGTGGAATGAAGATGCAATCCAGGTCTAGCTGGTTTCTTCCATACATTTTTCTGATTCCTTTTTTTCATTCTTTTTTTACTTTAAGTTTTTATATTTATTTATATTATCTTTCTTGGTAAATTACAGGTTTCAATAGAACTCTACACATTTGGATGGAATTTAAGTTTAGTAATTATTTTTGTATATACTGGTGCGTTTGTGGATGTTTGTGTGTTTGTGTATGTATATCTATATATGTACTAAATGTTTCTGTAATTGTGTATATATTTAGGATTAGAACATGACACTATTTTCTACTTAATAGCACCTCTGTATGATCTGTTGGAGCTGCTTTTGCTACAATTTTTATCATTATTACAATAAATGTTTATTCTATTTTAAAATATACAACTTAGGAGCCACATATAATTGAACACAGATTACTGGCTCACAAATTTTCATGAAGAAACAGAATGTAAAATATTCTTTCAAAATTACCTTATGCTAATTATATTACAGTAGACTCCCGTAAGTTCGGCCACCTCGGGACTGGACCCTAGGCCGAACTTAAAAGTGGCCGAACTAACCAATCCCTGTCTAAAAAAATGCCTATTTATTGTTTGTAAGGATCGTATTGTGAATCGATGCGTATAGGAAAAGAATACAATAAACAAGTTAAGGTCGCGTCTGGATTGCGTGCGTAAGGATCGTGTTGTGAATCGATGCGTATAGGAAAAGAATACAATAAACAAGTTAAAGTCACGTCTGGCTGGCGTGCGCCTAATGCGTGACTCATGCTCAGAGAGCCGGCTGGACTAAGCGGAGACCGAACTAACCGAGGCCGAACTTACGGGAGTCTACTGTATGTAGAAATTATTTTATTCAGTATTTAAAGCAAGTTTGTTGAATGATTGTTTTCAGGCTTAATATTTTTAATAGCAGCACTGGTCATTCTTCTTTACCGAATGGGAGCAAGAGCGAGGCAACAGAGAGAATTACAGAATAGATTGCAGACGATCAGCGAACTTCTTGGTACCACAATAAATAGTCTGTTTACATATTAAATATTTGTTTGAGGTTCTTGCTCCAATGTAAATAGTCTTGCACAATTTTATTACACCTTGCTGTGAATTAAAATGTCACTGTGTATGTCACAACAATTGTATGTTTTGGCACTATTTAAGTGTTGACATTTCTGACTTCTAAATTGTGTTTTTGTGTTTACTGTATTATTTCCAAAAAAAAAAAAAAAATGAAGGAGCTCCTGATTTCACAAATTTATTTTAGGTTACTTAAAAAAAAAAAAAATTTTTAGTTATAATATCTATTTTAAAACACCTATTTGAGTAGATTGATTAGTTAACATTAATTTTTCTTATTTTGTTGTTGTTTGTTTTTTCTCAGTAGCAATTAAAAGCATAAGATGTCAGAAATTGATGCTGACAATTAGATTCACAAAAAATGTTGATCCCTAGCTTCATAGTATCCCTAATAACTAGGTTACCAATCTTTGGAAAGTGATTCTAGAGATTATAAGAATTATCCAAAAATGCATTGTTTTCCATCTACATGTCTGTTTCTCTCTGTCTTTTTTTTTTTATTAATTAGCTGTAACTTCAGAACTCCAAGTCTATTTTATCAAATGTTAAAATAACACAGAAAAATTGTGGATTTAACAGTGTTTTACTAACATACACAGAAACATATGAGTATATACCGTGGGTGTACAAAAGTTCCAGGACAGTCTATTTAAATTTGAAAAGATAGAGAGTAAAACTTTAGATATGTTTATTGGTGCAAATAAAACTATTTTAAAATTATAAGGTAAATTAACCCCCATTCCAAAATGGAGTTTATGTTGTACAACTCAAATTTCAAATGTAAATCTCACTTCATATTAATGATTTTGTTTAATAGAAAATAACTGTACAAACTAGTGGTCGGTATCTTACGGCAATCCAAAATGGCGACTGGTGACGTATTAAAATATTTAATTCAGAATATAAGGAAAATAATAAGGACAAAATTATTACAGCAAAAAAATATTATAAAGTCCCTAGTCAAAATTCAGCAATATGACGTATTTTATCTATACATGTTTTTTACTTCGACGGTTAAAATATAATCAAAGTTTTGTTAATTAACAAAGTCTTGTAATTTGAATTAACAGTTAAAAACAAATTTCCTTTAAAATAGGCTTTAACAGTGACCATTTTAGAAGTGATATGGAACTTCCAAATTCTTGTTATGATACATAATCTATGTATAAGTGAATTTACTACTTTTCTTTTTTTAAATTTTTACAGTGAAAACATGAAGTATACTCTAAAAGAGTATTTTTCTTTTTGAAAGTAAAGTTTCCACTAAATATATTCTGTAAAATTTTCATTTAATGTTATGATTGATATGCTGAATTTTTACCCTCTAAAGCTTGTAGCCTTTAGTTTCCTTTAGTCATCTTTGTTAAGACCATTATTTTCCAAAGGCTTCACAGTTTATTCATCCTCTTGTGTAATACTTTGTATTATTCTTAAAGTAGAACATTGTTTGTTACTTTTCTTATCAGTGTTAATTATTATGTATATAATAACAAAATTACAATTTTTAATTAAAGTTCAAAATTTAAATACACAAAACAAATAATAAATATAAGAAACAATATAATATGCATAGGTAAATTAAAGTATAGAGAGTTAAATGACAGTTATTCAATACACACAATTTAACTCAAAACATTATTTAATTGTGATTTTTATAAATAAAAATATCGAGAGGTATGTTGTTCCAGTCCATACACATTATATTGATAATGACGGAATCGAACAAACGATCAGTGAAATGACTTATATATATGTGAAAAGTTGAAACATGAAAGTAAATTGCTGCAAGCAGCTATAGAGAGTTTTTTTCTGAACATACCAACTTGTAAAGAAAATTATAATCATATTTTCTAATCTTAATGCTGTAAGTCAAGAACTATCTGCAAGTCAAGAACATTTTAAAATATATAACTGTGTCATTTACAATACTCACAATAAGTTATTATACTTACAATAAGAATAATGATAATTTTCTTATTAATGTGATATAATTTTACTATGGTACAACTTTATTTTTTTATTGTTATTTTTTACGATTTACTGATTTAAGTTAACCCATTGATTAATTTTTCATTTATTCACAAATAACAGCACATAATGGAGATAATTAAGTTAGTTTTAGAAAGTACTCAAATTAGTATGTCAAACTGATTCAAGTAATAGTTGTGTTATATAACATATTTAGAAACACATTAATAAAATATAATATATATATATATATAACCATTTTATTCTCTTTATTCTTCTCAAACACAGATATCCCACATAAACAATGAGCTATTCTAATTTATAATTTAAATTAACAATTATATGTCACACAATGTTATCCAAATTAATCTGAAATTAATTTGGGTAAATTAATAATCTAAATATTTAATTTTAATGTAATAGCAGATATTTCTTGTTGAAACTCCGTATTCAAGGATAAAATAAAGCAATAAAGCTTAAAGTTTCAAAATGATTTATTATATTATTAAAACATTTTGAAACTTTAAGCTTTATTGCTTTATTTTATCCTTGTATCTAAATATTTATTTAAAATATTTTAAATATTTATTTATATTCATAAATTATTAACAGATGTAACTTTTGTCGATCTTTCTACTTCAGACGGTGCCAGAATAGAGGAAGTACAACCAGATGAACCACCAGATTATGAAGCACCACCTGATTATGAAGAAGTCATCAAGCGTAAAGGTTCTTTAAAAAGAAAGAAAAAGCATCGTCGAACACGATCAAGTCCAGGGCGGTATGTATTGCACATTTTTTGTAAAAATATGAGTTGTACTTCTGACACATTTTTATGTCTGCCTTATAATAGTTGCGTTATTTGATTAATGTTTTACAACATTAGGCGTATAGTAAGTATGAACATTTCCCCATTTTTATATAATTCGTATTACGAATTTTAAAATAAATATGTATGCTATCTGTTGGATTTTTATTTACTATGTGGACTGGAATTAATTCATATATCCTATATGCTACATTTCAAACAGTCATAAGATTTGTTTCAATCAGCTATTTAATTTTGATTAATTTTCAATTATTTGAAGTAATCTCACTTGACATAATGGGAGCCTGGTAAAATAAGCCTTGGCCAGCTTGGGCTAAGTATGGTTTATCAGCCTTGCAGTATTTAGTGATGGGGAGTTTTAAATGATAGATAGTAGAGAGAGTTCAAAGCAGGTTGAAACTAGAGTATGAGTAGGAGTCAGGGAAGATATCTAGTAGACGGAGAGGTCTATGAAATAGTGGCAGTTGCTGGTTCTTCAGCAGGTGGTATAAACTCAGAGTCGCACTGATCAGTTCAGAGTCTTACACTTTTGGTATAGTAGACTTCTACTGTACTGATGTGGTGATTTTCAGCAGGCAGCTTGTCTCATCATGTGGCATATGATGTAAAGGATGGGAGACGATTTGAACCATGATGGAAGAAAACAGAAATTTAATGTGGAGTAAACATAAATAAAGTTGTTTACTCCACATTCGAGACCAGCTGAGTGGTATAATATAGTCAATAGGAGATAGATATATGAGTAGACAGTAGCAAGTAGTGTTTTAAGGGTTTTTGTTGGTATTTTTATGTTTTGGTCCCGAGGACCATAAACAAAGGCTTGAAGTTATTATAAGTTTTGGAAGGACTGCAAACTAGTCAGAGTCTGGCTTGTGCAGTAGAAAGTTACATGGAGAATATCGAGAAAGTATGTGTAAGGCGAGTTTTGTATTTACTTTACTAGGTGCGCTGGTCGTGCCGATTTCTAAAGACACTTATTTTGTTAATCCCCAGGTAGGATCGTATCTACTTGTCAAGGTTAATGATCTCTTGTTAGTTGTGTTGAACTCAGTCGGATGAATTAGTTTCTGTAAGTCATTATCATATTCATCTACCCTGTGTAATTAAATATGACTTGTCTTTGTAGCAATGTTATTTATAGCAATCAAATATAAGATTTATTTTTTGAAAATAATTTTGTACTAGTATGTTAGTTCTAGTACAAATATATTATTCTATCCAATGTAAACCTGTTTTAATGTAGATTGTCATAATTATAACACAGGAGGAGCTCGGTTTTTACTGTATGTTGATATAAATTTAAATATGAATATATAAATTGTAGTTTGTCGAATAAATTTAATGACATGGTAGTGCATACAGAAAAATCAGTCTGAAAATTAAGAAATGGGACAATGTGACCAATTATTATATGTGGTTTAATGGGATGTTTAATGCAACCATGTCTATTTAAGTTTTAAACTCTACAAATAACTTTAGCAAAATGGTCAAATAAATTATCTAATTGTATTGAAAAAGCTTCTTTGAATTTAGACATACAAAAAAATTTAGAAATTATGTTATACTGGAGTCGAAGGGATTTCTGTCTCTTGTTACTATAATCCAGTTAGATTTTTTGTGACTGCAGTGATTAAGAATTAAAAAATTAGATGTGTTGTGTTTAATAGGCCCTTTTATGTTTTTATTTTTTTAATTTTTTTTTATTTCAATTCTTGAAATGTTGTGTATTAATTTGTACTTACATAAACGATAATAAATGTTCTTATTCCTTATAAATTGTACCGATATTATCAACAAACCATCATTATCAAATAACTTTACAAACAGAACACTAGACATTTTGTTTATTAGAAATGTTATATGGAAACTGTTTCATTGTTCAGAGTTCCCAACCCTGCTCCAACTACTGTGACTAATACACATATTGAAGTCTCACTGCCACCTGATACTAATAGACTTATTGCTTTGCCTCCAAGTCAACCTATCAGTCGTAGCTGTCAACCAACACCTGTACCTGATTCTCCACCTCCTCCATATGCTGATACTCTTGTTATCATACCATCAACAACAACACCTGAACTTTTACCAGGTATTTATTACATTTAAATTAAAAATAACATAATAATAAATTAATTGAAATAAATAGTTAAGTCGTTAAAAGAAGTAATTATAACAGGAAGATCTGATTATTTTTAGTATACTCGCAGTTACTGGTTTATAGTTAGGAACAACTTTTATAACTGGTCACCTTACATCTAGATTTTGCTGGTGTTATCCCACAATCATTTATGGAGAAAGATTTCACCCTTACCATCATTACCAGATGGCATCTACTCTCGGTAATCAGATCTTCCAAGATTTTACGTGGTTTGTTTAAAATGATCTGAAATTAATTTTTTCCATACCAAAGAAATAAGCTTGGGAGCTGCAGATCCAACTCTGTCTAGAAGTCTCCACAAGACGTGTTGAACTCTACAAAAGATGATCCTATCTTCCGGAATATTCTAATCAGTTTTGATGAATCGTGTAGTTACAACAAATATGAACCATATACCTTAGTTCAGTCATCACAGTGAAGACATTCAAATCACCAAGACTGGAAAACATGGCAGCTTCACACCATGTGTGGTGTTGCATTTTGATTATGCACACAATGATTACAAAATTGAAATATTATCAAACAATACTACCTGGAGGTTCTCCCTCACCTCTATGATACCATACCATGAGGACCAACAACATGATAATCTATCATCTTATTCATAATATTTCATTCAGATTCTTGGCCAAAGACCAGCAGTCTTGTGGTCTACACTCCTGAAAAGACTTTCCTTGTAATTTTTGACTTCAAGGAACACATTTTTATTGAAAATGAAAATCCGATAGCCACTGAGTACATCCGAAAGGGTGACTGTCAGCGATTGACTATCTCTGCAGGCAGGGAAAATTTATGAATTCTAATTTAGAAAAAGAAATACTAAGTTTTTTTTAATAGGAAATTGTGGTAATATGAATGGTTTCAAGAGTTATCTAACAAATGAATAAAACAATTAATTGTACTGTTAATTTTTCACTTCTTTTTATCACTATAGTTAATTGACAAAATGTTATGTGACAGTGAATTTTTGAAGGGTAACTAATATTAGAATTATTCTAAATGCTTATTGATATGTTGCCATATATTTTAAATTAAAAAAAAAAATTTACTTCATAATAATTTGCTAGAAGTATGGCATCTGAAGCTTTGGACCTTATAAAGTCTGCGACCGCTTTTAAAAAAAAATTCTTTAGCTAAAAATATTTGTTAGGGTGTCAAAAAGATTTTCAAAAAAAAAATTGTTTTGCCGAATTTATAATATGCATTTATTTTTTTTGTACAATGGTAAGTTTGTATGACTTCAAGAGAAGAAAACGTTAATGTAGTATATGCCAAACAGTTGTTGAAGTATGCATTTCTCTCAAGACGTACAATGTGGTGATTTCTTATGGCTATGGACAAAATTATGCCTGACTTATTCCACAGCAGTATCACGAAGTTGCAGATAACCTTGTTGATTTGTCATGTAAAAAACAACCTGTCTCAACAAAACTTAATACAGAGTAAGTTGTAGGCCTATGTGGAGGACCCTTACCACATTCCATTGAGAGTACAAAAATTGCATTAAATTCTAGTCGTGAAGTTTATTTTGTTAACACAGAAGGGAAAGAAAAGAAGAAAAAAACAGCAAACACCAGTGAGCCATTTTTAACCACAACAATGGTGGTGCTTTTGGTACTATGCCATTATGTGAGTCAAACTTGATGTGATTTGCTTTAAAATGACACTTTTACCAATTCTGTAAGTTATCTGAATAAATTTCTACATACTTTTAAAGTATATTAAATGTTGAGCTTGACTTATGAGAAAAACTATACAGTATAACAAACACACAGAACACAATTCTCATAAAAAATACGCCTAAGTATCAGAAGTGTTTCAACCACAAGGTCGTCCTCTTCAGTGATACACCAGCTATACCACAAACAGTTTGTGGTTTGGTTGGTGTATCACTGAAGAGGACGACCTTGTCGTTGAAACGCGTCTGATACTTAGGCGTATTTTTTATGAGAATTGTGTTCTGTGTGTTTGTTATACTGTACTTTTAAAGTAGTAAATTCCTTTATAAACACCCTGTATTATTAAAATTCTTGATTTTATAGAAAAAAGGAAGTATAAATAGTTTCATAAACTAAGGTAGTTAAAATCATAAAAGGTAATCCAATTATTTTTGAAATTATTCAAACAGTCAAAATCTAAAATTTTGATGATATTGCTGTATCTTTACTAATCATTGATAAAAATCCAGGAATAATATTTTTCATATTGAGTACAGTACAAATTAAAGTAAAGACTAAAAAGTGTTTAAATTTGTTTTTCATTGTACCTGTAACCTGAAAGTAAATTTTAAAAAAGCTAATTTCCACCCAGTTAGAAAAATTTCTATTCATACTTTTATGAAACCTCAAATTTTAAGCATTAATCATGATTTAAAGATTATACTGAATATTTTGTTCTGAAATTTAGAATGTTGGTAGTACTTAATTCAAGCCATAATTATTCCCAAATAGTAAATTTTTGTATCACTTATTTTTAAAGATGCAGATAGGTGTACATAATTGTTGATTTTGACGGTTTTAAAATTTGTAAAACTATAATATCAATTGAATTGACACACGAATCATACAAACATGTTCTAAAGTGCATCAAAAATATTTTAGAACCAGTTTTTATTAAAATCTGTCTATTTGATCGCAAGATATTTAATAAAACAGAAAATCCTTACTTTGTTGCAAACAATGTGTTCTAGACATAACTATAAATTGGAAACTGTATACTTCTCTTAACCTCCCAAACAAAAAACAAAAAAAAAGTTTGGATATCCCAGATTAAACATATATTGGATTCTCTTGTCAGTAATATTACTCAATTATTAGATGACTATACTCAAAATAAGAACAATCAAAGTTACTCACTGAGCAAGGTTTCTGAAAATAGACCTTAAAAGAAAATGAATTAGATTTATTTTAATTTTAATGCATTTAAAAATGTAAATTTTCTATGTTTATTTTAGCTGAAAGTGCTGAAATCCACGACTGGGTTGAACAGACGAGTAGAGTCTTCAATGTTGACACTTTACCAACTGATGTATCTGTAATACTTGCATCGTCTACACAAATTCATCCTCATGACTCGCCTCAGGCGGAATCTTCTCACAGTGATAACAGTCTAATCAGCATAGATTGCACTTCACCATGCAATGATGATGTGTTCATTTCAGAATCTAGTAGCGGAGGAATATGTGCTCGCAATCCTCTAATTGCAAATAATGAATCAAATTTCATTCGTAGATTTGAAAAGGCTCAACGAAAACGTAAAGGTTATTCTTTGGATATAAACCAACTTATTGATCCTATTTGTGAATGCAAAGGTGCTTGTGGATGTGCAGTTACTGCTGCTCGTTCCACTTCTACAGATGTAACTCATCCTGCTACTTGGTCTCCTGCAAGTTATAGTTTACGTGCCCTCGATATGTATTTCTCCCAATTGGAAATAGGATCTCGTGGTCAAGGCCAACCATCTCAGTTACGACTATGGAAATCAAAAGATGGAAATAACCTATCGCTTAGTGTTTCTTCATCAGTGGACAACTTAAGAGATATAGTTTAGTTGACTACTAAAATTCCAGCATAAGATCTTATTCAGATGAATCAGGAAAGTTTTTAAATCTTGGATTTGTTTGTGTTGTCATAGATCTCTGCTATATTTATATTTGTTTTAGAAAGTATGAAACTTAAAATACTAACAAATATTTAATGAAACAAAAATCAATTTACACAAAATTCCAATTTTGTAAAGTGTATTTTTGATTAAGATTTAACCTTTACACCACAAAGTAAACTTATATACAAACTTCAAGCTTTCACAACGATAATTACAATTGAATTTCTGGACTCATTACAGTGTAGAGATCGGGACTACTAAAAAATGAGATAAACAGCTGAAATATGTTTTGAAATTTCAGCAATTAACGTTGAATAAAATTATATAGTGTACCACGCAGAAATTCAATTATATTAAGATAATTTTAGCTCAAAGCTCAATTTGAGTTATATAATTGATCCTATAAATATAGGATACAAACATAGAAATCGCTCATTTAGTTGAGAATAATGACTAAAATGTGTTAACTATGTTAACTATCCAGAAAACGAAATGTCATAATTCTGTCCACTATTCATGGCATTCTAACTTATGTAGATACGTAATTAAGAGATTACATTTTTTTTAGTCTACCAGGTGTCTCACTTAAAGTGAACCAATAGCTAACTTTAAGAATGTATGTGACAGCTTACTTCTAATGAGGGACTCCCCATGCTTTAACAATATATCAAATACCTTACTTCCAATGGAAGATTCCCTTTACTTTTATGTGCATTTTTGCGGCGTATTCAAATTTTCAAAATTTTTCTTTCATTTTCCATTCAATTTAAAATATGAAAATTGGTTTAGTCACTCAATATTCCTTTTAAAATTCACTTTCTCTTAAAATCAACTTTTGTACATCTTATTAGTTATGAATGTATCCTCTTTTATTTAATGATTTTTGCAAATTTAAGTAGTAGTAAACTAAATAGAAAAACATGTTTCTTCGTCTCTTTTATAATTAATAACATTTTACTGGATTTCTTCAGAATTTACAATTACACAAATTGAGAAAATGGAAAACAAAACACATACAATCAAATTTCTTTATAATGATTTAGATTTAAAACTCTATTTCAAAACAAAGATAATTTTAAAACGAATATTGAGTGACCAAACCACTATGGCACTAAAAGTTAAAATGCCATAAAAGAGTGGCTCTTGCACTCATAAACGGTTATGTTTATGAAAAACACACAACAAATAAAAAGTCTTAAAATTACATTTTTTTTATCCGAAATCATTATAAAATATATGGGTTTCTTTAAGAAATTTTCAAGTTGGACGCCAATTTGGAAAATATGTCACTTAAATACACTCCAAAAATGCCACGAAAAAGTAATAAGTACCCCATTAGAAGTAAGCTGTCAGATATATAGTTAAAAAGTTAGCTATTGATATATGAGCTATCTATGAATTGATAGATAGGTATAAATTCTAAAGAGAACACAGAACCTTAAAAGCCGAGTTATTTGTCCTTGTGTAAATGAGCAATGTAATTAGATATATAAATATATAATTTTGTTGTACCCCACGTTTATTTGTACCCAGTTGTGTCTATCAAACAGCTCATCTTTCTTGTAAAAATAACTTTTATTGTTATCAATATTCTTACAACACTTTCAATTATTGTTTTCAATCAGATTTTTACAACATTGCATTTTTAAAACATTGATAGTGTTTTCAAGTCAAGGTTGATTATGTTTTTCATAGTTGTTGATCTTCTTTCATTTCATGTGATACCATGGGCGTCATCGCCGGGGGGGACGCTTCCCCCCCCCCAATATTTGAGATGTAAAAATATTTTTGCTAAAAACGAATGATTTACTTAAAACCTTAAAAGGTAAACATCGGGCTTTGTCTTTACTAGGGTTTTTAACATTTCATTTCTGTTACAAACGCATAAATAAATGCATAAAAACAATGTTTTGAGAAGTTTAATCTTAAAAAATTTCCATACCCCCAGACCCCCGGCATATGTCCCCCCCAATAATGAACTGGTGATGACGCCCATGTGTGATACAGTATCACTGTCAAGGAAGGATTACCTGTCAGTTGACTAATTTTTCATATCCTTTTTCTTTCCCTACTTGCTTTACACATAATTACAAAGATGTTCTTCTTTTTCAATTCGATAGTCTATTCCTTTTATACATGGACTCCAAGGGCTTATTGTGTTCCAAGTAGAAATATTTCCCTTGAAATCCACAAGAAGACCCATGACTTCAGAATCTTCCTTTGTCCAAAGATCTCAGTCGTTTCAAGCAACATTTTCTGCACAGTGGCTCCTCAATTATTATACCTATCCTGTGCGTGTTTTTTTCAGTTTGGTATACCTTGTAGTGAATCGTACCATCACCTTATGTTGCCTCTGCCTATCAGATCTGAGACATAATAGTACTCTGCTCAAGCTCAATCAATCACTGGTTAGTGATTAATAAGTCTGCTGGTCGACCAGACAACTTCAATCTTATCATAAGGGCTAAAATCCTGTTGAAACATTACAATTGTTTATAATCTTTACAAAGTGTTTTGGTAAATAATGAACTTCCAGAATACATTGTGGATGACTTATAGCTAACTAGAACACAAATATCAAGTTAAAGTACTTTTTGATAGTCCAGAATGTGTTGTAGTTGTTTTAACAAGATGCTTTGCTTTCTGATATGAGTGCCAAGAATGTGTTTTCGTCAAATTTTGCTCATTAAGCATTTTCAATATTTGAGTTTAAAATAAACATTGCAACTGTTAATATTTTATTTCATTATGTCTGTAATATTTGATTATACATGATAAATATAACAGTGATGGTACATTGACTACCGGTAATCCTTTTATACATTTTTACATGTATGTCGTGATTGTAGTTTTGAACCCATGCTTGATGTTTACGTCCAGGTTCAGTTGGTACCGATGACACTTCGTATCCCGTACAATGAGGATCATTAGTTATCAGCATTGGTTAGATAGGGATTGTCAATCCTGGAGGTTGGTCATTGTTCAGCTTCTGAAGTTCTTTTAACAGTTTCTCTCTTAGTTTGTAAATATTTTGTTAGTTTACAATATTTTGTAAATTGTACAGTTTTATTGATTCTTGCCAACCATGGTTTTGCCAATTATAGCATTTACGAAGCAGTTTAACACAGACTAAGGAAAATAGTAAAAGGCAAACAATTTATAAATTTTTAGAACAATACAGCATTATTTGGCATACAAAATAAACATCAGGTAGAAGGTTGAGGAGAGGTGTGAGAGAGACTATGGTTAAAGGACCTAGACAAAGGTAAAGAGCAGGGAATTTCTGAAAAATTCTAACTGATCGTTAAAAATTAAACTAGCATCTTTATAAAATAATCTCATATAATCTCATAATTTTTTATTTTTAAAGCATTTGATTTCACTTGGAAAATCATAAAATTAACATTTCTTACACCTAAATCTATTGTCACTATATTTAGACCAAAAAAATTCACTAATGTATATGTATTTATTTCATAGAACCAACTTCACCTCTAAAAAATATTTTAAGATTTAATACATTTTGTATGTAAAATGTTGAGGTGACTCCAGGGGTTATTTTTCATCCTTGCATGTGTACATAGCTGTATGTTGGAAACATTTTGTACACACGTAACATTTATCACTTAAGAGAAGTTACTTTGGTCTGTATAAAGTATACATAGCTGAACGAAATTTTTTATTTACTTTTTCAATCCTGTTGTCAAAAATAGTAATTTCTAACTCACGAAAATCAAGTTGATCTTCAGACCTATTAATTTAGTTCCAATGTCCAATTCAAAGTGACTATCATATGCTACTTTTCATGCTCTACAACTTTTGTTGCAAATATTTTTCATGCAGTCTCTTTCCTCCAAGATAATCCCCAAACGATTCGTTCACTCAATAAAAAATATTTGATCGTACAAATGTTATATTTTATGTGAAGCAGCAGAAAATTGTACAAAACATTTGTCTTAAAAAAAAAAAACACTTAATTTTTTATTTAAAAATATGCTTTGTTTTGTGTTAATTGTTATGATTCTGTTAATTTGAAGATGGGTACAAAATACCGAAACAGCAATTATATAAAATTATAAACATTCAATTATATAAAGAATGTTTATTCGATATACTGTTAGTTAACAAAAACGTAACGTATATTCACTAATCCACAATTAAAATATTTATTTCAAATTGCAGTAATGATTTCTAATTTTGTTTTACAAGGATTAAACCACTTTCCAAGTGTAAATAATTAGATTTTTATTACATGTACATATTTATCGTTATTAAATTAAATCAGTTGCAAAATCTCATTTTTAATTTCTTAATGTGAATGTGTTTTGCAATCATTTATTTATCTATATTTTTAAACAGAATGATGTTTTTCCTAATATTATATTGTAAAATAAATTGTCTGTATATCTTTAATTGTAAATAACAAAATAAATCCACATGAGTTCAAAAAGTGGTGTATTGAATTATGTATAAATTGTTTAGAAAAGGGTATCAAAAGACTCGTCTGTTTCCCTTTGTTTGAAAGTATTATCCTTTCCTTCAAGGGCTCACTTATAGTGAGAACAACCATGGCAACCCCGATAGCCATTTTTTATGAACGTCAATATTTAAAAAAATTTAACTATAAAACTATCCTAATATTTGTCTTTCTATTGAATAATAACAGTGACATTTTTTCTTTTTATGAACACAGTATTTAGTATGTTTAACTTCTTGCTAGTTTGATATAGTGATAAAAATGTAAAAATAAAAAAAAAAAATGTAAAAATTACCATACTGCATTGGCGGCTCATCTGATGATGTGTACGAAGTGTCACTTGAAAGAAAGAGAGTTTATTGTTGAACGAATGTCTTACTTTTCCTCAATGCTAACCGAACTTCCTCGAACCATTCCTTCCTCCAAATAATGTGAAAATTAAAATCAAAGATGGTCACCTTGATGAGTAACGCTTATCCCCCTACCTACTGTACCTATGCAGTTACCATGTTGATATGATAGAAGTGAATGGATATAATCAGTCACTTCCATTGCTTTCAAAAACATTTCCTATTGAAACATTGATTAATTTAAAAGTATGTTAAACTAATATGTCTTCTGATTTCTCAAGTCTGAACTGGAACGTCTTTATGAAGATAATCAGTTGACAGAGTTAAAATTACAAAATTTTATGGAAATTTTAATCGAGAATGGGAGTATTTTCAAAGAAGTATAGATTGTTTTGTTTATATTTACTATTCCATCCACAAATGTTTCCATAAAGAGAAGTTTGTTTTGTTTGAAAAGAATAAAGTCAGACTTACGAGTTTGCTAAATATTTCAATTGAAAAGAAACTCTTAAATGAATTAATCAAAACTAGACCTTTTTATGACATTATCATTAAATTTGGAAGATTTTTTGGTTGACTTTTTCTGTCGAAAATTGAAGGAAAAAAACACCCTATCAAATACCTTGTTAGTTACTTTAATTAATTGAACATGAATTGTTTTAATTTTATGTTTTTACACCAGGTAACAGCATCTTCCAGGTTGAGTTAATTACTTTGGTCAAGAGTTGTAAAAATTGTTCCAAATGGCAGCATCTTAGGTAGGGTAAGGGAGGTTAAGAGTACACACCTAGTGGTTTCTTTGATATATCTATGGAAGTAATAAAGTTATCAACTTTAAATTCCTCCAAAATTTTCTTTAATAATTATTGATTAGTCATATAAAGTTTGGTAACTTACAAAAAACAAGCTAACCATGAAAAATGTAATTTGCATACTCTTGGCCTCCTATGAGGTTAAGAGTACGCACAGTGGTCACACACAAATGGCCTGCTGCCTTCGTAAGGGGAACATGCTTCATGCCACCACTCCTTACAAATCTCATACTGGATTCAGTTGTCAGTTGTCAACAAGGACTGTCTGAATCCTGGACAATTGACATTTTCATCATCATCAAAATGAATTTGAGATGTGCTTGTGCTGAGTTGTGGGTTTTTAATGTCAAATTTTAAACCTTTTGTGTCCTTGAGGTTATATTTTTTTCTGCTTGTTACGTTTGTCACCTTCCTTTGACTTTATTTTAAGGTCTTTATTTAATATTCTTTCAGCCTTTGCCATTGCTTTTCCCCTTTTCACTTGTTCTTTTTCTTCTAGCTGATTCTTAAACGGTGAAGAGGTGACTACTTCTGACTTCTGTGAAGGTCTTTTCTTTTTATCTTCTTTTATCTTGATTTTTAGAAGCAGTAGAATTGAAAGAATTCCGGCAGTAGATGTGGTGGTATTTAAGTTTTCCGCATTTGGAGCAGCTAGGTTTAACCATTCTAAGACTTTGCCAACTGGTTCATCAACTAAATCCCTTTAGTCATCCAAAGAATCAGCCAAAGTTTCATTTGACTGTTTGGTAAATTGAGCCAGAATATCATTTGTTTGTCTTATAGATTGAACATCATTTTGTTGTCCTTAGGTCCAGCTAGAATATGCTCCGTTTGGACTCTCATTTTGTGGTTGATCCGTTACTAATGAAGGTGCATAAAGGTTTCGTCTATAACATCTGGATCAAATAGTTCAATCCCTATAGCTTTGAAAGCTTTTTCTGCTAATTTTATTTTTCCTGTGGCAGAATAGGCTTCCCTAAAAATAGCTGTCACATCTGTTAACTTTATGACATGACCCGGGTATTCCACGAGCCATTTTTCAGTTTCAGTGGCATAAACATATTTAAGAGTAGCAAAAAATCCTTTATCTAAGGGCTGTATTACATGACTTGCATGGGGGAGGGTAGGAGAGCCAAAAATTTTATATGATTTTCCTGACAGTACAAAGTCGCAGGAAGCATGCAATGTGTTGAATGGTTCTCAGCTATTAGTAATATAGGATCATCTGCTGTTGGCTTCACAAAATGCTTGACCCCGTCAATAAATAAGTCTGAATTCATGTAACCTGTTTCAGTCACTAGTTTCAATGTTCCTGGAGGAGCATGTTTGAATAGATAGGGATTTAATCTTTTTCTTGGCTGGTGACACGTAAATTCCGTTTGCACTCATGGAACATACCACTGTCATAGTTTTACCTCGTTCATCTCTGGAAATTATACAATTGATATTTTTACCTTTGGGTGTCAATATCTTAGGCGTTCTACTTGGAACCTTTGACAAGTCTGCCTCATCCATATTAAATTTCCTGTGAGGTGGATTTTTTTTTTCAAGGCAGCAATTCTTTAAATTCATACTTGAATCTTGATACTTGGACTTTATTAAACCCCATTGCTCTTGCCATACTGCATTGTTCTGGTACCCTAACAGATAAATTATTTCGCCGGCAAAATGATTTTAGTCAGTCTTTTCCAGCTCCTTTTTTTTTTTTTCATTATTAAATCGTCTAGATACTCCATTCATTTCAGCATAATCAAAGGCAACTTTCATGACATGCTTCCTCGTCAACCCATAAAACCTGGAATCCATTTATATGGAGCCATTCCACAGTATTAAACAGCTGAAAAAGGACTTAACTCATTTATTCCATAAAACTAGAAGAGGTCAAATTGTTTTAATAATAGAAAAGTAATATAATTTGATTCATTTTGTATATATATAAAGCATTAACAAAAGAACCATGGAATAAAACATGATAGAAATGTTCATTCATGAACAAAGTTTGCTTGTGAGGCAAAGAGTATGCAGGGAAGGAGGTTAAGTTATCTTCAGCTCGTTCCTGAACTCCTTCCTCCAATACGTCAAATCAATCAACAATGGACAGTAATTTGTCAGTTTTGTTTTTGAATGCTAATGGCATTAACATAAATAGTTAGAACTCCTTCGCTATATGCAAAGGGAATAACTACAAAATAGCTTTACTCACACATACTCACTTGAAGCCACAAGATAAATTCACTATTCAAAGTCTAACGCACTGACAGACAAGATAGGTCCCACGGCGGTATAGCAATAATAATACATAAGACCATAAAACATAGAATTATTGCGGCCCACACTTACACGAGTTGAGGCAACAGCCATTGAGATCAATGGCTGCATAACAACACTAATTGCTACATACAATCCCCCGGGAACAATGAACACTCGGGACATTGAACTCCTCCTCTTAACATCATAGTTGTCATTGCGGGGGATTTAAATTCAAAACATAAATGCTGGGCCTTTAAACATTGCCCTGAATACATTTTTAACACGGGGCAGAATAGTCAAATGCATACAAGTGTGTGTATCTTATTGCCTATCTTGCCCCGTGCTTCGTGGTATGACGTGCTTTACTGAAGCTATTCACAAAAAGTGATGTACATATTTATCCTTTGTACAGAGTCTTTCGAAAAACAACGAAACATAAATGATTTTAATTTCCTCAAATGTAAGTGTGTCATAACTTTAAGCGAATTCAGGATTGAATAGATATTTTATCGTGATAGAATAAACTCTCTCCCGAAGTTCCGCAAATTCCGCGCTCTAAAGCTTCCACTACGAAGCACATTTGTTCTCTATATTTAATCCAAAATTTTCGACCACAATTTAATTTTAAAGGCAACTAATTGTGAAATGTGGTCTACTTTTTATTTCTGGTATTACAGGATTGACAAATAAATTACAACTTCACCAATTTTTCAACTTAATGTGAATAATAAATGGTGGACAAAACTAAATTGGACACACTTCGTCAGGCACCCATCTCCGCCTAAAAATAAAAATGAACCAAAACTAATAGTCACCGAAAATAACAGTTCAGTAGAGTTGTCTATTTAACAATGAAAATGAACCCATGGACACCGACTTTGTAAGATATTTATATCTACACTCCCTATGTAGAAAAGTATGGAAAAAGTTAAATATATCAAGAACTTTTTTAGATTTTGCTAGTATAAATGAATTGACAAATCGGATAATTAGGGAAGCTGCTCTCATTTCTCATTTCTTCTGAAGTCATAGGGAATGTGATCAGAGGGTACTATACAAGATTATCACACAGCACTTTAAATCGTTTTGAACATTTATTGCAAAACTCTGAGTAAGAAAAATCTTAAATGTTAGAAAATTAATTTGTAATTAATTAATAACTATAATACAATATACATAAACAAATCGTACAATAAATATAACACTGTATAATCAACGTTAACAAACTCTATAATCAACTTTAAAAAAGTTTGTTTATATTTATTCTACAGTTTTTAGGTTTATTGTTAAGTTAGTTTTTGTTGATTATACCATTAGCTTAAGTTGATTATACAGTTTGTTTGTGTTTACTCTATAGTTTGTTTGTGTTTACTTTACAGTTTATTTGTGGTTATTGTATCGTTGAGGTTGAGATAGTTAGGTTATGTTACTGGAAATTAGGACGAAAAATTGCCTAAACAAATAATGGAAGCCAAAATGTTTCGAAAAAGAAGGAGAAGAGGAACACCAAAGTAATAGGTTACAGAATGTTGAAGGAGACTTGAGAAGGGCGAGGGTCGCTAATTGGAGACGTGGTGCATTGGTGGAGAAATCGTAATAGAAACATAGGCTTACCATGGACACTAGTGTCGGAGGGTGTGGTAATGTATAAAAGTCCTGCAGGAAATTTTTAGAAAACGAAGATAATTTTAACTTTTTAAAGATATTTGATTACTGCTCCTATATCCCTTTTTACACCATTATATTTAACTCCTTAGATCGGAATGATCTACTACACTCGCGTCCTATCATGCTTAGCTTAGCTATTTTCTGAATATGTTATTTTCATCGGTCGTCTTTTACTAGACACATTTTATGTTTGTATTGTTTCCAGGAATAGAGTGAATTCCTCTCTCGTTTCACCCAATACTAAAGAACAGGGTCTTCTTCTCAATTTCTTTTTATACTATTGTAACACTAGTCAAGTAGACCACTAAATATTTATTCCAAGTACAGTACACATAATTTATAATACTGTTACAAAACACATTTTCGTGTTTTGTTGCCGTAATTTGTGGCAATTAATTACATCACTGTTAATTAAATGCTAACTTGGAGCTATTATTTTTTTATTAATTTCAAACAGACCTGAGAAAACTTACTTAATTGTTGATGCTATAAAAACTACAACTTGTTCGGTGTTGTACAAACACCGGTGGACATCACCTGCACAAATACATAGAAACAAGAGATGTTCTAGTCTTGACTCCACTCGAGGTAACACACACTAGCACGCACAACACAAAGGACATGCTGGACTTGCCACTCATTAAGGAACTAACTGTGGCGCCACGTTTGCACGTAGATAGGGGTCTGAACTCGAATCACTATCTCGTCATTATGGCTGTTGCAGGAAACCCCATACGAAGGAACCCAGACGGGTATTGAACTACAGACTTGCTAATTGAGATTATTTCCACCAGCATACCCCAAGTCTTGGATGTTCGAACAGCACATAATGTAAACACGCCGTCTCTCTATTAAGAACGGCAATACAAACTGTGACAGTGGCTGCAACACCAATCAAATGTCAGCTTCGGCATCACATGTACATTCCAAAATACATACTTCAGGTGATTAAAGCTGAACATTACTGATGCACTAGTTTGGCCCTTAGCTAAATACTTTACACAGGAACCGTTGTGCTATCCATCCCCAGTTGGACTTAACGGACAAGTTGGTGATCCAGATGACAAGGAGAATCTCTTTGCTGACACCATTGAACTTACGTTTCAATCAAACTCTCACCCTTCGGATCCTGTTTTCACTGACTTAGTGGAAACAATCACACTTCGATTCGCCCACTCTCCACATCAACAACCAATCCATAAAACTTTGCTCACAGAAATACAGTGGGTGATTTCACACACTAAGGCCAGGAAAGCTCCTGGACAGGACACCATTGGGAATACAACACTCAAAAACATATTGGAAAAGGCGCTGAGATACCCCACTAACATACGACACCATTTTCAGCACCCAACATTTCTCTCCAGCTTGGAAGGAGGCTAAGATATTAGTTTTCCCCAAGCCAGGGAAGGATAAACACATGCCAGACTCATACAGACCTATAAGTTTGTTGAACACTATAAGCAAAGTCTTCGAGAAAGTCTTGCTTAAGCGTATCAATGAGCACATACATACACACAACATCCCGAGGCCGGAGCAAGTTGCCTTCAGAACTAAACATTCCACGACACTACAACTGTTGCTCTACACTACTACTGAGGGTGGTTGAACAGGTAACCGAGGGCTTCAACAGGAACCACTCAACTGGTTCAGTCTTCCTGGATATAGAAAAGGCCTTCGATAGAGTGTGGCATGATGGTCTCACCCATAAACTAAGACACTACAATTTCCCAAACAGGATAATCCATCTCATTAGATCATACCTGTCCGAGCGTAAGTCTAAGGTTGATGTAGACTAAACAACATCTACACAGAGAACAATACTGGCTGGCGTCCTACAAGGGTTCCTAATCGGGCCTGTGCTGTTCAATATCTACATCAATGACATTCCAACACCAGAAAACAACAACGTGGCAATTTATACAGATGACACCGCGATATCAACACAGTCCTGGCAACCACATATAATACACAGTAGGCTACAAAAAGCACTAAATAAATACCCTTGAGCCATGGCTCCAATCTGGAGATTGAATGTGTCAAAGCGCCAGGCACTGTTGCTTTCCAATCAACGCACAACACACCACTACTTCTATGTGGCCCAGCCAAGGAGCCCAACAAATAAAAACTATAAAGAGAATAAATTGGGATGTAACGGAAAGGGATTCTAAATAATAAAATATCAATTGACACTTGCGATTTTGTTGAGCAGTGCAAGATCATGTAGAAGGGGAGGGAGAGACGAGGAGTGGAGGGCTTGATCCAGCGAGCCGGAAGAGAGTCTGTTCAGAGAGCCGCGAGAAGAAGGTTGAACGGCGGACCGCTACGGGACGGGACGAGGTCCATCCATTTTTTGGCCACGTGCTATCTAAATTAATCGGTATGCTTCCCGGTCACTATCTAGCCATTATGTCTTTTTTATAAATTATAGTTATTACTATATTTTTCTAATTCGGTTCTAGAATAAAAGATAACATATAATTTAACTTGCGTTGCGTGCGTTCATTAGCGTCCTAACCCGAGTCTTTGGCCCATCCTGACAAGATTCGGCTAAAGTGTACGCGGTCTCCAGCCAGCCGGAGCTTCCAGTTGGTCAAAAGAAGTGGGGACGGTCAAAACATACACTAGACGGATCAAGTTGGTCACCCTGGATAGGAAACTGACATGGTCAGCCCACATAATTCTTAAAATGGCAAACATAAAACTCTTCCAGCTGTATCCATTGCTCAACAAAACGACTTATCTCTCAATGAGAACGGCCACCATGTTATATAAGTCGCTATTCATGATTATACTTACATATGCAGCTCCCGTCTGCGGACACGCTGGGGACATCCGCATCCGAAGACTACAACTATTCCAAAACAATGAGAATAGTGACTAAAGCACTAGTATGCACCAAACCTAGAGTAATGCACAAAGACTTGAATGTGCCTTTTATCAAACACATCCAACATTTAGCAGTAAACCTTTAAAAGAGGTCACACTCACACCCCACATCTACACTCGGCAGATACAAAACAACCTCTCATAAAGACAAACGACCGCTGTCTCTAAGCGAGGTTTTCCCTACCTGGATTCTGTCCCAGCTAGGGATTCGCGATACATAATGCTCTGCTTTTTTCACCATATCTTCTCAACACGTCCATGAAAAGACGCTTACAAGCTTGGTTCATGGAAAACTATTCCTGAATTCTTGTGTTACACGATAGGAGTACTAACTGGAAGGAAGGTGATTTGAGTGAAGAATCGCACACTATCGGATGTCTTCCTTTGTGATTAAAAAAAAAAAAAAAAAGGTGTGTTCGAGTTCAATATAACATTTTAAGACTTTTTTTATACTTTAAATAATTTTCGTGAACATAACGCTTTAGGAACAACCTTCAAAAGATTGAACAATTGAAAGTTTTGCATATGTTTAAGCACATTTTAGAATTATTGAAAATTTAATTATTTAACAAGTCAATTGAAGTCGACAACAATAAAATTGTTTTATTGATGTACAATTGTTTGATTACTTGTCGCCATCGCAATAATGGCATTTAATTGTTAAATTCATTTTTAAATAATTATAAAATGGCGCTTAAACATGAGCAAAACATTACATTTTCAATCTTTTGAGGGCTTTAGCTTCTAAACGGTTGGGTTTACAAAAATCATGTCGAGAATAAAAAACTCCTAAAATGTTGTGTTGAACCCGAAAACACCATATTAGGTAGATCCATAACAAATTGTATGGATAATATATAACCCGCATAATATATAGGGAGATCCATAACAAATTGTAAAATAACGGACGAATTTCGAAATTCCAAATTTATATTTTTAATAGTCACTAAAAAAATAAGTGAAGAACCCCCCCCCCCCATTTAAAATTTGCTGTAAATCTTGTAGTTTCAGAGATGACTATGGTGGCCCGGTACGTATATAAACGTGGCAATTGAAACGTATGAATAAGGCAAACAAATATGGATTTTAAAATTAAAGAAAATATCAGCTTTAAAGTTCTTGGAGTCCAAAAATGTGGTTTTAGAATTATGTCTGTTCTGAATGTAGAAAACACGTTTGAAGTTCATTCTATGCAGATTTGTAAGTTGCACAAATGAGACGTTATTTAGTCTATAGGTAAAAAGATAATATTTATTTGAAGATTGGCTGCAGTTTTGGAATTTTACTTATTATTTTATTGTGGTTAACAAAAGCCAACTTTTCTGAATAACTCCCGAATTAACACTTTTGTGTAAATCACGTCCAATTTGTTTTTTTTAGGTCGTCCTTACATGTTAGGCCTACATTCAAAATAAAAATAAAATTATCAACTTTTAACGGAGAATTGGAATATTTTTCATTAGATGTTTAACGGGTTAAAACAGACGAAAATTATTATTATATATAGGGTCGTGGAAAACTTAATAGTCTGCTGATGGGTTTCCACGAGGAAAATAAAAATATCTACAATTAATTTTTACATTATTACTTCCCTAATAACGCAACTTGTTTCACCGACAATCGTGCGTCCAGTATAACCACACCCTTTTGAGGGTTGCATTGTTACGTAGCAGTGACAAAACTCAAACATGGCTCTCACATTAGATTCTTTAAAAATAAACTTTGCACAAACTTTCTCACACACTCATTCACAATCGAAATACTAAAAAAATAAATAAAAATACTTGAAGAAAATAATGCCATTTCGGTAGTTGTTAGTAAAAAAGGGAAAATAAACCATGGGTGACATATTTAAAAAATATATTTATAAACTCAAATAAGGCGTAAACATGCTCCAAAACACGTTCTCAACGTAAATCATATTTGAAAGCTTTTATGATATCAAACAAGATTCACTTTTTGTCTATTTCTCTCATTTAATACAATAGTTATTTGTGCAACTAGTGAGCAAAGTGGCACTTTTTTAAACGAGAGAAAAATGTTGACCACGAGGCTTGCCGAGTGCGTCAATTTTATCGAGTTTAAAAAAGACACTTTGCTCACGAATTGCACATTACACTTTGTCTACAGTTGTTATTTTGTGACAAATAAAAAACATACTTCAGCAGTAACACATTTCAATAAAACATTAATTTAATACAATAGTGTTCAAACAAACAATCAATTACAATTCGATCTTTTACAACAGCATTTTTCTTATTTTTCAGATTATTTTAAAATCTGAACTGTCCATATTTTAAAACTAACTACACAATATATAGCAGTAGTGCTAAACAACACATCAACACTGAGTAGAGGTTCTCACGTCAAAACTGAGGTTATTTATGAATATTACAAATAACTTAGGTGTATTGTTGAGGAAACGAGATTGCCAACTACAAAACTCAGCAAACGAAAAATACTCTCCGTGTAAGAATTAATCTAACCTACCATACGGGACATTTCCTGTATATTATAAATCAATTCAAATAAACTTAACCTAAATTTCGTTTTGTTCAGTTGCCATTCGGAGTGAGCAAAGTAGTGGGCAAAGTGAAACTGTTGAGAAATCAGCTGTTTTACAAACTAATTTAAATGAACAAAATGACACTTTGTCAACAACTGTAGACAAAGGTTATTTTAGTCTACGCGTTTTTAGAAAACGGTTGTTCAAATAACACAGTAAATTTTTCCATTATTCCCAGCTGTTCACATTTTGCAAACTAGATACCCATGAGGGATGATTCATTTATTAGGTTAGATTTCAAAATGTCAATTACCGAGTTTTTTACGGATATTCCAGTTGTTCTTTTACTTATATATAAAAAGAAGATATATAAAAGTGAAAATGTTTTGTAATATTTTTTTTCTAATTAGTCACCTTCAATTGTGTCGTTACGTAAAAACTAAATTTTTAAGAAAATAAATGTTGCAACATTGCAATAAATATTTCACAAAATCAAAACGTATAATTTTCTTTATTAGGCCTACTCAGTTTTTGGCCTATGTGTGTTTACTTATGAGAGATAAGTTTGTACATGACCTCATGGGTGGGGGAGGGGGACAGAGACGCCAAAGGAACATATTTTTAATGTTTTGTTTATTTAGAAATACGAAGCCGTACATATTTGAACGTTTCTAATGGGGTTTCTAACACAGATTACACTATCACAAAAGGCGGAAACAGGAAATTCGAATCGGAACACTGGACTCATATTGTCAGTAAAGATTGTTATTTGGATATATTCATTCACGGAAACTGAAGTGAGAATTTCAAGGTAATATTTAGTTTAGCACCAATATTTATTATATTAATTAGTGGTTTTAGTACATCTTTTTTATAAAAACGTAATAAATAATTATAAAATGTATTTGTACAAGACGATTTAGTCAAGTGTATTGGAGAAGTTGCTTTATAATTCCACCTCACTACAATGTGAATTATGAGAAAGTCTGTTTTTTTTCAAATTGGAGGTTCCAAAAGGGCATTTCCATGTCTGTTTCGTATATATATATAAATATAAATCAAGTGACAATTTATTTTAATAGTTTTTAAAAGAAACATTTTGGATTTTTAAAAAAAATTTATTGTTATCGTTTAAAAATAGCGACACAAATTGTTTTAAATTTTCGTATTTCTCCTTCTTAGTTAAGTGGATTAGTTTCTATAAGATCAAAATACAAAAATTTCTTGATTTCTCTCAAAATTGAATCTAAAGATCTTTATAAAATATGGTTTAAAAAAGTCAAAACAACCTTGACAGTGGTCAGAATTCATTTCTGTATTTTCCAAATTAGTCAAATATCATAATTGTAATTTTTAGCTTTTATTTGAATTAAAAATCTTCATACTTAAAAAAATTGAACGGTCACCATTTTTTAAATTTTCAGTACACTTATAAAACGTTAACATACAAAATGCGTATACTAAACCTAAATTCAACTACTTTTCTATTTCTAAAGTTATATTTGTGTAAAAAACAAAATGGCAAATATCTGGTAAACTAAACGTTTTCAGAAATTTTTTAATTTTAAATTCTTTATCTTGACACGCAAAATCATTTATTAATGTTTGACTGGTTACTTATGGGACAGATGATAACTGGTAATTTTTTTATAAGGGTTAACTAACTTATATAAAAGAATACAAATGAAAAGAAGTTCCATTAATAAATAGTAAGGTTAGGGTTGTAAAATTAACATTTTTTGAAAAATGTTGACTTGGGGAAAATGGAAAGGGGTACAAACCAAAATAGTGTTATTTTGTCAGCATAAGGTTTACAACGAAAATTTGTAAAATTAACCTTTTTTTATTTAAATATTTTAACTAAAATACATATTATTTATCTTTTGTAACCCTATTCAGTTTAAAAAAAAGTGTCTTTACAAGTTATCACTCCTGCATCTTAATTAAAATTGAAATATAATATATATTTGATGTCATATGGAATATACACCCCTATGTCAACTATGGAAAAATACCATTTTCTTCTTTAACAAATCTAACACTGAAATGTACATAAGTACGTTTTGGAATACTGTAATTATATTCTTATGTTGATTATTGAACAATAGAAATATTTTCGTTTTTAGCCTATTTCCAAGTTAACTTTTTTTTTAAGTACTGGTACATTATTCCAATTTTGCACTTAAAACGAAAATGGAAATTAAATATGTTATGAATAGTTAATTACAACCTTGTGCTATTAGTTATTGAAACTTTTAGTTAACATATTTCATATGAAGTTAACTTTACAAGATTCCGCCTATTAAGTTAATTATATTTAGTTTATATTCTTACATATACAATAAAAAGTCAACCCTTAATATATATATATATATATATATATATATATATATATATTATATATAAACTCAAAGGAAAATATGTTATGGATTAGTATATATAACACTGTAAAAATGGCAAATTTGCTGTTTGAACTCTTTTTCAAATTTGATATTTACAAAACAGATTTGATATTACAAGTTTTTGCCTTTATAACGCTACTAGACTGAATTATAATTAAATAAGTAATCGAAATAGTAGTTACAATATAAGATTCATGGCCCATTTTGTCTATTATTTATAAAAATGATCTGATAGACTTTTATAAAATATATATCAAGAGATGGTATAAGTTACAGTATGTAAATTTTACGCATCGGCTACTTGTTTAAGTCGTAAAAAAACAAAATGATGACATGCCGTAATAAGTACATTACTAATTTGTACTAAATAGTTCATGGTTTGCTTAGTTTTTATCTCAAAACAATTCATGAAAAAATTTGTAATTAAACTGTTGCATGGTATGTCTCATATACTGTTATTACTGTTTGTAGGATACAAACTTGTAAAACAGTTTTTTTACAACAGTGTTAACGTGGGGAAAACAAAAAGGGTGTCAAATGAAAAAGTTGTATGTAAGACAATAACTTGTAGTGTTTTGAAAAATGTTAACTTGGGAAATAGAATAGGTTACAAACTATTAAAGTTGTATTTTTCTATGGGCTGCATAGGGTTATAACTCTTCCATATCAAACTAAAGTAAAATTCGATTTGAGTGATAAAAAGACAATAACTTGCAGTGTTTTGAAAAATGTTAACTTGGGAAATGGAATAGGTTACAAACTATAAAAGTTGTATTTTTCTATGGGCGGCATAGGGTTATAACTCTTCCATATCAAACTAAAGTAAAACTCGATTTGAGTTATGATATAAAGACAATAACTTGTAGTGTTTTGAAAAATGTTAACTTGGGAAATAGAATAGGTTACAAACTATAAAAGTTGTATTTTTCTATGGGCGGCATAGGGTTATAACTATTCCATATTAAACCAAAGTAAATCTCAGTTTGAGTTATAATATAAAGGCAATAACTTGTAGTGTTTTGAAAAATGTTAACTTGGGAAATAGAATAGGTTACAAACTATAAAAGTTGTATTTTTCTGCAAGCGGCATAGGGTTATAACTATTCCATATCAAACTAAAGTAAAACTCGATTTGAGTTATGATATAAAGACAATAACTTGTAGTGTTTTGAAAAATGTTAACTTGGAAAATAGAATAGGTTACAAACTATATAAGTTGTATTTTTCTATAGTTGTATTTTTCTAAAGGGTTTTAACTATTCCATACCATATAAAACTAGATTTCAGTTATAGTTATGAAATATGGGCTGAAACTTTAAAAATTACTTTTTGTTTGAAAAATGTTAAATTGAGAAAAATTGAAAACTGTACGAAAGAATAAAAGTTCTGTTTTTCTTTAGTTGGCATTGGAACAACTCTATAATAATATTAAAGTAGATTTGAGTTTATTCATAATATAGAAGCAACAACTTGTAAATTTACCCATTTAAAAAATTTAATTTTGGAAAAATTGAAACTGTACAAACATTAAAAATAGTGTTGTAACTATTCCATAAGTTACTTAAGTATATATCAGCTCTAATTTTGATATAGAAACAAAAGTTGTAAAATCATAGACAATAGAAATAATAGTTAAAATTCCACGAGAATAAATAATCTGCTACACTGTTTTGCATGCTGTAACCTCCTATGTATTAGCGCATTCTGAACGTGAACCCACAAAACTACTGCTCAACCCACACACTGAGCCTCACATTATCGTATACTAATGAATTTCTTTTTAGATATTATTTTAATGGTAAAACAGTCCTTTTCACGTTTCATATGTTCTAGGTATCTTGATAACAAATACCACACTCTAAAAATATTGTGTAGGCCTATTAATTTTAAATACAAATAATGTCAAATGTCTGAAAAAATTGTACCAAAATGAAAAAAACCATCAGCATCCATTAACTTTAAAATAGAAAAGGGCAGACTGACCTCTATGTTCTAAATATATGGTCACACATTTTAAACTGAATCCCTCGCTTCATGATCAATCTAGGCTAACCAAAGGCTACTTGACCTATAATATGTCATAAGTAAGACGATTTGCGACTAATCAGCATTTACTCGGAATCATGACTGTCTCCACAAGAATTAGGCTTCCTAGGTGAGTTTAAATTATTGAAATACTTAAAAACACCTCCCTTATCACCTGATTGTTACAGTTGCAACAAGACTGGACTAAAAAAACTATTGAACATGTTAAAGTGATGTGAACAAATCCAAGTATGGCCCTGCCAGTAGGCTACGTTTTTATTGTACGTAACTTGGACATCTGCAAATATTTTAATAAATTGAAAATCATGGCCTTTCATGTCAGCATGTGTAGAACCATTAAAGGTATAATTAATTATTTACATCAGTCCACCCAGGGGTTCTGTACAAACCACACCCTTTTGCAGTATTACTTCTAGTCGTCATAATATCTGAAAACATAATTTTCTTTAAAACAGAAAAGTTTTCTTACAAATGACAATATTCTTGTGTAATATTACCATTGTTGGGTTTTTACCTAATTTTATTACACAAGTTTCTTCAATCATGTACAAAGTGATTCATAAATAAATCTATAGTCTAACTTATAAACAAATAGGCAAAAACGATTTGCTTTCAGATTGTCTGTTTCAAATATATATATATATATATATATATATATATATTGTCTGTTTATATATATATAACTCTTTCAAATGGATGAGATACTGATTCAAAAATCGGAATATATATATTTTTAACCAAAAACCAAGGTTCAGTACATTTTTAAAATGTGTAAATCCCAAATATCTTGAAAACCATTAACTTTACAAAAAATGGATGAGACAAAATATTTTGTTCTTTTACCGACCCGTATAATATATTTGTTTTTATTGTTGACAAATGTATAACTGAGTTATCGATAAAAATGTAAATTTTATTAATTTACTACAACAACCACACTTATATTATACTTGAATTTTTCTGTCATATACAAACTACTCACAGTAATAGTAAGAAATAATTTGTGAGATAAACTTCTGGATATTGCAAAAATGGCAGACAATTAAAAGTTGAATAGCATTTTAATAAACTAAAAGATTCGTGGAGGGTTCCATTTAAAGTTTGAAGTCGCACCTCTTATGTTATAGTTTCAAAGTAAACAGGTTACTACACTTATTTCAATTACTCTGTATAGAAACATTCTTAATTTTAAGACGAGTCAATTGAAAAATAAAAATATTGCCATTTAATGTTCTGTCTCTTAACAATGATTAGGATATAATCAAAATAACTTAATTTAAATATATATATATATATATATATATATATATATATATATATATATTTAGCAGTTTGAACAACAACAGCAACAGCCATAAAAATGTAGTCAATTACACATTAAGTTCGTAACAGAATAAAAATGTAATATGAACATAAAACAAAGAATAAATGTGAATAAATTGAATAACAAAAGGAGATAGTTAAATAACAAAGGTATTAAACAACAAGTTATTTAATTTAAATAATTTAGCTAAAAAACTTATTTACTTGTGTTTTAAAAATATACACAATTTTAAAACTAAATATTTCGAGATATATATTATTCCAGTCAGCACACATTCTATTCATTTTCACTTGCTGAATAATAACTACTTAACTGACATTTTTGGTGATGATTTTGGACCATTTGTATTTATTTTTGGTGAAGTTTGAGACGAAAACTTTGTGTAACGTATTTAGTTTTAACGTGTCACTTTGTTACGAAATATACTAAGCGTTGACTTTGTCTGTTAACAATAAACTAGCCTTAATGACAATAAAGAAAATTGATCGACAGTGAAAACTAATTTCCCCGGTTATCTTAATCATTCTATACAAGGGCTGTTCAGAAAATAACTTATATTTTGTCAATGATCGAAACTAAAAACTAATACAAAAATGATATGCAAAAGTTACATACATATGTACATTATTTTTTGACATAGTCACCTTCTACATTTCGGTACTTGTCATACCATGACATCAGTTTTGGTAATCCCTAGTCAAAGAACCGGTTAGCAGGTTAGAGAGTGTTTGTTTATTGGTTTGTTTGGAGGCTGAGATACATCCACTGTTTAGATTGTCCCTTAGACAATCCCTGTTTAGAATGATTGAACAAGAAAAGTCAAACCTGCACATTCTTTGTTTTTTGTGGTCATCAGTTAAATTAATTTGTCAAGGACCCACCTTGATTATTATTTTTGAAAATCCATTTTGGTAGTAACAATTCCATATAGAATTGTTCTAGAAATCTGATGCAAATCTTCCGAAATTGTGAAATGGTGCTTTTTATGTACAGTTTGTTACCAATTTATCAGTGACAATTTAACGACGCCCTTTTCTTTCTTCATCTTGCACATTTGTATGCTCATTCCTGAATTTCATCCACCAATCTCTCACAACATTGTCACTCACAATATTATGTGATAAATTTGACACAGGCAGCAATCTGCCTTCTGGTTGCAGAAATCAAATCACCGCTTGAACATCATGACTGAAGGTAGTTGCAATAGGAGTATCCAGTTAAATTCACGCATTACTCAACAACAAACCAAATAGATTGAAAATTGATGTGTATTAAGATTAATAGTTACTGACTGTAACAACAACAATGTGTGTTGTTATGGCAATCAGCTTGTGAATATACCAGCTGATTGGAAGTTAATTTCTGAAAAGCCCTCGTAGTAAAATTTGCCTAGTTGTAAAGTTTTAACTTATAAAAAGCATTATTTTATTCAAAATCCATTTGTTAATTTCTATCTTTATATTACAGGAAGAGACCTCCTCCATGGATTTGGGTCTTGGGGCCCAGAAAAAAACATGTTTTCAAATAACCTTATTATTGCTGACTGTTTTAGTGGTGTATATGTTCTACATATTTGCTAATGTTGGCAGCAATGATTATTTGAAAATATTTCAAAACAGAGTAGCTCAAAAACATTTTGATAACTCTAAACCTACTGTTCGTAAGTAACTATGTTGTACACAATTGTTTTGTTTAAAAATATGGATCTTATTCCTACTTAGTACAATAATGTCTTTTGAATTAAAAACGCAACTAATGTATTCATTTTTTTAGTCACTTTAGACTCGTCAAATAATGCTGACAACTCAAATCCAGCTCCACAGAGAGGTTATTTAGTTTGGAATCCGCAATGCCGTATCCCAGATATAGATCCTCTACATAAATCTATTCGACAATTTATAGAAATCAAAGATCCTGTTATATGTTCATCTTTACCACCTCTTACCAAAATTGAGGGAGATTCTCTAGTGATCATTCAAGATGTAATGCATCAATACGATCCAAAGAAAAAGATCACTTGCTGTTATCAAGAAGTGTTTACGAACAGCAGTGAGCTTCGTCCTGGGGAAAACCCAGATGACTTCTATAGGTAAAACATATTATTGTTGTTTTGTTATTTATACTCAAAATAATCATATGTATTATTACACTAGATAGTAATATTATGCAAGAGGTCCTGGGTCATATTCCCATAGTGGTTTAACTAAGTACGGTCTTCACTCATTATTGTCATAAGCTATGAACGGTAGAAAATTCTGGTTTAAAAACAACAGTTACAGTGATGATATCTCATTGTCCTGAACTCACATTATCCGTCCTAAAAACCCAACCTAGATCCTAGATATAAAACAATATGGACTACTAGGAGTGGCTCTCTGAGAAGAGTAGTTCTGGATTAAGAACACACTAGAACTCCATCATAAGCTGGTCGCTTGATCTTTCAGAGCGATGATCAATACCCATTGTGTAATTTAGTAATGAAAAATAGTTTTTAAACATTGAACTTTAAAGTAAAATCAGTAAAAATAACGCCTTAGTATGACCGTAAAATTGAGATTTATAATTTTAACATGAACAATTAAGAAACTGAGACTAATAACTTTATAAATAAAATAAAGAAAAATAATGTAAAACATAACAAAAGTAAAACATAGTTATAACAACTTAAATATGAAAACTATTGTTCTTAAGAGTTTGAATAAAAATGAACTTGCAGATGGAATGTTATAAGTAGAGCCATTTTCTATTAGTGAAATAAAAAATAAAAGGAACTTTATGAACTTTATGTATACTTTAAATATAAAATATGTTTGTCATTAGGAATCTTGTTCTATAATTTGTTTATTTTAAAATGTACATATTTCAGGATAAGTTAAGCAAACCGCTTAATAAAAATATGTAAGTATGTTTAATATATACAAAAATAAATAAATAAATATGTAAATAAGTGTATGTATTTCAGAAACATTTCATGATCATTTATCATATATGAATACATTTTCCCGAAATTCACGACCCAAGAAAAGAGTAAAATAAATAAGTGTGTGCTTTTCCCACAGCTGGCGCCTGAAAATTGAAAGTAAATTAACTTCTTGGATAAAATAAATTCTTCCCAGTATAAGATTTAAAGTTAAAAATAATGATAATAATAATTTCAAGTCTTCAGTTTTAATTGCAAGGTGATAAAATTTATTATTACAATATGTGCAAGTGTAAGAAGCTCTTGTGGCTTTCTGTTGTTCATTTGCTGTTGACAAGTTAGAAGGTTTATTTTTAAGCTATGGTTGGCTGAAAATAATTTTTGAATATGAATTTTTTTTCTTTTAGAGAATAAATTTGAAATAACTAGCCTAGTCACAAAATCTTCCCTAATGTTATCTCTTACATAGAATGTTCTCACAAATTAATAAATATATTATAGAGGATCAAAATTGTCTTTATGAATGGATTGAATCAATTTGTATCAGTTTCATTTAATATAACACAGATTTAGTTTTGTTTAATGGCAGACTAAGTTTTGTTTCTCATTGACAACATATTTAACAACATGATCCCTAATTACAAATTATATTTACACTTTGTTATTGTTTCTGCAACAACAAAAGTTAAAAAAAATACCAGAACTGTCACAAGAAACATTAAAAACTGACGTTATAACCACAACAAGAACAATAAAGTAAGCCTGTATGGTGACACATGATAGCCTCATCCAGTGACATCATTTGAGTGGTAAAGCATGCAGGCCTAATAGTTATAATACACTCTGTTTAATTCCATTCATACTCGTGGGAAAGACATTTTATTTGTTCGTTGTTTGTTGATGCGATTGTTTGACATTTTTAGGTATAAACAGACTATTTACTATCCTCAAAATTGGTTAATAAATTATAGGCGACTTTTACAATGATCTTCTATTTTATTTTTAATTCTAATTAATATCTTGTACTGTACCTATTTTTAGTTCCACACTTTCAAATTTTTGTTTCTGTTTAGATTGTCACCATGTAAGACATTTAAGAAATCTATAAAACTTCGTAACGAACAATATCTGTTGGTGAAATGTGTCTCAACAAAAGGAAAATCTAAGAAAGACGTATATGAAAATATGCATGCAACCATCAAAATAACACCAGAAGCCAAGTTAAAAATAAAACAATCAAATTCTACAAACGAACAAAAAATGAATGTTTTAATAGTTGGTTTTGATTCTGTTTCCCGACTTAATTTGATTCGCACAATGCCTCACACTGTTTTATTTCTAAAAAGTCAAGGTTGGATTGACCTTCGAGGCTATAACAAAATGGAGGATAATACATGTCCAAATTTCTTAGCAATATTAACGGGCTTATCGCCTAAACAAATACGAAACTATTGTTTTCCCAAAAATAATGAAACTTTTGATGAAACTCCTTTTATATGGAAAGACTATGCTAAGAACGGTTTTATCACAGCTTATGCTGAGGATGAACAATGGATAGGAACGTTTAATTATCACAAAAGTGGGTTTAATAAGCCACCAACTGACTACTATTTACGGCATTTTATGTTAGCTGCAGAAAACCATATGAAAATTCAGAGAAAAGAAGGATTAAAGTATTGTTTAGGTCCTACTAGTGCCTCTGATCATGTACTTCAATATGCTGTTGAATTTGCAACAGTGTTTAAAAACAATCAATTTTTTGCATTGTTTTGGATGAACAGTTTTAGCCATAATAATGTAAACAGACCTTCATCTATGGACATCAGAATATTGAAGTTCTTTCAAGATTTAACTGAAACTGGAGCCTTGAATAACACTTTTATTGTTTTTTTGAGTGATCATGGTATGCGATTTGGTCCCATTAGAGAAACATACGTAGGTTGGATGGAAGAGAGATTACCATTCATTTATTTATGGGTACCTCAATGGTACAGAGACAAACATCCAGAACATTATAATAATTTAATTAAAAATGGGGACAAACTAACATCTCCTTACGATTTGCATTTAACTCTTCAAAACGTTTTGCATAATACACTGAATATGAAAATAGATTCCTGCCCAAAATGTATGTCTTTATTTAACGAAGTACCTTGGAACCGTTCTTGTAATGATGTTGGAGTCACAGAGCATTGGTGTACCTGTTCTGAATTCAGAAAAATACCGATCGATGGTCCAATAACAAAATATATGGCAGATTATATAATTTCTGAAATTAATAAAATACTGACCAATGGTAAACATCTAGTGGGGAACAATTCAACGTGTGCTACATTAAAAATTAATAGAATATTATCAGTTAGGATGAAATCATTGGAAAGTAGAGAAAATTTTAATGATTACAAAATTATATTTGAAACTACCCCCGGTGAAGCTATGTTCGAAGCATCTGTCAGGGAAAAAAAACAATTTCAGTTGTTAGATACGATAAGTAGAATTAATTTTTATGAAATACAGAGCAAATGCGTGAATGATACATTTTTAAAGAAATATTGCTACTGTGTGAACAGGTAAAATGATGCAAGTTTTGGAATTGTTTCATGCTAAATGATAAATTTGAACTGAATTATAACATAATTAGAAGCAATTATTGAAGTAATTTTATAACAAGCGTCACCAGGCCTTCGACACTCTGTAAGTAGTTGCAACAGTTGTGCAGCAGTGCGGCCAGGACAGGAGATTTATTAACACATTTGAATAATCCTAAGGTAAAAAGAGTCTCGAGAAATATTGTAAATTTAAGGAACAATTTGAGACTATTTTCTGTCAATAAAGACTGGTATTTAACCTTAAAACGTTTTGAAAATCAAGAAAAATAAAATACAATTAATAATTAAAATTTATTTGGTGAGAATTTGTGTTATGTTTAATCTAAGAAGTATAAAACTCTGAAACAAAAACCCAGTCTTTGTAATGGAGGTTATTTGGTTCTCAAAGTTGAATATGTAGGTGCAATATCAAGGCCATGTTGACAGTGATTTTATTGTGATGGTATTGACCATCATGCAAGTACTCTTCCAGAACAAACTATTAATAATAATAATGAGTTTGTTAATGTTTTTTGTTGGTTGAGAGACTTTGGAAAGGTGATTAAAAAAGGACTGTGGCTGTGGGTAAAATATTGAGTCAAGAGCTGCCTATGGACTACATGTAGTGCAGAATTTTGCCAAAATGTCTAATCATAAGACTCCTATAAAAAATATCTCGCTTTCTGTGAATTCTCTTCATTTCTAAAAATGTCAGTTCAGACTACTTATACTATATAATTCATTAAATAAAAATGAATTATAGATTCTGTCTTCAGTCAGCTACTTAAATCAGAGTAAGCTATATGAACCAAATTTTGATGAAATGAATCATGGACTCTTAGAATGTCAAATATCTCAATATTGGTCTAAATAATATTGATAACATTTTAGTAAAATGAAAAGGTTTATGTCATGCCACATGTTTAAAAATGTTGCTTTGTAAATTGGACTAAAAAGAAACTGATGGTAATTTTGAAGTATTCAATTTTGTAACACATCATCTATTTATTCACTTTTTGACCAATGACACACCAACTAATATTTTTGAAGAAAGTTAGATAAAAATAAAATAATATCAACTATCATAATTACCTATAATATTATTTTGATGAAATGCCTTTGATCTCTGCAACAAATACTGTATTAGACAAAAATTCAAAAACCCAAATCTGTTGGTAAAGAAATAATAATTCTAATTTTGATAGTAAACATTTCTGTATTGACAATTATAATATTCATATAAAACAAAGCGTATGTTTTAAAAATAATACATAATTATAATTATGTTTACATAGTACATATTATAACATACAATACGTTTAATATGTTAATATATACTTACTTATATTAATCTTTGGCATTTATCACTTCATCGTTGGCACCATATTATTTACATTAGCTCTGTTTACTTGTAAATAATATTATACCTTTAAATATATTTTCATGAGTGTGTGTGTGTTACTGAAACGTATATACTTAAAAATAAAAAAAGTTAGCCATTTATAATATTTGATCATTTGTTATGACCAATTGCCAGTTTGTCCACTTGTTAAGCATTTTATAATTTGTTAAAGTGTGAATTGATTTGTTTTATACATACATACATACACACATACATATATGTATATATATGTATATTTCCAACCTTCATTAACATTTAAAAAAGTTAAATCTGTCACCTACTAGATGAAATTCTAATTGTTAAAAATTTAACAATTGTTTGTGATCTTGAACTTCATTGAATAGGCCGAAAAATATATTTATAAATATGTTCACAAAGTTGGTACATATGTTTTATACCCTTAATACCAACTAAAGTGATTTAAGACAATATTATGCTAATTTTAACAGTTGTTGGACAAACTGGTGGTTAATGTTTGTAAAGATTAAAGTATTTAATAATCATATTTAAATCACCAACAAAATTTGTTATATATACATTCATACATTCAGACTGACAATAGACTATATACAATGTGTGGTTAACTGTGACACAATCAATTGCATTATATGTAGCAATTAATTATATTAAATTGTATAACTTTATACATATATACATATATTGTAGTAAAAATAGAATTTTATTCATAGAACATCAATATGTATTTTTAACTATTTGACAGATTATAAACAAAATTAACTAATGGTCATTTGGATAAAATAAGAAAATTGTTATCATGATCATAATAATATGTTTTATAATCATACGTTGGGTAAAATTTTCCTATGATCACGAACACTTAAAAACAATTAAACAATTAAATTTTTCGTCTTAATGACTATTTATATTTTGTGCTGGTTAGACTAATGACGATGAGAGAACAGCTTGGAAAAAATAACAATAACTACAGAGCTTGATACACTAATCTTAAATTTTAAAAACCCAGCTTCAATGACTATAACTGAATATGCTAAACTGCTCACTTATATTTAAAAACATTTAAGTACAAATCAAATTTGAATTATTATCAAAAATTAAAATCGAAAATGATCAAACAATAGTACATTAGTATAACAAAAATCTATTAAAGAATCATAATTATAAAATAAAACTATCAGTTATTACATTAAAAAAATTTAAACATTTAAATATACAACCAAACTTTGTAAGTCATATAGGTTATAAAATTACAACTTTTATGGAATAGAATCATCTCTAAGGTATTACGTAGATCAGTAGAGTTTGGTTTATACATTAAGATAATTATAATATATTTAATAATTTTACGAAGCAAATAGTCAATCAATAATTAATTAAGCACTCTGATTTTCACAACGAGCAAACACCCAAAGAATATAGTGTCTGCCAATATAAAATCTTAAAGTAATTCCAATAAAGGCTAAATCTATGGTTTTTACGTTAAAACGTGAAATAAATAAATAAAAACTTCACGTATCATTAGAAGTAAAAATTCAACTCTGTGGTCTTTTTTAATAATGAAATTGTCTCAGTGCTGTTCTGTAACTATTTTAAAAAAATTTAGTTTTTCATCCATCCTAAAAGGATGCCTTTTGGGGTCTTCGAAACAGATGATCCAAAGGGTCTTTTGCTTACAGAAACAAGGAATTAGAAGTATGGTTCTTTTGAGTCACCATCATTCTTGTACAGATGCATTCAAAACATTTCGTATTCTAACTGTACCCTGTATACATATATTAGAAGTTAATTTATATTATAATTTTAAGAGCTCATTAGCTCAATACTAATAATATTAATGTGTAAGCAAATAATAGCCATAGCAAATATGATTTCCAATGATAACAGCATAATATGCTGCCTTTTGAAGAATTCAAGGATTAAATAACGCAATAAAGCTAAAGTTTCAAAATTATTTTAGTAATATAAATGTGCTACAATTGTTTCGCCTTGCGGCATCATCGGGCTACAATTGTAGCAAGGCGAAACAATTGTAGCTCATTTATATTATTAAAATAATTTTTAAACTTTAGCTTTATTGCTTTATTTAATCCTTGAATATGGGGTTTCAACAAGAAATATCTGCTGTTACATTAAAATTGATAAACATTTTGAAGATTTGCCATCTGAAGTTGGTCTCCCTATATAAACAACTTGCCTAAGAGTTTAAAGAAATAACTGAACTTAGAATATTTAAAAATAAATTAAAGCAGCTGGTGAAAACTAAAGCTTTCTACTTGATCAAGAAGTTTCTTAACTACGTTATGATAATCTACATTTTATGTTTCAACCAAATTAATTGTTATTATAAAGTTGTTAAAACTGGTAATATTGTTTATTACTAAGTTTATATCTATTTTACTTTGTGTATTTTAAAGATAAGCTAACTTTTATATTATCTATGTTTTTATATGTTGATGATAGGGTATTTCTGTACAGAAATAAAAGTATTAAACCATAAAAGATCTTGTTCAAGATTTACTGTGCTGCATCTAATCGTGGTTTGAATTAAGTGATAAAGATAATTTTAATTTGAAAAACGAAAATAGTTTTGAAGGTGATTTTATGTAATACAAAATTTTACGTGATTTACATGGTCACTGAAACTTACAAATTATAAAGTCGGTTACAAACTGTATATTTTTTTTATTTTATTTTATAAAACGTTAAGTATTAGCTCTATTTCACTAACAGAGCTAGTACTGAAAATTTTATAAAATAAAAACATTTTTTCTTCCTTTTAATTTAGTATAGTTACACAAAAAAAAAATAACAATTTGTATAGAACAACTTTGATATAACCAAATAACGTAACCTATAGAAAATTGATTTTATTTTATAAAGTTTTAAATATTAGCTCTATGTCAGCTATAATTGAACACACAAAAATTTAAAAAAAGGAGTTCTGAGGGGTGTACAGTGGAATAATAAAGATAGTAGTAAGGGTTAAGCTGTTTCCAGTCGTATAGCCTTCTTCTCTCTATTATATTTTCAGCATCTTTATGTACGAACGAATAATAACTGTAGATGATAACTTGGTTATGGAAATATAATCATTGTTGTATTTGCTTGTTGTAAAATTAGAATGCTTCATTAATTATTGATAGCAAATTTTCTACAATTTTTGGTCAATATATTTATGTACATATTTTAATACATTGAAAATAATTAATGTCCATTACTATATATCATTGCTACTCTGCTACTATGATTTATATTAAGATTATTGAAAATACCGAAATTTATTCTTCATATACAAAACTTTATTTAGTTGATTTACAAATAGCTTACAGTTAAAGATGTGTACAAAATAATTTTGGTATATTACTTTTTTTATTTATACCAAAAAAGTATAACTTATGTACTCATCACTTATAATCGACCAATCAAAGTAAGGTCCTGTCTTAATTTGACAATTTAGCGTTTTGTTTATATGTTTATTATGTAGTTAAGGCTAAACACCTATTAAATCATTAAAAAAAAATATGTATGAAATTGTTTGTAACAAGGCCAAATGATGTATGTACAAGGTTATTTAATTTTCCATTTTAAAATGTCATTCTAAAGTTACTACATGATTCTAGGGCATGGATATGGATGTTCCGATTAGAAATAGATTGTGCTTTGAAGTTTAAATATATGCCTAATGATGTGAAAGAGGCCTAATGAGTCTTTTAAGAATAATAAACTCACAAAACGTTTAATTATCAAACGCGTTTCAACGATAATCACCATCCTCAGTGATACATTAGCTATAACAAACCAATTATAACAGAACTATGTTTTTTCGTTCTTTGAGTGGTGTTTTGTCCGAGTGTGTAGTAGATGTGGTACTATTAATGTTAATTCTTAGTCAATGAATAATGTTGAGTAATGTTATATAATAGGCAGTAGCCATATTAGATTTACAAGAACGATTTATACAATGTATTACTGTTCTTAGGGTCATTAGTTATGTGAACGGTTAAGTAAATTTGGGTTTAGTTAAAGTAGATAGTTGTAGAATAGTACTTAATGTTTTTTTTAAGAGTGCACAGTACAAGATATCAAATATAGATGTCTGCAATTTTACAATTTGAAATTTAAAGATGTAAATTCTCAATATTACCAATAGTGTATACACGTAAACAACAATGTGATTTAGTTAAAAACAATCAATGATATTATTACGAATTATGAATTAGGCTTTTCTTCCAAATTTATCTTTGGACACATATATCTCAAATTAAAATAAAGGTTGCTAGAAATATAATTTTAAGTATAATTAAATATAAATATAGTGACATAAAGCATTGTATCCTACTGCTATTATTTTCATCATCAAACCCTTTCGAGTTTCTTGACTGTGACATTGAATGTCTTTTTTTAAAGACATGATGTTGACAAATGTCAAACTAAACTTTAATCACTTATCAAATTTCTTTATTTCTTTTTTTTCAACAATCAAATATAAACATTTAGTAGACATATAATAAGCTATATACATTTACATTTTGATTGAATATGTTAATAACAAAGATTATTGACAAAAATATATTCCAATATATTTATAGATGCTACACAATTAAATAATTCAAATGTAAAGATTAAACAATTATTTATTTTGGAATGTATTTATATTTAAAACTTGGTTAAGCTGAGTATGTCTTTTATATTAAAATTAAACACAACAACAATTATAAAATAGATACTTATTTATATATATATATATATATACAATGAATATTTACAAAATTATATATAAATTAATTTTAGACTTCCATTGAACATATTGTAGAGTTATAATTAATACTGATGTCTTGGTTATATAACAATTTTATAAACTTCTACCAACAAATTTACTTCAAATTTATTTTAACCAGTGTTACTCTATTTTAAACAGTTGAAATGTATTTAAAATACTATTTTTAGTATCTTTTATTGAGTCTGTAAAAATAAAAACAGCAGTATGGCAGTTTTAAACTTTCCTACAAGGTTCGTTTTGTTTTACATTTTTGTAGAAGGATAGTAAGCTCATGTGTTTTCCATGAATGGTAGGGCATAACTACAAAAAGTTTGGATCTACTTCCTTTGTGCAGATCCTACTTCTTCGTGTAGCTACACCTGGTAAATTCTCCGTCTAAAGGAGCAAGTTTAAATTTAGTGGATGATGTGAAGTCTACAAAACAAACAAATACCTTTTCCCTACAGTTTTTAGTAGGTATTATTTTAAGACCAACCTGAATCTTTTGAGTTAAAATTAGTATATTTTTAAGCGATAATTAATATATTATCGTTACAATTTTACTTATATGATTGAGTGATACATCTTTTGAAAGGTCAGTTCATAATAAATACTATTGTGAAAACATACTTCCTATTTTACCCTTTAATTAAGAATGGTGGGTAGTGGAAGATAATTTTTTTCTTCTTAATAAATACCTACTAATATATTCCATTATACCACCATTTTATCAAACTGACTTAATTCTTATAGTAGTAGTTTTTGTTATTTTCTGTTATTTCTTTTTCTTTTTTTTCTCCCTTTTGTATTTTTCTTCTTTAAATTTTTGGATTCTCAGATTCATGCGACACAGAAGTTTGGGAAATACCTCTTCAAGATTGTTTGGTCCAAGTCTTACAAAGTTATAAGTACTTACTGAAGTAAAGAAAATACTATGATAACATTTTAATAGTATGTTTTTTTAATGGTTCTTGATTTTTTGAATCCTAGAGAGATAATTTACAACTATATCGAGCTACAATTGTGGAAACACAGAATGATGTTCGTCAGGCTCCATAATTTTTCTATACCTTATCTGTATTGCCAGAACGACTCAAAACTTCATTTGAAGTAGATGTCTCATAGAATGGTTAAATTTTGGTCAAAGTGACTTAATATTAAAACTGGTGGTCAATTTTTCATGTGGAGACTGGCTTTATTGTGTTAGTCTGCAGACATAACTTGCAAAATATATTATAACTTGTTATTTTATAAGAAAGATATCGAAAATATAAATTCAATATACAAAATATATATTCTGATTGTTTGTATAAATTTTATATAACAACATTAAAAAAAAAATATATTTTTTTAATCTTTTACAAATTCAAGATTTACAAAAGATGCATCCTATTTTAGTGCTGATTGTAAAAAAAAATCATATGAAATATTAATCAACAAAAATTATTTAACATGTAGTGACATGGAAGTGGAAAAGTAATAAATTACGGCATGCGTCCAATAAAAAAAAAATCTTTAAAATATAACCCAATTTCATTATCTATCATTGTGTTCAAAAATTTGTTCTAAACATTCCTTTTATTCAGTTATGAAATATTTCTATAAAAATATGTACACATTAGAACTACAAATAACTTGGTGGGAATTAATCTTCAACGCAATGTTTAGACTAGTTTGGGCTTCTACTGTCAGTGTGGAAATATACTAATCAAACCAATTATTCATTGTAACTTCACACAATCAATACAAATTTATAAATTACGATTTATATTTCAATTGGTACCAATTTTAAATTGATACTGTACAAGTTAGTGACAGTTCTATCAATATTAACAATCTATTGCATAATCGTCAATTTTTTGATGATGCCACCATAGAAAGAATTTGTAATAATCATCTATGTTTAATGAAACTCAAAATATGTGTCCGTTATCATTGAGTACAAAATTGACATTATCCAAATCATCCTACGAACAAAATCAATAACAAATTTAGATTTTTGTATTTCTTAACTGATTTTGATGAAACTAATAAATGAAGCTTAAGCACATAAACTATTTTGAAGTTGTAAAGTTTTAACTAAAAATAACTAAATCAACAAATAAAAACAATATGACACTACAGTTGAAGTGAAGAGTATTTCAGTTGTAGTGAAGAATTTATAGAGAGAAGCCTTAAAGTAAGAAAATAGAACACAGCTTGCGGTGGCGATGTACCACTGATATCTCTCTTTAAAAAACTTACGAGTATACTCAAAACATACAGAATAGGTTCTTACTCGCAGCTTACATCCAATGAGTAGGAAAATTAAATGTTTCATTTTAAATCACTGCTTCTGGTTGGAATGTGATTGATTTGTTCTGGTCCTGTTTGTAGTTGTAGTAAAACAATAGTTGAATTTTGTTTTTCAATGTTATTCTCAATTCCACTTGAAATTTTGTGAATTAACACCCAGTTCCGTAAAAAGGAGTTAGTAGGCCCCCTACTTAGACAACTGTTTTCATTTTTTATTTAGTTGTAGTTATACTGGAGTTAATAAATAAGGATTAAACTATTGTTTTATCTCTGTGAACATTCTATCATTTCATCTCTAGAGATACATGGCATAATTAATAATAAATACACGAGCACAGAGAGTATGGACAGAATTGTTCACTAGAGTACAACCAGCGTTAATCACTTCTGTATGTTTTGCCGACATTCACCCTTACCTTAAACCCAGATTCTACTATATATCATTACGAGGGGGGAAATGTATTTAAATTACAGCTTACAAGTAATAAGAAAACTGACATAGTTAAATGCATACAGGGTTAGTAATTTCTTCAACGCCAAAGATTTTTACTTCGAACTTTTGTATAACGAAATACATTTTAACTCTCTTTTCAAGACCGTTATCTCATCCAAAAATTTAGTTTAAATAAAAATCACCATTTCAAAACTCTCTCGCCATCTAAACTTTATCAATCAATATTCTTTTCCAAGTGTGTGCGTGGTTAAACATCTTTCACCTTCAAATGGTTTGATTTTTACGTTTTGTTTAAGACTTCATGTCTTCAAGAATTGACACAGTAACAATATTTTCTTAAATATGCATCATGCATACATTTACTTTGCATCCCATAAGCGTTAATCCTACTGATTGTATCAAGCAGCTGGAAGTTATGGGCATGTCTAATAGTAGCCTCGAACAGGGCTTGACCTGGTAATGTCTCAAACAACACTATATACTCGTCATAACCTAACTTCCTTTCGAAAAGTTTACTTCTCACTGATAAAATACGTTTCACACTTAAATTAGCACATTTTTTATTGTTGACGATAAAATTTTTACCACTTACAATAATTTTATTAATCTCATCGAGAGCAAATTTAACCATAGCTTTTACAGATTGGCCTTCAGTAGATAATGTCCTGTATTCAGAACAAGTACACCAATGTTCTGTAACACCGACATCAGCACACGAACGATTCCAAGGTATTTCATCGAATAAAGAGAAACATTTTGGACAACCAGCAGAGCCATTGGTGTGGTTGTTATATAATATATCTTGAAGCGTTAAATGCAAATCGTACGGAGACGTTAATCTGTCTCGGTTTTCAATAAAATTATTAAACTTTTGCGGATATTTTTCTCTATACCATTCTGGTACCCACATGTAAATAAACGGTAATCTTTCCTCTAACCAACCGATAAACGTTTCTCTAATTTTACCAAATCTCATACCATGATCACTTAAAAACACAACTAATGTGTTATTAAGAGCTCCACTCTCTGTTAAATTGTTAAAAAATTGTAACATTCTAAGATCCATCGATGAAGGAGAGTTGACGTTGTTATGACTAAAGCTATTCATCCAAAATAAACCAAAGTATAGCGTGTTCTTTAACTTTGTTGCCAAATCTAATGCATATTGGAGAATATGATCTGAAGTTGCTGTAGGACCAAGACAGAGATTTAAATTGTCTTTCTTTTTAACTTTCATAAATTTCTCCGCAGCTAGCATGAAAGGACGTAAATAATAATCAGTAGGTGATTGATAAAAACCACACTTGTGATAATTAAACGTTCCCATTAATGGTTCGTCTTCCCCATAAGCTGTTACGTACCCTTTATTGGCATAATCTTTCCAGATAAATGAACAATTGTCAACTGTATCTTTAGTACTGGGATAGCAACCTTTAGAACTTTTTATTTGTTTTGGAGATTGTCCAGTTAAAATAGCCATAAGATTTGGAAACGTATTATCGTCCATTTTATTATAGCCTTTAAGATCCAACCAACCTTGATTTCTCAAGAAAGACAGTGTTTGTGGCATTGTCCGAATTAAATTCAATCGAGAGATGGAATCAATACCGATCAATAACACGCTAATTTTATCTTTACTTGCAGTTTCAGATTTTATAATTTTATTTTGTATATGTGATGTTATTCCAATTCTAGCGTGCATGTTTGTGTAAACATCTTTGCGCTTTGTTGATGTTTTATAGATGCTACATTTCACCATGATGTATTGTTCTTCTTCGGTAAGCTTTACAGAACCATCAAATGTACGACATGGTGTTATTCTGAAATAAAAAAGTCAATCTTTGTGTAAAGATGTAGAAAGAGATATAGAATAACAAAATCATATTTTTGAGACTACAATTTATCTGATTTCTTATGAAGTTTAATTAAAATAAGTTTGCTTATTTATTATACAACACTGTGATTTTTTTTTTTGTGTGTGTCAAGGCTTTGTATAGTGAAATGCTAGGAACTTATGGTCTTATTTTCCAAAAATTTAGATGACTAAATTTGTTTTCAAACTGATAGATTTATTTTTCAGACACGTCTAAACCCGAGTACATGAAAGATTATGTGCTGGATATTGAGAGCTGAAACTTAACAATGTGTTAAAACGTAAATCGTTCAAACGGGAGATAAAAAGCAGAGTATCCAGTTCTGTGAGCCTGTTTACAGTATGTACTATACAAAAGCCATTTGATTGTTTTACACATTGAGCTTTATCCTATCCTTTTAATTTCCTACATTTATATCACCTTAAAATAGAGCAATTGACAGCAATATTTGATTGGAAAACTTCACACAAGAAATTTAAACTAAATCAGCAATTTACGATGCAATGTATGGCAGAAAACAACAAAAGCCGAAGGTTAACAATAAAAATAGGTGGACTATAGCAAACACATCCTTCATTTTCATCTTAAAAACCAAAAGTAATGAATAATAAAAATAATATTGTAATTTGATAGAAATCTCTCCGTTTGTGTGAGAGATTATCTAAAAAATAATTACCTAAAAAATTAGGTTACATCATAATATAACAACTTAAACCTGAGTCTGTCGTCATACATAAGTAAAAATATTTTTCTCCCAGTATATAACACACTAAAATAAAATAGCTGAGACTAAAGGTGAATGAGTTGATCATATACAAGAGCATCTGGTAATGAATTTTTATTACGAAAAACTTTTAATGTTACCCAGAAGAGTGTTTTTAAAATTTCTATTGCATAAATGGCTGCACTGGTAAATTTTCTTATTTTTTTATTACTTATAATATTGAATAGTCAAAATTTTAAACGAAAAATTACAATTCAAAGCAATACTTGCTCAACTTCATGTAATTAATAAATTAAATGAATCCAAAATTAAGGATAAAAATTTACTTTAAAATTCTGTCACTTTAAAAGGGTATTCTTTATTTATAAGTACTTTCTGAAGTATAAATTTATCATATAACCTGAAGTTTTGGTCACTACTCTATTTCAATAATATTTTGAGTGTTATCTAATACCAAGTATACATGAAAGTAGCAAAATTTCTTAGCGAAAACATTCATGATAACAATACCTATCGCCTATTCATGACAATAGCTATAGGTAACAATACCTATTCATGATAAGTATCGCCTAAAATCACACAATTCTCTTGAATGTTCACAACTTAGCCTAGGCATCGTAAACACAATCACTAATACAAACGTAACATTTTAATTTTGGAGACTTTAATCTTTATAGGCTTGTGCCAAAACTGTCAATGTAATGTCTGTAAGTATCATTCCAAGCAATATCAGACAAGACTGTACTTCCTCTTCCAATCAACTCCCCTCTTGCATCCCAACAGCTACAGCTCTTACCAGAACCACAAATCTATTACAATCCATGTTCCTGACAATCTCTCTAAACTTTTTCAGTATCACACAGTAACCCCCTGTCTTGCCCAAAGTCTCTCCATCTCATTCTAAATAAAATCTTCTTTTTACCGCCCAGCTGTAGCAAACTTATCTTAGAACTTGTAAATTAAAATAAAAGATGTAGTGAAATGGATTCAATCCAATGTGATCCGTGTCCATTATTAGTTTATTTTTCTTATATTATTTCTTCCCCTTTCTGCAGTTTATGATAGACCTCTGATAATTTCTTATTTATTGTTTTTTTTTTATAATTAGAGGAAAGAAGAATAATGAATCTTATCAGCAATATAAAAGTAAGCTTTACAAGAAAACCCAACACTAAAATGCCCTATCATTTTTTCCCGCCGTATACAAAAATAAATTTGTATGGCTTAGTCAACATAGAACAATATTAAATAAACTGAAATACAATTACAAAATAACACAGTAGACCTTATAAGAAAATTAAAATCTATAATGAATTAAAATACAAAATACAATAATAAAAACATTTCCTACAAAACTCAGTAGACCTTATTTATAATCATTGCAGTATAAAAGTAATATGCCTGGACATAAATGACAGCACCCTAGAGCTGTGACAGCTATAACGGAAGCGGGAGGGGGGTGAGAGAGTTTATTAAATACTTTTGGAATTGCCCTAGATGAGCTGAAAAAATAGGAAGGGGGTTGGAGAAAATTTGTAAGTTAAAGACAAAATGAAGTTTGTAAACGAGATTTTGAGACTATTGCTGTCAAAGACTGACATTAAAGCCATAAATGTAATTGAAAAAAAAAAATTTAAACGTGTATAATAATATATGTATTATACTTTATATAAATTTACACATCATGTTATACAGCTTGAGCTTTTAAAACTATAATGTTATAACATTAATTTTATGGCAGGAGCTCGAGATATTTCAATGTTTACAAACAACTCTAAGGGGCTCACGGGACATGGCAATCCCAAGAGATACCAGCCAGATCGACTCCATTTTTCATGGGTTAGATCTCTCTCTTTCATCTTTCATCTTTCCTATAAGATCTCATTTCACCAAATCTTGTTCTCTTCCGACTATGAAGGCTCATTAATTAAGGACAAGAGGTCTTTATTTTATGTTATCTTACTTCCTTTTTTTTATAAAGCGTAGCAATGACATTAAATAATTTTTTTTAACGGATTATTCTTTCATGAGCCCACCTTTTGTAGATCCTGAACCCAAACTGGCTGTTTCGAGACAAACAGTTAGGACTATGATCAAAGAATGAGCACATAAGTAGTGAGAGAGAGAGAGAGAGAGAGAGAGAGAGAGAGAGAGAGAGAGAGAGAGAGAGAGAGAGAGAGAGAGAGAGAGAGAGAGAGAGAGAGAGAGAGAGAGAGAGAGAGAGAGAGAGTGAACCGTAGACAGTCAAAGATTTATTTAAGAAGACCTGATGATGGTAGAAGCAAATGGCTTATAGGTCTAGGTAAGAAGGACGTAAGGGTCAAAATCAATAGAAACAAATTTGTCGGAAACATCAAACACTCATATAATTATTTGCCGGAAGACACGAATTTCTTCAAGATACATGATGATAGGTATTTTATGGGACATTGTCCATTGAATAGGGATCTTTCCATGATGGACACAGAATGAATATTATCACTGTGACAGATGTGGACTGAAGGGAGCAGTGGAGCATTTTGTGGCTCTCTGTGAAGGATATGGCAGAGCAAGACATGAAGTACTGGGACATACTGAATGTAGAGGAACAACAAGAGATTGCTTTTCCTGAGCTGCACGATTTGTCAAAAAGAATGAGTAGACTTGGCAGTATTTATCTAGACTTTTCTGGATGATGGGTAGAAAGGGCCCATGAGGAGTAATTATTGGGACATATAGCCTCCCTCAATACAGAATAGAATTTGTAACATTGTTGTGTGACTGAATATTTAAGAACTTTATAATTTATATTAATGAAAAACACAAACAAATGATTTAATTTTTTTAAATGTACATAAATATACTTACTTGTAAATGTCATCAGGTTTCAGTTTATCTCGGGGATATTCGCTATCATTTCTGTAAATATGCTTGTAACAACATTTCAGTGTTTTGTTTGAAGAATAATATTTTACAGCTTCTGGTATGATAACCAGATGGTCTCCTTTAATTTGTGTAAGAACAGGCACTGAAGAGCAGTCAAATGGAGCTTGTGTTTTCAACAGTCGTCTGATTGACTCGTGGTAAGGATCAATATCTGGGATTCGACAACTAGGATTCCAAACCAAATATCCGTCTCTTGGTGCTTGACTCAAATTATATGCAGCTTCATTTGGGTCTATCATATCTGAAAGTAATAATTATATTAGTTAAATTTAAAAGATGAATTATTCTTTCACGAGGAACAACAGTTTTTCAATATGTGGTTAATTATTTAATAGACACATAATAAATTGTTGGGGGGGACAATGTTTGTCAACACAATTTATATTTTGTTGCATAAATTTACATAATTAAAAATTGTTTCTAATTCAAAACTTTTTTCTTTTTCGTAACGTCTAAGTTACTGTCAATTTGATAAATATCCAGTTAATATTCATAATCACAGGTTATTGTACAAATTAAGTAATGATATTGGTTAATGTTTTTTAAAAACCTCTTTTTAAACACCTTAATGGTGGTGATTATTATTATTAATAACAGGTTAATGTAAAAAATTTAAAAACAACAAACATTACATATCACGTTAACCTAAAGTGTTGGTTTTATTTATAATTAACTGGTTTTAATGATTTTTTTAAAACTAAAATAATTTATCACATTAACGAATAATATTAGTTGTTTTGTACAGAGATGGTGATTATGTATATTATCCAGATAGATCAAATTACCAGTACTATATATAATGTAATTGTGTGATATCCATAACTAGCCTTTTAGCCAACATGATTTTAACCATTCAAAATTGAAACAAACTAGGAATGTTATTCACCTTACCTTTATCTTTATTATTCATGTCCCCCGCAGGGGGATGCAGACTAACTGCAACTTATAAGAGGGGGTTGGCGTCCCTCGCAGTCCCCAGTCAAACGCTCACAACACATAGACTATCATCTATATAAACATACACCCAGTTCACATATATACATTTTCTTACTTTCACCTTTACTTAGGGTTTTATCGCAGGGGGGTGCAGACTATCTGCATCTATTGAGAGAAGTTTAGCGTCCTCGCGGATCCTGAGCTATACAGGGGTGGTACAATAAAATATCTTCTCCGAATATACACATATACAACACTCATACATATTTCACAATTCGTAGAGGCTGTTATACTTCACGATTCACATGGATACATACACACTCTACATTCATGTATAGGGATTAGTTTTTTGACTGTGCAGAGCCGTAGCACATCTGTGAGTGTTTATCAGACCGAAGCGTGACAACCTTTGAATCTGTTAAGCTGATATGAGCTTGCTTCAGTAGCCAGCCACTTCGGTTCTTGGTCAGGAAGTGTTCGCGATTGGGGAGGTGCCGGATCCTCCCTCTCCAGTTGCAGGTCTGGATTGATGCCCATTCAGTCTGATTAAAGAGGATACCCTGGATCCCAGAGTTCTCTGGGGGTATGGAAATGATCGAAACTGATCCAAGGGTATACCCGTTCCCAGAGTCTCATCTACAACCGCCAATAACGATGAGCTGGTAAACTCATGCATCGCCTCTACATACAAAAAAGTCAACCCGGGTTGTGAAAAACGACAATTATCGGCTTCGTCCAAAGATGTAGTGCCATCTCATCCAACATCCAATTTCCTAGAAAAAAGTGCCATCTCGTCCAGTGCAGTTTTACAGTTGATTAACCTAACCAAACCTAACCTAACGGCCGCTTTGAATATTTTCAGATTTTATTTGTAATTTATGTCAAATACTTCTGGTAATATACAAGCGGCTTCATATTCTACAAACCTTGAGTTGGAACACTAGAACAGACTGTTGTTGAAGTGCGCAACCTGGAGCCTAGGTAAGGAGCACCCGCAAGAAGATTAGTTTTCTCCCTGTATTACATACAAGGCGAGTTTTAACATGATTGTACATGCTTTATATAAAACGCAAAGAACATTTTAGGGGGGTTTAAATAGTATGAAGCTAGAAAATATGGAAGACCCGAAATTTTATAAATAATAAGAATTTTATAAAATTATAAAGGTAGGCTACTACAAACGTTCCAATAGTTTTTGTAGACCTGTCAAGTAAACAATAGCATAGGTTTTTGGACGAGATGACACTAGTTGGCAGGTAAAGAATTAACCCCCTGCTCTACGTTCGTGGAATCTGGATGAGATGGCACTTGAATGAGATAGCACCTGGACGAGACGGCACGACACCCGTCCAAAAAATCTGCGTTTGTCGAAACCAATAAAGTTTTTTTTTTTGTTATCTAATATTTGTATCGTTATTGTTTTTAATGTTTTATTTCTAAGATTTTGCCAAATTTATAAAGGCGATAATGACCAGAATGGTTTTTGGCCTTAAAACTCAAAAATGTTTTATTCATGTCAATGTCACTATCCAATTAAATTTCACTATTTGAAGTTGCATTGACAATATTTATCTACAAATAATTATCAAACAACATTTAAAGCTTAATAAAAGTAACTTAAGAATTGGAAAATGGACGAAAATAACTATAAAGATTATATAGTAAATTCCTTTTATTAGTATTAGTATTAGTATTAGCCTTTTGGATCAGCATATTTTAACATATGTAGTTTTTCATTACTAACATTTTTCTAGTCAAGCTTGTATTTTTTGCCTATATATATATATATATATATATATATATATATATATATAATGTTTGGCTGCTTCAATGTAACAGAATCATCAGGTCATACACCTTTAATATTATTCACAATTTTGTTTCATCATAATTATAGCGTAAATTAAAACAACACACACAAACATACACATATATAAATTTCACACACAACAGATAATGAAATATGTAGCTTGGTACCATGTTTAGCCCAGAACCAAAGATGAACCACAAATGTTTAGGTTCAAACTCTCCCACAGCATAGTACCAAGTTAAAAGTTAAACAATCTATTGTGTGCGACGTTTATATGTCGCTTTTTTGTTTTAATTTATGTTATAAATATAATAATTGTGATGAATGAGCGTTGTGAATAATATCAACGGGTACGCTGTGATGTCACATTAAATCAGAGAAACAAGTAGGTAAAAAACTACAAACTTGTATCGAAAGATGTAAGTAAAATATAATTTAAAGAATAAATGCATGGTCCAAAAACACTGCACAAACTTTCTCACTCATTTATCTCGTTTTTCCAAAAATCATGCAAAAACTAACTAAAATAATCATCACCAAAAATGACAGTTAGGTGGTGGTAAATAAAAAATGGATTTGTTCAAGAACAGGATTGCTCTCATAAACAATTTTATATTGAGAAACTCTAAATAAAACAGACAGAACCTGATCGGACAGAACAGCTAAAACATTGTTGGCGTGTATTAAGGACAGTATTTTAAAGAACAGTAGAGATTCCTACTTGAGGCCTTGAATTATGATGAAGATTAGTTTAAACCATTTGGAAGGATATAAATTAATATTGGACTGCAGAACAATAAAATGTGTATTTAATAGGTTACAAAATCTTCTGGATGCTACTGTTTGAGTGGCGGTCTTCCTTTTAAACCAAAAGGTCTGAGTGTCAGACCCCAAAAAGTGAAAATGACCATAAATACCATCTTTGTAAAAATATTCATGTATTTAATTAACGGCATAACATACTTTCCTTGTACCATAAGCATGCTACAGCGTAAATTTCGTTTTTACCAATTATTCCTGCAGTGTAATATTGTTTTTATTTGCAATTTTGTGCAGGAGTCGTTGATTTTACTAAAATTTGAACAAAACCGGAAGAGCAGATTTTGAGATATTACGTATTATATAACAGCTCCATGGCTGATTTTTTTTGTTTTTTAAAGTGATACCATAATTCACGATCCAACTTTTGGAGAGATCGCAACAAATACATTTTCTTTGGGTCCGTAGAGGATGCAATTAATTTAAATTTCATTAAATTCATTAGAGTTACTAAAATCGTGTGGCAATAAATGTCCACTTGGTAAATTGGTTTAAAATTGGTCCTATCGTTTGGGCTGTAGAGTAGCCAACTGGACATGAAAGATGAACATCATTCCCAAGCAGCTTTTTTTTTAAACTCAGAAGACCTCAAACGGATACGTCCAGGACGTTTTTTGATCCATCACATAACTTTCTTTATACATGTGAGAAAATAAAGCTGATAATTTATCTGTGTTTCGATGTTGATTCTTTATTAAAATGCCTTTCATTCATCTTATGTTATTATTCTTTTTATTTTTTTATTTAGTAATACAATTTTTGAAAATAACATAGCACCTAACCTAACCTACCCTTTTTAACAAGCGATGATTGGTCTTCTATGTACAAATTTAGATAAATCAACACATTGCTTCACTCTTTTAAAAATAGCTAGTTATAATTTTGTACATTTTATAAATATAGGCCTAACATTAAACAATGTTTTTATACTTACACGTAACAGGTCCTTCGAAGTTGAATTCTGAATCCATTCCAGTCTTTCTCATAAATTCTATATATCCTGCAGTGGTAATATCACTGAAGAAGTAAAATATTGAAAGGAATGCAATGAAGAACATGGCAGTGACGATTCTAAAACAAGGTTTTGCCTGAGTGCCAAGACCTAAGCTAGTCGAAGAACCTCCAAGCTGGAACAGACGGTATTTAAAATTCAGCACATTGTTTATAGTAAAGTAAGCCTTTTGTAATGTACATCTAAATTAAACATTACACGTAGGTTATCATTCACAACTTATTTGTCACATTTTATCTTTATTTGACTTCTATTCACGCATTACACTATTTACACTTCCACAGATGTTATGTTCAAAAGGAGTTGAGATAACCATGTCAACAACATTTGTCAAAAGTTACGTTCAAATATTTTTGTTTGAATTCGTCTTGGAAGCCTCAGTACTTGAAAAAAGACTACTATGGGCTAATTTAACCACATTTAAACTATGAAGTGATATTGTGAGGAGACTAGTCATTTCAAAATGTGGAAGGCTATTTATAACACGAAAAAAACGCTGTGAAGTTAGTAAAAGGTCGAAAAAATTAGGATCTTGTAAGGGTGCTTCCAGGAAATTGGTGATGTTTAACACGACCCTCTATGTACACAGGGTGAATCGTAAACAATGCGCCAAAAAATCTGGGTGATAGCTTCATTTTCCTTTAATATTAGTTGTATTCTGACAATGTAGGTTACTCAATGTAGACATATTCTTCATCTTTTTTTTAGAGAGAGAATTACCTACTTTCATTTCTGAGTATTAATGCTTTTTAAATTGTAAAAATGTTATAATAGACCCTTGTTGAATGTCAATTTGAGGACCAAAATCTAAAACAAATTCATATTTAATCTCGATTTTTGACTTTCTGGACGCAATAATTCTACAAACGAAAAGCTAAATAGACATTTCGTTTAAACCGTTAGAAAGCTTATGAAAAGCGGAAGTTTTCTGTGAAATTTGAACATTTATAGGTGTACTCGTTTGTTTGTAAAACTAATTTGAATTTTAACAAAGGTTTCAAAACAATCAGTTTTTTTCATGAAAGCTTGTAGATAATCCATATTTTTAGTTTCAAAAAAGATATTTTCTTATAGGAAATTTAATCTGGATTTTTGGAAATGAGGTCACTTCACTTGGTAGGTGAAAAATAAAATTTTTAACTGAAAAGTCACGTTTTTCTAAAACAAATGGGGACAAATTTAAACCTCGGAAACTAAACGAAACAGAACGGGGGCTTAATATGATCAATTTTGTTGTAAATGAAGTGTACATCACCCAGATTTTTTTTACATTGTTCACCATTTTAACCTGTGTATTCCAAACAGTTTGTTGTGTAAAATTTATGTGTAATCCAATATTAAATAACATAACTATACCGGACAACAAAGTGACCTATCACTTACGCAATACGGACTTAATTAGTTTAAAAAATTGCTCTCTCAGACAGTACATTTAATTTATCAATAAATTTCCAATCAAATTAAAAATATTTTTGACTAGAAAACATTTAGGAGACATCTTTGACATCTTTTGGTGTACAATTCTTTTACTCAGTAAGAAAGAAACCACCATAGGTGGTTAATTCAGATGTGTTATATGATTGTCATTTGGGATAGTTTCAGCTATAATCCTGCCTTCTTTAGATATAAAATTTTACTTTTCTATGAAATTATGTGTACATATGTTATTTGAGATTATACTTTTGTGTACTGTTTATTTATTGTAATTAAATATACAGAGTAAGTTTTAAGTCCTCCCCCCCTACCTTTTTTTATATGGTTTAAGTTAGAAATTTAAACTTCGCATATCAATATTGGACCTTGGTTTTACCTTGGTATAAATACCTTGGTTTTGATGGGCTCACTGACTGTCCAACTCCAATGGAGGATGGCCCAAATACAGTCAGAAAAAAATCTTAAATGAGAGCATAGATCGATATGCACATAAAATTAAATTTCTTTGTTAATAGAGCACAATGCCACAAACCTGTTCTCAAAACGTTCATTCTATCAAAAATAATAGGGATTTAAAGTTAACAAAAGAGTACTTGCTAGAATAGCTTTTTACCGCCCTAATGTTTTTATAATTTACTACAGAATGTTTTCCCACAAGCTGTTTGTTAGACACCTGAAATAACTATAGTTTGTGGTGTTAACTATTTTAAGTTCCAATTAAACCATCCTGTTTAGCGTAAAATGGCGGTGTTAAAACGACATATCACATGACCATCTTCTTAATAAAATCTTTTAGGTGACTCCTATATCTTGGATTTCCGGTAATCCCCTAAATTCTTGTAACACTAATTGAACATGGCGTGACCTACAAATCGGAAATAAAATTATTTGGACTTCAAATTAAACGCAGTGCGAAATATTAAAGTTTTTTGTACGACGAATAAAACTTAATTTAACTACACAATGAGAAATGCGTAACGTATAAGTTTTAAAAGAAGTTTATGTAAGATGTGAGACAAACAAATCAATAGTCATTAAAAAATGGATTGGATTTCCATTAATTTCTCTTTTTTAGGGTCTGTAGGTAAAACCAAAGAACCTTATAATTTTACTTACGTGTGAACAATTTAAACTGCCGATTAAATGTTTTCGACTTTATAAAAGTAACTGCCTACGGACCCAAAGTAGTGTGGGTGTAGCTCACGCTTGACCTTTTATTGATGTTTTTAAATGAACAACAATTATGCTGTTTATTTGGTGGACGAGGGGGGAGGGCTTCTGGATTCCAGGACGTTCTGTAATTAGAAGGAAGGAATATGAAGACTACTACTGAAGTAAAACTCATAGGACCTGAGCCGTTTTGTGGCAAATCCGCTGACGATGCAAGATGCGCTCAGAAAGAGGATATCAAGAGGTGGAGGAACAAATCTAGTCTAAAGATGAGAAAAGCCACCCCTCTATGAGTAATGCAACTGACATTCTCTCGTTATGCAGGAGTACAATAAGAAAGTCCGTTATAGGACACTGCAACCTGAATGGGGGAATCTCTGTTTAGGAAATGTGGTGTGTAAAACGAAACTACAATGCATCTGATTTTCGAATTAGGTTTACACCTTTTTTCATGTAGTCTTGGGTTAGACTACCCTCTTTCATCTTTCCTATCAGGTTCGCTTTACCAACTTTTGTTCTTTTCCGATAATGACCCTATTAGACTATTTTAGAGCTTTAATTTATGTTCCATTATATATATATATATATATATATATATATATATATATATATATATATATATATAAGGCGATGATGAGAGGCCGAGAGGTTTTTAGCTTTAAACAATAAAAAAAACAATAAACCTAAACTAACCTAACATAACATAACCTAACCTAATCTAACTTAACCTAACCTAACCTAACATAACCTAACCGAACCTAACCTAACCTAACCTTGTAATGAAGCAAAATCTTCATTAATTAAATACTCAAATAAGAGTTATAGAAACGATTTAGAAGAGTAAACAAGGTCCTAAGTAAACAGATCAAAGGTGATGGAAGGTTCTAGAACGTCCAAAGTCAACATTGGATAGCTGACCCCCCCCCCACCACAAAAACACCGTATAAAAGCAGCCTCGAACAGCTAAAAGAGTCAGTTGGGGTTGAACCACCCTGACTGCCACTCCGGCAGACCTCTCCCCTCTCCTCGACATCCTGTCACCGCAGAGGCGTGTTGAGCCCTCAGTAAATCCGTACCTGTCGCAGAGGCGTGCTGAGCCCTCGACATCCTGTCGCCGCAGAGGCGTGTTGAGCCCTCGGTATTTCCGTATCCGTCATAGAGGCGTGTTGAGCCCTTGACATAGGAGGGGGTGTTCCCCCCTCCTCTACCTCATAAGTAGAAAATATTAAGAAACCTGAATGTTCCAGAGTCAGTGGATCCCAAGACACCACGTCGTAAGGATCAAGGCAAGGCAGTAAATCCCAAGATAACAAGTCAGCTCACAGCAGTATCGAGTGAGAAGACACCCGCAGAACAGCTGTTGCAGTTGTAGATCCAACGATCTACGGATGGATTTTTAAACTAGTGAAGTCAAGAAAGTGGTTACAGTCGATGGATACAAGTTAAGTGTCAAGTGTATACTGTCCGTTGTAGCTAAGAAAAGTTTTCAATAAATTATTCATAGCGATATATCGTATTATTTTATTTTAAATAGCGAACCTTGGATAGATACCCTTGAAAAATCTAATTCAGTGAAAGAAACGTTACAACCTTCCCCAACCTAAGTTCATTTTCAATTTGTGACGACGTCCAATTTAAGAAGAAATAGAATCTCCCAACGTTGTGTATTTTTCACATATAAACAAAACGATCCGATTAAACCATGTTAGTAAAGTGCCAAAGTTATTTACCGAGATGGCATATAGAGTTTCAAATAATGTCTTCCAATATAATAAATTAAAAATCTAACCTTACCAGAACTTGAATGGCATAGTGCGCCAGTATTGATTGCAAAGTGTGACTGGTACCTGTGAAGTTGGAACTTTGAACTTAATTTCAACATTACAAGTTCGACATGCAACTTCTCCCCCCCCCATCATAAAGCTTGTGTCGGTTGTATTATGCTTTGTAGTTTTACTGCTACTGTTATAAGTCACGAAACTTTGTCCCCCCCCCCTCCATTTCACATCTTGAAATTATATAGAAACTATTCTTTATAAAAGTACGAATTACAATGTCCATTTTGACTTTTTCACATATGCTTAGTATACAGAAACTTATGAGATGGGTCAAAAATTGAGACAAAAATGTGTTTCGGAATGGTGTCTGACTGGCGTCTGTTGTCTGTGCAGTTCTTTACAGCTAAAGCACCCAGTTCCTAACCTTACCTAACCTAACCAACCTTATACATTATTAGGTTAGATTATGTTATAAGTGGTTGTTATTAGTAAAAATTGTATTGCTAAATAAAAAAAATAGAAAGAATAATGACTCAAAGTCATTTTAATAAAGAATCAACATCAAAACAAAGGTAAATTATTAGCTCTATTTTCTGACATGTATAAAGAACGTTATGTGATGGAACAAAAAACATTCTGGGCGTGTTTCCTTTTGACGTCCTCTAAGTTTAAAAAAAAAAGGCTTGGGAATGATGTTCATCTGTCATGTACAATAGGCTACCCTACAGCCCAAACGATAGGACCAATTTCAATCCAATTTACCTTTTTCACCACATCTCGGGACTTTATTATTTTAGTATCTCAAAAACGGCCCTAATGAATTTGATGAAATTTAACTTAATTGTAACCTCTAAGGACTCAAAGAAAGTGTATTGGTTGACATCTCTCCAATAGTTGGATCGTGAATTATGGTATCAGTTAAAAAAACAAAAATCAGCTATGCTAAGGGCTAATATAGAAAACGTAATATCTCAAAATCTGCTCTACCGGTTTTGTTCAAATTTTAGTAAAATGAATGACTCCTGTGTAAAACTGCAAGTAAAAACAATGTTACTCTACAAGAATAAATGGATGAAACTAAATTTACGCTAAGGTCTTATGCAAAATACGTTAAGCCGTTAATTAAATATATGAATATTTTCTCAAAGATGGCATCTATGGTTCATTTTCACTTTTTGGGGTCTGTTCAAGAAGAGGACCGCCACTTAAACATTGGCATCCAGAAGATTTCCTAATCTAATCTAACCAACTTTATACATTGTTCAATATAAATTGATCCTTCCAGATAATGTCAAACAGATCTTTAATGGATTCTCATAATTAGGAATCTAACAAATCTCTACTGTTCCTTAAAATACTGTCCTTAATACACGCCATCGTTTCAGCTGTTCTATCTGTTCTATTTATGTTAGTAAAAATTGTTTAGGAGTCGACCCGTCGATTTTAATCAAATTTAGAATGTGGGCATATTTTTGTCATATCAGGGTATTTTAAAAGTTATTTCGATAACTCAAAATTTGGGGCAGTTGTTATTAAGAGAAGAAACACAAAATTACAATTTTTTAAAAAATCGGTAACAATGATTTTGATTAAATTTTGCTCAAATGTAGCTTTTAATGATTTAAAAAAAAACGTTTTGGGTGTCATCTCTCTAAAAATGTCGGTTTGTGAATTATCGGTAAAAAAAACGGCTATTGGGCTGTTGTGAAAGATGTAATTTCTCAAAATCCGTTTCACTAAACTCAGGGTTGAAAAACGATGTTAAATCATGTATCAAAACACCATGTTGCCATTTATAAGAATTAACTCAAATCCAATATGGTGGATTCAAGATGGAAGCCGAAAATTTTAACACATCACAAAACGTTGTATATAAGTAATTAAACGTAAATTCATTTAGTCATAAATTAATATGACGAAAACTGTGAAAAAAGTAGGGGGGGGGTAGGGTAAGAAAGAGACTTTACTTGCATTCTATGTATACACAGGAATGTAAGCACTATTTTAAACTGAAAAGAACAGTAATTGAAAACAGTCAATGGTGTAGATCAAGCTAGGACTTTCGTGATTGACATGCTCGTACTTACAAAGCCTCTAAAAGTGAATCAATAGTCGTAGTGGTGTTTTGTTTTCTACGAATTATATATTGCAGTTTTCTTTAAAATGTTCTTTCACACACATGTGTTTAAAATTAAAAGTAAATTTGCAGAAGCACGACATCATGACAAGGGACGCCATTATTACTGTGGCAGTGCTCATCGTTAAGTGAGAATTTGTGATTATAGAGGCTGCAGTTTTACCCTTCCATGAATAATCTACCAGTGCTAGAATTCCCTCCCTTGCATACGCACGCCTCTTAAATCGATTTCAATCGTAGATGTTTGAATCATTTACAAGGCTTTGCGGGATTTCAAGGGTCTGTCGCATATCTTGGGTTAGATACATTATTTGTTTTTTGGTTTTAAAGTTATCTGATAATGATGGATTGTTCGGTTGGACAATTGCTGTCATTTGTCTATATAAAACTAATACACGACGTTTCGAGTATAAATCAACTTCCGTTATCAAGTGCATACAAAAAGTGAAATACAATAAAATAGCCTAATTAATCTAGGACCATGATGGAAACTATAACCTAAGAAAAGAACCCAGGCCTGAGCATTTGAAACTAAGACTATTTATAAATGAGATAAGGGAAAAAAGATACAGAGCTGCACCACACAAAGAACGGCCCCCTCACTGAGTATGGGAGTGGCAATCCCGAGGGATACTATCTGGATCTACATCTTTCATCGTATAGTCTTGGGTTAGATTCCTCTCTTTCATCTATCATCAATGCCGCATTTAGATGCATTGCGCCTCTAGGCAATCAAGTTATTTGCGTCCCTCCCCCAAATCTTTATCGAAATAAATTTGAAATAATAGTTGGAATAAATTACGTTTAGCTATACTGAGTGGAAAAACATTTTAAAATCATCAAAATTGAGCATTTTTTGATATTCTAAACTAAGCACTCTCGCTATTGCGTCTGTGTTTATAGATTAAACATATTGAAAACACTCGTAGGTTCACAGGTTCATATTACTACGCTTTTATGATTTAAGATTTATCATCTTATTGACACATAAATTCGAAATATCCAATATCAATTGCGTCTGTTGTTATTTATAGTTTCATAATCGTACAACATTTGAATTTCCATTATTTCCTCGCGTTTCATGGCTTCATTTTGTAAGTACTCTTGTTAATAATTAACGACGGGATTATTATTTTACGAGGCGTAACATGTGTATTGCAAAGAAGAAGAAGAAGATAAAACAACCATAGTAGTATACTACTAGATTCGCTATCGTAAATTTCAATTACAACCTTGAACACGCTTTTGTTTACACAATAACATATCGCATTGGACGGGAATTATTTCTTTATTGGCAGTTTGCTACAATAGCCTGATAAATTATTGTGATTTCGCATAGTTATGACGTCGTTATACACCTAACCACTGTCAACACAATTCCTTATCTCTTCAAATCAAAGTCCAACTATTCGAGAACTAATCTACCTCTCGATAATTAGTACTGACCTAGCCACACTTGGTGAGGGAGTTTATAGGTTATGTTTTGATTTTGCGTTTAATAATTGTACACATTATGCTGGAATGTGTATTTTAATGTGTAAAGTGTGTGTATTGTGATATTTAAATTTATTGTTTAGTGTTCACTTTAAACTTACAGGTTTAGTTTGATGATCTGAATTTCAGAAATTTCAAGTAAGTAGGCCTAGACATAAGATTTATTGTACTTTATCTGTTAGCGAAATTTACGTTGTTAAGTCTTTAATGATGTATTTACTTCTTTAAGAGTTGGCTTAAGTTTAATAAATATCATACTTAATTGTTAGAGTTTTAATTAATGTAAGGCAAAAAATATTTGTCAGTAAAAATGACATAATGCTTATTCAAACAACCATGTTATGAAACCTACATAATTATTATAAATTTGTGCGAACAGTATAGGTGTTATGAAATAAATTTCTGATTCAGAATTTTCTTAGACAAATTCGTAAATTAGCAATATATCAAAAAGCTTTTCGTTATTTTTGTGTTGCATTTTTCCAATTCTTCACAAAGATTGGTATCCACATTAAATCTTAGAAATGCATTAGATAAACAAAAATTAACATTTAAAATATATTTCTTTGGCCTACTTACTCCAACGTTCATTAAGCATTTAACAATCCGTTAAAATGTGTAACGCGTTCGTTAAGTTATCAATTGGCATAGAACTTCAGAAATGAGCTCTTTTAGTATAATAAAATACTGCTTTATGAATAAATAGGCCTATATTAGTTATGTAAGAACTAAATTATGGCTTTAGCAATTCCGCGGTATCTAGCTGAATCTACACCTTTCTTCATGGAGTGTTAGGTTAGACTCCTCTCTTTCATATTTCCATCAGGTCTGTCTTGAACAACTCTTCTTGTTTTCGACTCTGATGATATTAAAGTATTCTAGGTCTAGGGGTCTCTATTTGTATAAAAATATAGGAATGTAAGAAAGAAGTAATGATTTAAGTAGACTTGTCATTTTTTAAAACAGTCCCCATATATACTAGGCCGTACTGGAGGGTCATGGTGATTAATTATGAGAACTAGGCGACCGCCTAAGGTGGCACAATGCCAAAATTATAAATTTCATAAGTTCTTATTTTTTGTAACTAACTCTTCACTTTTCAAACGACGATACCATCGCTAACTTTTAACATATTAAAATGATTTTTTTATTCCCCCCCCCCCTTCTTGTTCAACAGTCACCAAAAAGTTGTTTATGTCAAAAAAAAGTCCTTCGTGTTTCATACAACGGCCAGCTGTTACTGCTGTCCCAGCAAACAGGACGCAATAGAAGATAATTTTATCTAATAATAAGAAATATTCTATTGTATTCAAATGAACTGGTTATATTGAAGACACGAATAATATGGCGGGGAAAATGAACTGTCAAATTTCTTACATTTGTCTTTATCCACTTTGAAGGCAGTAATTGTACGAAAAGTGAATTAATTTAGAAATGAAAAATCTATATTTTTTCGAGGCATAAATAAGTTTTTTTCGGTAAATGTATAGCCTATTGTACCGCTCACTTGGTTTTATTATGAAAAATTATGAAATCGTTAACTATTTACCTTACATTCAAACAATTAGATCATAATTGATTTTGGCAGACACTTTTAAAGTCATAAAATACATTACCGTAGTTTATTAAAAAAATTACAAAAAATATAAAAGTACGAAATCCTGCATTAATATTTATGTCTATGTTCGGCAAGGTAGTGAATGTTTGATCTCTTGTTTTATTAGGTCAATATATAATATATATATAATATATGATGCATGTTCATTACAGCTTAATATTATGATGTATGATTGCAGAATTATGAGAAATAGGTTTGGGCAGGTGACTATATATAGACCTATATTATATATAGTCACCTAGCCGGACCTAATAAAATAAATACTTTTTTACGATGACAATTATATGTTTTAATAAACATCGAGCGATGAAACATTCACTAATTTGACGAACGTAGTCATAAATATTAACGTAGGCATTCGTTACCAGAGCTGGATTTGCATTCGTAGTAAACTAACCAGACCTGGATCTAACTAAATAACAGCTGGATCCCCTTGCTTAAATGTGCTACTTAACAGTGAAGAAATGAACTTTGTGACTTGAAAAGTGTCTTCCGAAAAAAAATATGATCTGTTGCTTGAATATAAGGTAAATAGTTAATGATTTCGTAATTTTCCATAACAAATCCCGAGGCAGAGGTACAATATATATTTACACTTTTTAAAAATTTTCCCGTATAAAGTACATTTTTTCAGTAATTTTACTTATTTTCTTCGTTTTTCGGCAGTAAATAATCTGTATTATTTATATAACAATAAACTCTAATAAAAAACGGTAAATAATGTACAAAAACATAGTAAAATGTTTAATTTTCTAAACTTGTTTTTCATTTTATTTTTACAATTGTTTTTTTCCAACAATTTATATATTATTTATTTGGTCTTAATTGTTTACATTTTTGCGAGGCTTTTCTTTTAAATTCATGCGAAAAATTTATGGACAAATAAATATAGAATTTTATTATTTAAACAATACACACATTTCTCTAAAACTATTTATAAAAGACTTGAACAAATGGAAAATGTTTGAAAAAACCTACATTGACTGAGATTAACAGATAAAATTTTATTGGTTTTTAATATACTTTCTTAAATTATTTGTTGATGTAATTCACACGTGGGAGATTGTCAGCACGAGTTCTGGAACTGTCCGATATTATAGAAAACGTAAAAAACATTGTTATTGTATTTAAGAAAATAAAAAATAAAATTGTGAAATTCCTTCTGCTTTAGATCTAAACTATTAGTTTAGCTTCAATAGGCCTATACAATATTGTTCATTGAATGTGAAAACCCAGATAGAGGAGATTATATCCACACGAAATCACGATCCGATTGATGGCGAGCCCCGCTACAAGCACCACTTGGAGCAGTGGAGTAGCAAAGAGTAGAATAGATGGCGTTTACCTCCCCATTGGTGGACTTTGGGAAAGACACCATTCAGGCTAAATACGTCTACAAAAGACAAAAATATAGTTTGATACGACAAGTGCAAAACGGCGATGTGTGGAAGTTCCAGGAACGTCAAGACAAGAATCTAGTAAATAATAATAATAATATGGATTTCAGTACCATATTAACACCTTATAGGACAAGTACGTACTAGATGAATGTATGAATCTGGTGTAGTGAACTAAAAAGCGGTTTGACCTCATTTGGAAACCAACTGGCAAGGACCTAATTTGTTATATCGCTCTGTTATAAGCAATCAATCTTTATTTATGGTTGTAAATAACTGGATTCAAGTATTTCCCGGTATTTAATTATACGTTAAAATATTTAACGGCTCGTTAAATCTTTAATTGGCGTTATAGTGAGTTTTGATAATGTATTATTTTTGTTAGTTATGTTTTAGACTATACTTTTGATGACACAGTGGCGAACGTAAAATATAAAATCAAAAACCCAATACCACAATTCAATAAAACAAGATTAAAGTTATGTTTATGGTTAAATTGTTTCTTTAAACATACCTAAGGTTGTAAAATAGGGTCTGCCTGTAACTCCAAAGTTTCACACCACCAATCTTTTTATATGCGTTTCCAAAGGAAGTTAACTGTGAACTGATTTGTTTAACTAATGTTTTAAAGGTTAACAGTGTTTGTTACCTGACAGAGAATATTGTGGCGCGCGCAATCGTTTATTTACTATTTACTAAATATCTTTATTTCCTCGTGCACGAAAACGTGTACTCTTGTCTAATATTACGATTTATTTGATTTGATGTAATACAGTTTATTACTGTTTTATACGCAGTGTAAAAAAAAACGAGAATGTATTTTTACGAGAATTTCAAATTGAACTTCCTTGAGCTTCAATAAAATGGTCTGGAATGATGTTTGTCTGTCGTCCTTATAAACTTGGATAAACTGTGTACCCTATATATAATTTTAATTTTGTATAAATTTTGGTGATTTCAAATTCACAACTGGGAAAAATAACTTAACGGAAGGGCCTGTTTTGGCGGAAGTGCCGATATGTTTAGAGAGTTTGTTGCACTTAGAAAACGTATGTTCTGCACATTATGCTGGGACAGGCCAGACCAGTTGAGTTATCAAGTTATGTTTAATTGTTCAGCGTTCTAATTGCTTGTAAAGTCATTAATAAACAAGTTATTGAGTTGCCTCTCAATAAACTGTTTTCAACTTTGATCTAACGAACAAAATGAGCTAACATATAAGTAAATCCGTGTTGAGTCATTCTGGATCTGAGTAGACCGCCTTTATTGCCCTCATGGCAGTCCTAATAGTCTAGTGTGTGCATTACAGGCTTGCATTACAGTGAGGCGACCCTTCGTTCAGCCGCATTCCTCGTTTGATAATAATATAGGGCATAGGACTCCTTTAATCGCTCCATTATAAAGGAGATCTCAGTAAAGGAGTAGATATGTTAAGGGGAGCCAGTACCATTTTTGGTGAAAAATATCGATTTTTTGAAAATAGTTCTAAAAACATCTCCTTTTAATTCTGTTTAAAATATATATATATATATAACTCTGCATATGCATACATACATTTATGTTTGTAAAAAATAAAACAAAGTTTATGGAGGTAATCAAACCCGTATTCAAAGACCTGTCCAACCCAGACTTGCTGAAACGCTGCCTACACAGGAAAACGCAAAACCCTAATAAAAGCATAAATAGTGTAATTTGGAATAGGCTACAAAAACAACTTTTGTAGGGTTACAGACATTGAAACTAGCAGTTACATATATGTTTTATATATAAGTCAATTTCAAAAGTGAATGTTTTGGACATATTGGGTATACGGCCTGAAAAATTGATGATTGAAGGACTGAAGAAGATTGACGAAATCAGGATTAAAAAAGCAAACAAAGAATTTCAGGAAGAAAACAAGAAGAAGAGGGTTAGAAGAAGATTGTTAAAAAGAAAAAGAGATGACAATGCATGTGAAAAATACTGCCCTGGTGGCTTTTAGAGGAATGATAAGTGCCAATAAACTTTTAAACTCGATTTACCAAGTCAACTTTTTTCATATTTAGGTACCATGTTTTGAAAACAATAGCCCTGCAAACTTAAAATTTGGCAGATCTATTTCTTATTAATTGTTAAATACTACTACTTTTATTAAAATTTGTTATCTTTAACCTTAATAATTAAAAAATAAAATTAAAAATTTTGTGAAAAAATATTAACAATTTTTTTCCCTTTGTAAGTATAAAAGATATAATGTTAAAAGTACATCACTTGAAGCATATGTATGTGGTGTGGATAAGTAGCAAAATTCAGTCAATTCCATCAATTACTTTATGAAATAATGGTACCTAAGTGGGGGGGGGGTGGAAGACCTTAGTGTAAGCAGGAACAGTTAACAGAACAGGTTAGGAACAGTGGGTGAGTCACTAATTAGGCAGCTTGTCTGGGGCAGGACGTTTGTAAGTGTGCGTGAGAATTTTGCCTAGTAACTAGTCGTATTGTTTTACAAACTATAAGTATAAACAGCAACAACGATATACAGACGGCATGTCGAAAATCACTTTTTCCAAAAGCTATGAAACGTGAAAATCAGTTAAGAAAGGAAAATTAAATTTTTAGGGAATACCTACCTTACCCTATCCTTAGTATACTGGATGAATAAAATGGTTTTGCTTTAAAATTTAGAACAATTAGGTTTACAATTTGGGAGAAAACATTGGTAATTCGAGGCGTAACAGATATTTTATATTTACCATCACTCTATTGAGCAATGTGGAGAAATAAAACGGTAAAAGAATTACGTTGACGTATTCACTGCGTGTCAAGTAGACTTGATCGTGTTGTGTAAGTTTCTCTGGAAAGTTTGAATATTAAAACTATATATAAAATATGAATCACGGAATCGTGTCAACTTCGGTGTAGTTAAGGACTTTATAATGAAGAAAGCGTCAGTCGTAGGGTTTAAATACTGTTAAAAACCGAGATGATGGAACTAAAATGTATTTTTTCTGCTTTACAAAAAACTGAAAAAATGATTTACGACATGCCGTCCAACCGTCGCGCCGTTGTCTACCACGATAGCGCCACAAAAATTAAAATAAGAACATGAAATTTGATAAAGGGGATTACAGGGTTTTTGTTATTAAACATAAAAGTGATAAACCAACAATACTAGACAAACGATGTACGAGTGACGTTTAACTGCCCATCGTAACAGAAAAATCATAACATTTCTAATAAAAACATAATAGAGAGATGTTATTTTTGGTGATAAAAAACTGCCATGCTGAAATATTACCAGTATCTAGATATTATGGAAGCAAACACTTTTTTGTAAGAAAATTTTCAGAAGCTTTTTTCACTTTTTACTTTACGGAATTTTTAAAGTATGTGGTGGTTTAATAATCGCAAAACATTCGACCTCCTTTATTGAACGATCTCCATATTTTATGACCTCAGTAATCAGAAAAAAAACCGATTTACAACATACCTCCCACTATTAAGGTAGAAACATGAAATTTGATATAGGAGACTACAATCTATAGAGTAGAGTGTGCTCATATAGAAACACACTGAAATTTAGAAAAATCTATTTGAAATGTAAAAATCCGGCCATTTTAAATGGTTTTCTGTTCATATCTCGTGTGTTATTCAACTTATACTACGCTAAATTTGATAAGAATTTGCAAATTTCAATTCGTAATTATGCAAAAACATTATTTAGAACCTTCCAGAAAACAGAATAGTTACGAGATCCGGCAGGGCAAAGTTGCGAGTGGAGTAGTCTAGCCTACAGCTTCGAAGTCCCCCAGGGTCGAAATACTTACACGAGAGAAGACAAATAATATTTCAAGTGAAAAATATACGACCTAGACTGGGAATCGAACCCAGGACTTTTGGCTTTACGCGCCAATGCTCTACCATTGAGCTATCCTAGTCGCTTCCCAGTACAGGGCGCAGATCTCTCACTTGACTTTAATTGCTGCAATTTTGAGTTTTCAATTAATTACCTCGCAACATAGCGACATTGAAATTAATTGTCGCTATGTTGCGAGGTAATTAATTGAAAACTCAAAATTGCAGCAATTAAAGTCAAGTGAGAGATCTGCGCCCTGTACTGGGAAGCGACTAGGATAGCTCAATGGTAGAGCATTGGCGCGTAAAGCCAAAGGTCCTGGGTTCGATTCCCAGTCTAGGTCGTATATTTTTCACTTGAAATATTATTTGTAAATTCAATATTTGCTAATAAAAAACGTATAAGCGAAAAATCAAAATTAAAAATTACTATAAATACATGCGTAAGGGCTGAAAAATGAGTGAAAATTAATTTCAATGTCGCTATGTTGCGAGGTAATTAATTGAAAACTCAAAATTGCAGCAATTAAAGTCAAGTGAGAGATCTGCGCCCTGTACTGGGAAGCGACTAGGATAGCTCAATGGTAGAGCATTGGCGCGTAAAGCCAAAGGTCCTGGGTTCGATTCCCAGTCTAGGTCGTATATTTTTCACTTGAAATATTATTTGTAAATTCAATATTTGCTAATAAAAAACGTATAAGCGAAAAATCAAAATTAAAAATTACTATAAATACATGCGTAAGGGCTGAAAAATGAGTGAAAATTAATTTCAATGTCGCTATGTTGCGAGGTAATTAATTGAAAACTCAAAATTGCAGCAATTAAAGTCAAGTGAGAGATCTGCGCCCTGTACTGGGAAGCGACTAGGATAGCTCAATGGTAGAGCATTGGCGCGTAAAGCCAAAGGTCCTGGGTTCGATTCCCAGTCTAGGTCGTATATTTTTCACTTGAAATATTATTTGTAAATTCAATATTTGCTAATAAAAAACGTATAAGCGAAAAATAAAAAAATTAAAAATTACTATAAATACATGCGTAAGGGCTGAAAAATGAGTGAAAATTAATTTCAATGTCGCTATGTTGCGAGGTAATTAATTGAAAACTCAAAATTGCAGCAATTAAAGTCAAGTGAGAGATCTGCGCCCTGTACTGGGAAGCGACTAGGATAGCTCAATGGTAGAGCATTGGCGCGTAAAGCCAAAGGTCCTGGGTTCGATTCCCAGTCTAGGTCGTATATTTTTCACTTGAAATATTATTTGTAAATTCAATATTTGCTAATAAAAAACGTATAAGCGAAAAATCAAAATTAAAAATTACTATAAATACATGCGTAAGGGCTGAAAAATGAGTGAAAATTAATTTCAATGTCGCTATGTTGCGAGGTAATTAATTGAAAACTCAAAATTGCAGCAATTAAAGTCAAGTGAGAGATCTGCGCCCTGTACTGGGAAGCGACTAGGATAGCTCAATGGTAGAGCATTGGCGCGTAAAGCCAAAGGTCCTGGGTTCGATTCCCAGTCTAGGTCGTATATTTTTCACTTGAAATATTATTTGTAAATTCAATATTTACTAATAAAAAACGTATAAGCGAAAAATCAAAATTAAAAATTACTATAAATACATGCGTAAGGGCTGAAAAATGAGTGAAAATTAATTTCAATGTCGCTATGTTGCGAGGTAATTAATTGAAAACTCAAAATTGCAGCAATTAAAGTCAAGTGAGAGATCTGCGCCCTGTACTGGGAAGCGACTAGGATAGCTCAATGGTAGAGCATTGGCGCGTAAAGCCAAAGGTCCTGGGTTCGATTCCCAGTCTAGGTCGTATATTTTTCACTTGAAATATTATTTGTAAATTCAATATTTGCTAATAAAAAACGTATAAGCGAAAAATCAAAATTAAAAATTACTATAAATACATGCGTAAGGGCTGAAAAATGAGTGAAAATTAATTTCAATGTCGCTATGTTGCGAGGTAATTAATTGAAAACTCAAAATTGCAGCAATTAAAGTCAAGTGAGAGATCAGCGCCCTGTACTGGGAAGCGACTAGGATAGCTCAATGGTAGAGCATTGGCGCGTAAAGCCAAAGGTCCTGGGTTCGATTCCCAGTCTAGGTCGTATATTTTTCACTTGAAATATTATTTGTAAATTCAATATTTGCTAATAAAAAACGTATAAGCGAAAAATCAAAATTAAAAATTACTATAAATACATGCGTAAGGGCTGAAAAATGAGTGAAAATTAATTTCAATGTCGCTATGTTGCGAGGTAATTAATTGAAAACTCAAAATTGCAGCAATTAAAGTCAAGTGAGAGATCTGCGCCCTGTACTGGGAAGCGACTAGGATAGCTCAATGGTAGAGCATTGGCGCGTAAAGCCAAAGGTCCTGGGTTCGATTCCCAGTCTAGGTCGTATATTTTTCACTTGAAATATTATTTGTAAATTCAATATTTGCTAATAAAAAACGTATAAGCGAAAAATCAAAATTAAAAATTACTATAAATACATGCGTAAGGGCTGAAAAATGAGTGAAAATTAATTTCAATGTCGCTATGTTGCGAGGTAATTAATTGAAAACTCAAAATTGCAGCAATTAAAGTCAAGTGAGAGATCTGCGCCCTGTACTGGGAAGCGACTAGGATAGCTCAATGGTAGAGCATTGGCGCGTAAAGCCAAAGGTCCTGGGTTCGATTCCCAGTCTAGGTCGTATATTTTTCACTTGAAATATTATTTGTAAATTCAATATTTGCTAATAAAAAACGTATAAGCGAAAAATCAAAATTAAAAATTACTATAAATACATGCGTAAGGGCTGAAAAATGAGTGAAAATTAATTTCAATGTCGCTATGTTGCGAGGTAATTAATTGAAAACTCAAAATTGCAGCAATTAAAGTCAAGTGAGAGATCTGCGCCCTGTACTGGGAAGCGACTAGGATAGCTCAATGGTAGAGCATTGGCGCGTAAAGCCAAAGGTCCTGGGTTCGATTCCCAGTCTAGGTCGTATATTTTTCACTTGAAATATTATTTGTAAATTCAATATTTACTAATAAAAAACGTATAAGCGAAAAATCAAAATTAAAAATTACTATAAATACATGCGTAAGGGCTGAAAAATGAGTGAAAATTAATTTCAATGTCGCTATGTTGCGAGGTAATTAATTGAAAACTCAAAATTGCAGCAATTAAAGTCAAGTGAGAGATCTGCGCCCTGTACTGGGAAGCGACTAGGATAGCTCAATGGTAGAGCATTGGCGCGTAAAGCCAAAGGTCCTGGGTTCGATTCCCAGTCTAGGTCGTATATTTTTCACTTGAAATATTATTTGTAAATTCAATATTTGCTAATAAAAAACGTATAAGCGAAAAATCAAAATTAAAAATTACTATAAATACATGCGTAAGGGCTGAAAAATGAGTGAAAATTAATTTCAATGTCGCTATGTTGCGAGGTAATTAATTGAAAACTCAAAATTGCAGCAATTAAAGTCAAGTGAGAGATCTGCGCCCTGTACTGGGAAGCGACTAGGATAGCTCAATGGTAGAGCATTGGCGCGTAAAGCCAAAGGTCCTGGGTTCGATTCCCAGTCTAGGTCGTATATTTTTCACTTGAAATATTATTTGTAAATTCAATATTTGCTAATAAAAAACGTATAAGCGAAAAATCAAAATTAAAAATTACTATAAATACATGCGTAAGGGCTGAAAAATGAGTGAAAATTAATTTCAATGTCGCTATGTTGCGAGGTAATTAATTGAAAACTCAAAATTGCAGCAATTAAAGTCAAGCGAGAGATCTGCGCCCTGTACTGGGAAGCGACTAGGATAGCTCAATGGTAGAGCATTGGCGCGTAAAGCCAAAGGTCCTGGGTTCGATTCCCAGTCTAGGTCGTATATTTTTCACTTGAAATATTATTTGTAAATTCAATATTTGCTAATAAAAAACGTATAAGCGAAAAATCAAAATTAAAAATTACTATAGAGAAGACAAGGCTCGTTAGGGCCTAGCCGACATAAGAAAGTAGTTATATACACAATTACGAGTTTCAGAAAACCTGTGTAACAATTTACCTTACTGGGTGAGACACCTTGATATACCAATACAATTTAACATTTCTTACAAGGCCCAAGAAACCAACTTTTGGGCAATCATTTAGAGGATCTGCTTGTTATACTCGATTTTCTGTCCATTCGATTTTTAAAATGTCCCAGAGACAGTTAGTTAGTGCAAGTTTGCAGCTTATTCACTATTCGGATTGAACTTTCCTAGAGTCCCATCCATAGAGCTGCTCCGATACAACTTTGCTTTTAAATATTTTCAATTTTACCCGTTGTTTTATTTAGTTTGAGCGTGAAACGTGGAATAGAGAGTTAAACATGATACTTGTTTTTCCTTATTTTAATGATTATATTTTTTTCTCTTTCCTGTAATTATTGAACTTGTTTAGTTAACTAGTTAAAAACTTATTCATCGGAGTTCCATAGTAACTGGAAGGAAAAGGAAAACATCTTTAAATTCTGGAAATAAAGAACAATTCAGAATCATTCCATATTTAATTGAGATTCCGCCACTACACAGTCAGAATCATTCCAGCGAAAAACTAGCTATATTTAGTACGGATGGGGCAATCCCATGGGACCTAGCTGGATCTACACCTTTTCACTTAGTAATGTGTTAAATCCCTCTCGCTTTTCTTTCCTATACGTTTTTTGACGATCTCTTGTTCTTTTCCGAATCTGACACTATTAAAAGTGTTCGAGATCTTGAGGTCTTCATTTTATCTTATTTTAATCAATTTTTATAAGGGTTTTTCAGACGGAAAGGTTTTTAGCTTTTAAACGACAAGGCGTACACAATCAGACAAAAAGTGCAGTAAATCCATTGAATAAACCGGATCAAGAACAAATTAATAATTTTTACGAACTCAGCAATTATTGTAATGGTAGAAACTTCACAGTTAAAGCTATGAAGATTAGTTCTAGTGTAATTCCTAATTTGTATATTTGGTGTAGAACAATATTTTTCAACTTTCTTGAGAACTCACTAAATCAACAGCTGATTTTGTAAATAAATTAGGCATGGTATTTCCAGAATTGAATGCGTGGGGTCCCATATCTCCAAATCCCATAATTCCGAATCTTAGAAATGTAATGTGTGTCATAGTTCGAATATATATATATATATATATATATATATATATATATATATATATATATATATATATGTATGTATATATATATATATAGGCCTATTGGATATATATTTAATTCGGAGTTGTGGCACAAACACGGGATTTTTGAAGCTATTACACCAACACTAAACAGCCTTATACTGAACAAAATAATGTAATTGTATTTAACATTTACGTAGCCTAATTGTTCCATTTATAACACGGTCCGAGTATCAAGAGCGGAGAAACGGAAGAATGGTTTACACTGTTTACTTTACGAGACATTGTGATACAGAAAAATAACACAAGCAGTTTAATGCAGAATCTATTCCAAGTTTATTTCTCATTAGAAAAAGATTCACCGAGTTGCAAAAGTTTTGTGGCGATGGGTGTTACTCTTCTTCAGCACCTCCCCCACGCCAACCAATGACGAGTCCCATACCCCTCCTCCATTTCTTCGGCCACTGTGCAAACCTATACCACGATTTGAACATATGTAACACATACTAAAACTTTTTGAAGCTATGGGATTTTATAATGTTCGTTGCTGTGGCACGGTTATAAAATTCGATTTTGTTAATATTCGGTCTTATAAGACATCTGTTTTTTTCGCATTGTTAATGATTTAGATTAATTATATTTCAAATAAGATAGTTTTAATTTGTATAAGTCTTATTATTTTAAACGATAGTATCTTCTCTTTGTATAAAAAAAAAAAGAGATTTATTATCTCATATCATCATTATTACCATTATTTTTCAGTTATTTCAGGTTATAATTATTATGATGGTTCCTGTAAAAAGTTTTTAAGATCAAGATACACTTTTACAAATTCCATGTTTAAAATTATTGTTAACAATCAGCTGATTAGAGTTATTGTAGAAGTTTATGTTGTAGATTTTTATTTACAATCACATACTTTTAAAACAAACAACATGAACTTTCTTGACCTTGCATTTTTAACAGATACCAAAGAAAAAATATTAGTTTTTTGCAGAGCAAAATTATTTTGTATAATCGTAGGTTGTGCATTAATGGACGTCCCATGAAGTTGTACACCGCAGACAAGGGCAGGTGCATTTTAGGTTTGGATATAAGCCAATTTTATGCCTCCTTCACAATTAACTTTTGACTTTTGAAATACTGTTAATTCTTATTAAATTCGATCTACAAATAAATAAATAATTATTTTATGTAAAATGCATTTTAATTTAAAATCCTTTTCACTTACTTGCGATTTGAAATAACAGAAAATAATGACGTGAGATAACGGAAAATGTCCAGATTTGTTTTGTTTTTTCAATAAAGTATTACTATTAGTTAAATAATTAGGTGGTGTAATATTGAGCAGATGAACAGAAGAAAAAAACAACAAAAAATTCCCGTCCAATCTTTGTGGATTTGTGCCGTGTATTCATTTTGGTTACATGTAATTAAATTTGTACGATTTACACTATTGACCGATGGTACTTGGTAGAACTCCATTTTAATGAAAAACAAACACATTAATGTGTGTGTTTTGTTTTTCATTAATTAAATTTGTGTTGATTTCTCTATTTTGTTATAAAAAATCATTGCTTTTAGAAAAAAATACAAATATTTAAATACAAATCTTTTAATTTTGAAAGTCAAACAACAACCAATTTAAAAAAATGTATTTAAAACTTACCGGATGGTACTTGACATGCCGCGAAATACCGTTTGGTTTATCCAAATACATTGTTAGAGAGAGATGTCCATTAAAGATGACAAACAGAGAAGAAACCTGTAAAGAGAGAAATTATTTATTTATTTTATCAACAAGTGAAAACACAACAAATGAAACCTGCAACACCGAAAAAGTATAATAATAAATAACGTAATAACACATATAAACTCTAAATATATAACTATGCATAGTATTTTAAATAGTTTAATTCAATTCTAAAGAGTGATAAATTCATAAAGTCGTAATAAAAATAAATAGTCAAAACATATTACACAAAGTTTCTTACTCAAGCATTCCAAAAATAAAATAAAAATAAATCAAAACTTTTTTTTTACTGTCTATAGTAGTCTCTTAACACTCGCCTCGTAACAGCTGTTTCAAAACTCTATATTTTCATCATCAGGACGCACAATTAGTGAACTCCCTCGATGGAGGTCGTCATACAGTTAGTAAAAACACATTTACAACACATCAAAACACAATTATAAACAAACACAAGCGAACATAATTTATATTTTGGCTAAAATAACATAGCGGTGCGACTTATATACCGGTCACGTCTAGATTGCGGGGTCATTATGTTTCCTTCCCCTCATGTTGCTATCTGTTCCGACCCTCATGTTGCTATCTGTTCCGACCCTCATGTTGATATCTGTTCCGACCCTCATGTTGCTATCTGTTCCGACCCTCATGTTACTATCTGTTCCGACCCTCATGGGTTTATAGTGAGTACGGATCTCTAGGGGACCCAACTGGATCGATCTTTTGTTTAGTACAGTCCACGCTTGGCCGCTTGGTACAATCAATCTTGAATGGACAGAATAATTACAAACATTTTCGTTTCAGATGGCTCCACAATATTTCGGTTTATTTCGGTTAAGCTAACCTTGATAAAATATTCCGTTTTCAGAAGATTCACTTTTCGTTTTGCTATTCTAATTAAACCAATCGTAGTCTTCCAATCAGAAAATTTCTTTAAACAACTACCCCTGGATCTCGCAATAAAGTAAGTAGTTTTGTTGAAATTTTCTCAACGGGTAGATGAAAAATCCTCGTCGCAACGCTGAAGATATGTTCAACATTCATTTTGCTCACAATTTATTATTTTATAAAATGCATGAACCCACCGCTAGCATAATTCTTATGTGTACACCACTCGCTTATCTTGTAATATTAAAGGTAACAAATCGAATGCAGTTGAAATGTAATTGCTTTAGATGGGTATAAGTGAACTTCATCTGTGTTTCAAACCAACAGTATGAACTGTGTAAGTGTTCTTAGTAGAAATTAACAAACTCTCTTATATTCATGCCAACAATCAATTCTACTTAAACTAGACATAATTTACGCATAGGTAATGAATTCATATCTCTTTGATCTGGGCATAAATGACAGGTTTAGTATTGCACAATGTTATACGTGATTGAATATTAGGTTGTTAATTACTGTCCAATTAACTGCTCCTGCGTTATTATAGTTATATTAAAAATCACCATCTATGTAACACTTTTTTACTTTAATTGCCTTTCCTTTCCTATTAAGTCTCTCTTCAGCATCTCTTGTTCTTTTCCGACTTTGACTCCAGTAGAATAGGCTATTCGAGAACTTCATTTCAAACTCTTTTGTATTTTTTTTTTTTTTTTTTTTTTTTTTTTTTTGCCAATGATTACCGACAGGGTTTTCTCCTTTTTCAAGAACAAGGAAAAAGTAACCTGTTCCGTATTTTATTATTTGTTTAGATTCGTTGTTTTTATTGCTCTATCGTAATTAGATTAAATTAAAAAATAACCTTGTTGTCAAGGATGTTTTGGGGATCCATCTTTACACTTTCATAATTTTCAAATTCCTCAACAGAGTCCAAATATGTACCTTTGTTACATAACTGTAAGAACCCAATGTTGGTGTATATGTCAGAGTAATATTTTTTCTATAATATGTTCAACGAAGGCAGAGTTTATATATTGTACCACCGAGTTTTATTTTTGTATGGTCAATCAAAACAAAATGGCAGAGTAACAAAAGAACATTAATCTTCTGGATAGAACTACTTCCTCCCACAACGCAACGCAATTAAAAGTGCATTACCATCTGTTGAATATCGATCAGCTGTTGTTTTGATAACACACAACAATGAAACAGTTTGGTAGTTTTGTAAATCGGTTTATTTGTTATATCTAACCTTGAAACAGTGAATTTACCAATTGAACAAAAAGTGGTAGGCTATGTTGTTCTTGGGTTATTGCTTTTGAAAATCAATATAATGTTAACGAAGAATTTACCCAAATGTGGTTCCTCCATTATAAAAAGAAACAGTGATGTTCTATTTTTCTAATACGATTTTTAATCTGTATTCTGTTTTATACTGTTTTTTAATTACATGTTTCTTATTTTTATGTTTTTTAATTGAATTTTTTTTATCCATTGGAAACTGCAGTGTTAACTCTTACTGTTCATAATTCTGTAAAATTGGAGTGAAATTATTCTGTGAGTAAAACTATTATAGAATGACAGTTTTATATTACGGGGTTGGTGAGAGGAAGCATGTCTGGTTTGTTGTGGTAGGTTTTTTGTAAATTATGAAACTAAAATAATTGTTAAATTTTCGAAATGGATAAATCAAAAAAAATTAGAGTATTATTGAATTCATTTTAATAATAAAACGTTTTCACTTTCACTATGGACCAGGGATATTTATTTCCAATATGATTAAAAAATAACAACAACAACAATATTAGATAGAAAATATCCCATAGTTAAACTTTCTTTCTGATTGTAAAAATCACCATAGAATTTAAAATAGTTTTCTTTTAAAACTGTTTGAGAGAAGAGTTTTTTATTGAAGTGACGAATCCTTGATGAGGTTATATTTGTCAAAATTACAATGATTTCAATAATGTGGGGACATTAGTATACAGAGTGTATCTTTTATCGTGGTTATATCGTACTATTGAACAGATGAAAACTGTAAATGGGGGACCGTTTTTACGTTTTCATATAACTAAAAAATATGTTTTACTTTTAAATTTATTATGGGGGTCACCTTTTTAAGGTATTTTCGGATTCTGTATAAATTTTAGGCTTTTCATTCTTGATTATTGTTAGATAAACCTACTTGTTTAGGAGTAACAGGCGCTTAAAGTTTCGAATATTTGAGGTTTGGACCATTTTTAAGGCCCAATTTTTCACACTTTTCATTGTTGAATCAAGATGGTATAGTAGGTATAGTATAGGATCTATAAATACTAATGTAGGACTACAAATACAACAAATACTTTAACAGGCTGTTTAATTCCTTACTTGGCTTATTTTGTACTACTACCACACCGAGCACACACTAGATTCTAGTAAGTTTTTAATTGATGCAAAAATTATTTGTTGTCCTAAATTAGTATTTACACAACCTATACTATACATATTTTTATTTTTATCTTGATTCAACAATGAAAAGTATGGAAAATCGCTTCCTAAAAATGCTTCAAACGTCAAATGTTCGAACTTTAAGCCGCCTATTACTCCTAAATGATTTGGTGAAAAAGTCTTAAATTTTTGTACAAAGTCCGGTTCACGGTGGTACAAGTTTTTATGATGTTTTCGGATTCTGTACAAAATTTTAAGACTTTTTAATTATGAGTTGTTTTATAAAGGCTACTCGTTTAGGAGTAATAGGTGCTTAAATATTAGAATATTTTACGTTTGAAGTGTTTTCAGGTGGCGATTTTCCATACTTTCCATTATTGATGAGTTTGCAAAACAGATTTTTAAGTTATATGAAAAAGTCATGACGATCTCCTATTTAAAGTTTTTCATATAGTTTAAGATATAGGCACCAATAGTGACTACAATAAAAGAATAACCCCGTACAGATTAACCTTATCAATTTTTGGTTGTTTTTTGTTTCTTGCTATAAATTTTAAGAACAAGGTCGATCGATGCTGGTTTTTCGATTTACCCTGTATTCTAAAACTATTTCATTTATAATTATTCTATCAAGCTTCTTTGTGATTTTATAAGGTGTAAAATTTACTAGGTGATAGGTGTTAAAATGGGGGGGGGGACTTGTTGACTTGTATGTTAAGTTTAGATAATATTGTTGACGATGACGATTGATTTCCTTAGAGAAAGATAAATTTGGGTCTGATTCTTCAATTCAAAATCGCTAATTACGAAGGAATCCTGGACTTTGCTCACGTATTCAAGATTGGGTAGAAATATTATTCCCCTTATCAAGTTTCTTAGTGAGTTTATTTTTATATCTTCTTCGATTTCGCTCATAGGTTTAAACTTTAAATTATATTTGGCAACTGAACTCGAGTTTTTATGACTTTCATAACTTTATTAGCTTTAGTCGTATCTTTTAATTTGTTTGTTTTTAATGTTTTCATTGCATTTACTTTATGGAGTAATTCAGATGTTAGACTTGTTTTTGTGTTTTGTAAATGTGTTTTTATTAACTTTATGACGATCCACCGGGGGAATAGCTGAAAATTTAGGGGTAGCTGTCATAAAAAACACAAAATTACGATTTTATGAAAATCGGTTGTAACAATTTTGATCACATTTTGCTCAAGTGAAGCCTTCAAGAACCCAAGCAAAACGTATTGGTCGTCATCTCTTCTAAAATACCAATTCATGAGTTATAGATAAAAAATAAAATCTTCCATTAGGTTGTTATAATAAAAGATGTCATTTCTCTTCAACAACACTACCGTTTACGTTCAAATTTCAAATAATGAGTATGTTTTCTGTGAAGTATTGTATTGTAACTCGCTCAGTAAGTGTTTTACGTGCTCGCATGGGAAAACATTACAAAACGGCCTTGTAACGTAATATACTATTTCTTCTGCCTGCTAATTTCATACAATAATACCACAACTGTTTGCTAAATCAACAGTTAACCTCAAAAATACCATTACATTAAAACAATACCGTTATATTTGTTGTGTTCTTTGTGTTTTTATTCATTTTGTAAATAATAAATTATGTCTTTCGATGATGAAGATTTTTAAATAGACGTTCCTGAAGATATTTTACTTCAAACATTTACATCAGAAGAGTACCATCAAAATCAGATTAAGATATGAATAAAAATACGAAAAGTGTTGTAAATGACGCGAACGTAAGAACATAAAAAGTTTAATGTCCTTGTTTACATGTCAGAGAAGTCCAAAATTGTGAAAACTACCACTTTATCGTCTAAATATTTCTGTCTATGAAAGAAAATATAGTTGTTAGTTCGTAACAAATACTTAAATAGAAGTTTTCTTTTAAATTTAATCTAATTTACGATAGAGCAATAAGGACAACGAATCTAAACAAATAACATAACACGGAACAGATATATTTTTGATATATTTGAGCTTTACTATTAGATCCGATTACTGAGAAAATTGTAATTTTGTGCTTTTTCTCATAGCAGCTACCCCAAAATTTAGACAGATTTTGCGAGGATGTAAATCACATATATTTTTTGAGAGATACGTTTTATTTGGGTCTTCAGTCGCTATATTTGAGCTTTACTATTAGATCCGATTACTGAAAAAATTGTGATTTTGTGTTTTTTTCTTATAGCAGCCACGCCCAAATTTTGAGTTATTGAGAATGTAAAACATCCCGAAACATAGCCAAAACATACCCACACAACAATGTTTATTAAAAACACATTTTGGGGCTGTAAATTACTGCAAAGACGACAGACAAATTGGTTTAGTCGATAATAATTTTTTTTCGAAGGGAGAATGTTTTGGAGGTTTGCACAAATCAAGGACCGATAATTTCCGAGAGGTAGCAACCAATATTTTTTATTTGGATCTTTAGAGACTATGTGGTGGCACAATTTGATCAATATCATTATAGCCAATTTTGAGAAAACTTGAAATAATTTGTCTTTGTTTTATAAAAGCTTCCCCCAAAATTTCAATTTATAAAGAAAAAATTGAAATTTCTCAAGATGTGACAAAATATTAGTACCCACATCCAAAAAATGATAAAACTCTACCCACTCTTTTGAGTAGTACATTTAAAATAAAACTTTTTGGGGGTCTCGGAAATTCAAAATGGATACACTCAAAAATCCATTTTTCACCCATCAATAACTTCCTCTGTACTACGCTTATTAAAATCAGTCCACGCTATTGGGTTGTAGTACTACAGATAGACATTATTCTAAAAAAACGTTTCTGACTCGGGGGAATTCAAAACTAATATTGCAAAGAATAAGATAACAATTGTTTGACCACTCTCTCTATACTATGTGAGTAAGTAAAAAACTAACAATTTTGAACGAATTTCCATTGAAGTCAGTGATAGACACAAATATTGTAAATTCTTTTTGGTCTCATTCGAATCGAAAACAAAAATATCCACACAAAAATCAAAATCAATTTTCCCCATCGCAGTATACTTTCATGACATATAGCGATCAAGTGCATTGAATCAACTTTAAACGATTGACGGTAATATCACCGTTCGATTGTGGTTGCATAAATTGTGGTTAACATAACCTCGATTGCAGTTAATTATCTGCAGGTGTTAGATTACATATGAATGTCATTACCTTCAAGAAATATGCAGACTGTCTTACGAAGAGATCGCTATGTTTTAATTGATAAGCCGGACATATGATACATTTTAGAAACATGACACTTTACAGTTATGTTACATAGCTATGTAAAAAAAAAGTACACTAGAGTTTCATTTTTTTGTCAATCAAAACAAAATGGCGGAATAATAAAAGAACATTTATCTTCTGGATAGAACCTCTTTCTCCCACAATTCAATGCAATTAAATTGTGCATTGACATCTGTTCAATCTCGATCGGCTGTTGTTTTGTTAACACGCAACAAAGAAACAATTTGATAGTAGTATTCAATCAGTTTATGTGTGATAGCTAACGTCGAAAAAATGATTTTTTCAACTGAACAAAAAGTGAAATGTTTTTCTTGGACTATTACATTTGAAAATTAATACGAAGCGATTATGTGTTTTCAAAGAAACTACCTCCATGAAGAAAATCTATTCATAAATGAAAAACTATTCTACTATAAATTGGATAAATTAAAATAATACCATAGTTTTTTTAACACGAAAAATGAAGAGCTTGCATGTCTTACTTTATTGCCTAACAAGCATATTTAATTAGAAAAGTTTGATCACCTACTGAGATATCATAGACGTCAGTTCGAAGCTATTCTTAAAATTTATTGTTTATTACAGTCTTAATCCAAAGATCTAATAAGTAATACTTATAATTGAATTAACATGTATGATACCTAGTTCCTCCGGTTTATGATACTTAAGTCATCTTTTGTCAAAATGCATTCCAAGATATTTAGACTTGTCTGTTTGAAATTTTTTCCTTTGGGGCTTTTTGGGGAAAAGTTTACTGTCCCTCATGGCGACACAATGAATTAATGAGGATTAAATAAAGCAATAAAGCTAAAGTTTCAAATTATTTTAATAATATAAATGAGCTACAATTGTTTCGCCTTGCGGTGAACCCCCAACGGGTCGTCCAACACTTCTTAAAAAACAACTAACCAGTCATTTTGTTGAAGTTAGACCAAATTCACATAAATAACGTTCATAGGATGAAACACAAGTCACTCTGGGTACAGCCGTTGGCTTTGCTTCTGAGGGGTTAATAGTGAAAGAAGAGCTTGCCTTATCGAATATCCGTCGGCGAAGCGCCTTACACTCAAAGATAGGCAACTCATCGTACCTAGAAGTAAAGTAAGGGGAAGACACTGGTGATGAATACCCTTCGATCGTCGTCAAATTGTTTTAAACTTGTACCGACTTTGTGGAGCTTTGTAATGTGCTTATTTTACATTATTCAAAGTCCTCCATTATTTTGACGTAAAAGAAATGATCATGTGAACATCTTTAGGGCTTCAGTATGAATATCGTCCTAAGATAAACTTGATATGAAAAGAATTATCAATGGCAGTTAGAAGAAAAAAAACTCTAACATAAGATCTCACAAAAATCAGTAAACGTAATTTTTGTGAGATCTTGTATTCGAGTTTTTTTCTATCTAATAGTATCTAACAAGTTAATCTCAATATTTATATATCAATGGTAGTGTCAATAGAAATGTTAATTTCAACTTGTTGAATGTATTACATTGTAATACGCCTGGATACGTAACAAGATGTATTTAATCTCTTTTGTTTTATGACTTAATGAACAGTATGTCATGGTAATGAAGTTTCGTCACATACTATATGTAATTTAGATAAAGAAGTTTAAAAAGTTTGTAATATTTATCTCCAGTACAAATATAGTAATTACAATCGTAAAGTTAAGAAATTTAACTCTATAGAAAACAGTTTCCGAGGTCGGAAAGTGGTTTTAGCCGTGCGCACGTGTCAATTAACTATTTGAGGCGTAGTCGGGTATGGGTAATCATGCAAGCGCGGGAAAAAAACACTTTCCAGGAAAATAGTGTATGCTATTTTCCTTTACACTTAATTATTATTCTATTGTGGTATAAAGTAGACGTTTAAGAAAGGTAAACGTTTTCCTGATAGCAATAATATTATTTGAAAGGAAGTAGATGTTTGGGTTAGAAGACGTTTGTTTTTTTATTATTTTATTTTACAGTAACAATGGACACATTTAAAACATCATTTTTCAATTCCATATTTCCTGATATCACCATTGATTTTACATATTATAGATTGTTCATCTCCATGTATTTGTTGAAGCTCAAAAGTTGGAGGCTTCACTGTAAAAAATAGTGAAGGTTTCGTCAAAAATGTAATTTTGAACTTTGACCTCCCCAAAAATTGTGAATTCGTATAGTTACGAGTTCCGGCAGTGACGAGTCACCGACACGAGCCTAGCGAGTTGAAAGCTTTTTGATATATACATCTACATCTACATCCTGTAATGTCCAAGAAACCAACTGTTGGCATTGCAATTTAGGTTAGGTTAGGCTAGGTTAGGTTAGATTAGGTTAGGTTAAGTTGGCTTGTTTGTTGTTTGTTTTATTTTTGATAACTCAAAATTTGGCTGATTTTGTCATAAGAAAAATTATGGTTATTTACATTCAGTTCTAACAATTTTAGCTAAAGTGTTGCTAAATTGTAGACTCTAAAGGACACAGTGTATTGACCGTTATCTTTCCAAAAATACCAGTTCATGATTTATCCGCGTAAATCCAATAAAATTTATTATCGGCTGTCATAATTTACTCTACGTTATTTTTCAAAAACAGCTCTACCGATTTTGTTTGGCCCCTTATTTAAATACGTAAATATTTCTTCTAAGGCAGCGTCTATTGTTCATTTTAACTTTATGACTGACAACTGCCGAAATGACCATTTTTTCTATGTATGTAGTTTTTTTTTTTTTTTTTTTACACAATTTATTATAATATTTATATTCTATATAAACAACAATTTTCGTCTTAAAATTAGTTTTCGGAAATTACGTGTTTTTATTTTTAATTCGTTATATCAAATAAACCTTCCTCCCGTTATAATTTGTTAGAAAGTCAATTAAAAACTATTGATTCTGTGAAGACTAAATAGGCCGAGTAAACAATTCGAGGAACACTTTCGTCACGACCGATTAATTGTAATTATGTACAAAATTGTGAAAAACGATTATATAGCTTTCGATACTTTTCGATTTTAAACTAACTGACAAGAAAACTTCTCTCCGAAAAAATCCAACTAGCCTATACAGTTGAAACAGGTGTGTGACCTCTCTTTTATTCGATAAGTAGCCTACTAAAGTTACAAAAAAAAACTTAGATAAACTCCAGGATTTTTGAGTTAAAACTAGAGGTACTACCAAATTTTTTAATCACCTGCCATTTTTCCAATATGGCGATTAGCTCAAAATTTTCTAATGGGAACCCTTTATTTGACGATTTAAAATAAAACGTATTATTTTAAAACTTTTTAATTCTTGTGTATTTTTCGATATATCTAACCGTTTAGGAGTTACAGTCACTTAAGTTCAACTTCATTTCTCTTTATAAACTAAAAATAATCATAATAGTTTGGTAATAAAAGTAATACAAACAGAACTTTCTCAATTTTTTTTTGTATCATTATAAAATATCCTTGAATTACAAATACCTATACTGGATCAATAGTATACTAAATAGCTATATAAAACCTATACTAAAAGTGTACTAAAAACCTATAATTAGATATTCAACACTCTTCATGTTTAAATACTTGATAGGCCTAACATTAATTACAATTTGATAGTTTTGAACTGTTTTAAGTGCGTGGTTTTCTATTCATTAACTACGTCTCTGTAATAAGGTTCAAAGTGACGGAAAAAAATGTAGTTTCTGTTATTTCTTCAATATTTGGTCAAATACTATTACAGATAAGATGATATTGCAGAGTTGTTCAACACCATAATAAAAACATTCTAAATAAATTTGAGTAAATATGGGTTAATCGTTTTGTATTTTATAATAATTAATGTAATCATTAATGATACAGGTTAATTTTAAGATACAACCTTATTTTTTGAATAAAAAAATTTAAATATGAATCACAGAAACATGAAAATTTCACTACTTATAGAAAATTAAAAAATCTGACTGTCAAATCTAATGTCTTTCTTCGTTTCTGAGATGTAAATGTTCAAATTTGAAAAAAAAGAAGGAAAAAAAAAACCATCACCCCCGCTTAAAGAACAGGTACATTTGTGGATATTCTTGTTCATATCCTTTAACGGTTACAGATAATCAATTGAATTAAAAAACATTCGAATCAGAATTGTTTCTACTATAATAGTGTATATTTTAAATTAAATATATTGATAAGGACTAGAGATAATAAAACTCAAAAGTGACGACAAATTTTTAGTTTTGTAATTTTTCAAAAGAAATCCTTGATTATTTAATCACTTATAGATTACGACATCAAACTGGGAATGCGGTTGAACGGAGGGTCTCTAAACTCATACAAGAGCGGTTTAGGGTGTCCTACCCCCATTGATATGAGTCACCTTCTTTTCTTAACTTTATAAAAATCTAATTTAATTTATTTGATATTTGAAAATAACATCTAAAATTTATTTTTATTCTAGACATAATTACAAGAAAAATGAGACAAAACAACGTAAAATTTTACTGAATTATAGTCCAAAATAAAAAAGGGTTGTTTATTCACGCTATTAGTCATCATACTAACATTCTTTTTGTAGCAAACATTGTTGATTTTGGACTCTGTTAAAGTAAATTATACATTGTTTGGTCTTATTTTTCTTGTAATTATGTGTAGAATAAAAATAAATTTTAGATTTTATTTTCAAATATCAAATTAAATAAATGAAAGTTTGATCAAGTGACGCAAAGTAGGTAACTCATGCTGGTGGTTAACGACATGTACCGGCTAGTCCTAATGCTCTGCGCACCTGTGTGTGATGGCGCGTGCGTTAGACTGAAGCGACCCTTCGTTCAGTTGGATTCCGCGTTTGATAATAGTATAATCGAATTGAATGAGATTATGTAGAACAATACATATCTATTAGTTTTCGAGTTGTTTTTTTTTTTGTCAAAATCGGTGTTTTTGCATTTTTTTGAACTTGAACTTTGAACGAAGAAAGGTTCTAATAATAAGGTTCTCAATAATAGCTGAAAATTTCAAATGTTTAAGTTTTTAGGTGGCGATTTTCCATACTTCCCACTGTTGAATCAAGATAAAATGTAAGTATGCATAGACTAGGATGTATAAATACTAATGTAGGACTGCAAATAATATGTGTAACAAATAAAAACTTGCTCTAATCTAATGAAAGTTAAATAAGGTAGAAGTGTAGAATAAGTAAGGAATTAAATAGCCTATAAAATTATTTCTAGTCCTAAATTAGTATTTACATATCATAGAATATGTCTATTTACAGATTATCTTGATTCAACAGTGGAAAGTATGGAAAATCGCCTGAAAATGTTTCAAACATCAAATGTTCGAAACGTTAAGCGCCTATTACTCCTAGGTTTATCGAACAATAATCAAGAATAAAAAGTTTTCATTTTAATATTCTTGACCTTACTGGAGAGCTTTTAAATAATAATATATTTGTATAAGAGTACAGTTTCAATCACAGCCGGATACGGTCGATTATGTAAAGTTATCCCCGTTATAAACTAAAAAAGTGTTTTTGTGTTTTTAAAAGAAATTAAATGTGTGTAAATGTGTTAGTGTAATAAATGTTTGTCAAATACTAATTATGTTTTAAATAAGTTTATAACAATGTTGACGATGTATATATGCTATATATAGTACCGAAAATAACGCATGTGACCATGGCTGAATAAATAGTCGAAACGGCCGTAATGCATTGAAACAATTTTGCATGAGCAGACGTAAGTAGAACAAATATATTATTAATAAAACATTCTTAAAATTTTGTACAAAATCCAAAAACAGCATAAAAATAGAAGTCCCCATAAGAAATTAAATTGCAGCAACATTGAAAAATAGCGGCAATTTTTCAGAGTTTCCAAAACAGATTTTTAAGTTATGTGAAAAAGTAACAACGGTCCCCCATTTAAAGATTTTCATCAGATTAATAGTTTAAGATGTGCCCACTATAAAAGAATCACCCTGTATATTGATCAGTATATGATTTTGTGGATAAGCATCTGAGAAAGTTATTGCATATTTTTTTAAACAAGTTGTTTGATTTTACAGTAATTTCATTTCACTAAATTATTGCAGTAAATTTAACTGAAACTTGGTATTATCAATTTTGCGAGAACTGTTTTTGAAATAATATTTACATAAATTATCGTTATCAGCTAAACTGATTGTTTTAAGTGTGTGAACACACGCGAGTAATCACACATGCAGTCGCGTGAATTCACTGCAGTATGCAACTGTAGTCTTTCTTGTACAGTCAGCTTGTGATATATTATGACTTTACTGTTTGAACTTTAGTTAGGGCAGTACGCACTGGGTTTAACTGTAACTTTGTTTTGTTACAAACTGAACTTAGAAACATATATAAACTGATAAACTTCCACAACCAGTGTTTGTTTAAACACGTGAATCATTTCATGGACTAATGCAAAACCAAAAATTACAAATGTTGACGCCGTAAACGATTTGTCTGTGACCTAAAATTATAATGTCCAATAAGATAATTAGTAGTTTATTAAAAAAAGTTGATGGGCATCATCATACACTGTGATCTTGTAAATTTAATACCAAAAATATAATTTCTTGGGCCTTGTTAGACATGTTACACATTGCATTGGTAGACCAAGGAGTCTTAATATGATTTAGTCGGACATTTGCTATCACTTGTGTATATGCAAAACTAATAGACGACGTTTCGAGAGTTAAAATCATCTCTCGTTATCAAGTGTAAAACTAGAACATAAAGGAGAGAGAGAGAGAGAGAGAGAGAGAGAGAGAGAGAGAGAGAGAGAGAGAGAGAGAGAGAGAGAGAGAGAGAGAGAGAGAGAGAGAGAGAGAGAGAGAGAGAGAGAGAGAGAGAGAGAGAGAGAGAGAGAGAGAGAGAGAGAGAATCACAGTAGCCAAAGTTCATTTTGGAAATTAAAACTAAATCTATAAAAAAAAAAAAAAGAAAAAAATAAAATAAAAATGTAAGCCTAAAACTATACAAGCCTCTACGAAATTCATTAATATCATGTTTCATATTCAGTTGCAGCAAATGTTATTACAGAAGCTGTCATTCATAGAGGACTCTTTAAGTCCTCGCTACACTTACTAAGCTAAGCATAGAAACTGCATTTCATTTTGCATCACAGTTACAAACGATTTTTCTTTCTTTTTTTAATACATCCGCAGCTGTTTTTCATTCCTGATAACTTAGTATCTAAATACATTAAAAAATCTGTTTTCACTCAAATAAAGGGACTCTTTGGAAGTAACTTATTAGGGTGGGAGGCATTGATATGTTTAGATATAAAAAATAGGGTAAAAATTAAGTTTTTTTAATTTTCGGAACATTCTGTATATAGAACCTGAATACGGATCACCCTGTAGATGGACCCAATCAAGAGTTTTCAATTGATATGTCTATCATCTTTCTACGGAAATGAGAAGCTGATATATTACAATGTATTTCCTTCCTGTATACAATGTATATCAGAATAGATAACTAAATAAATGTAATAGAAACATTTCCTCAGATATTGCAAGAAACTTCAATTAATTTTTATACTGGGCTATTAATATCCTTACAGGGGAATAATTATTACCTTAAAGTAAAAAATGAAAAGATAATAATAAATACCGTATGACAATGTATCAGTTGGACTAAACACGCTATAAAAACAAAAACCTATCATTTAACTCGGAAAAATCTACGCAAGCATAATAAACTTCTTATTTAAACAACTCTATTAGCATGGTAGCCTGGTTCGTGCAGGGAGTTGTTCGAGCTGACAACAGCGTTCTTCTCTCCTATTGGCTATTACCAACTTGATTCGTGGCGTATAGCTGAGACTAAATAGAAACCTGATCAGATAAAACCACAACACACAGGTCTACCACTACGCAAGGTGGGGGGGGGGCAAACAACTGATGACTTGATAACGGGAGTTGATTTATACTCTCGAAACGTCGTGTATTATTTTTTCATATACAGTATAGAAATTTTGGATAGTGTCCGATTAAACCATTTTAATAATATGAACAATCCAATCTTATCAAATAACTTTAAAACCAGAATAGTAGAGTAAGTTTGTTTAAAACAGTTGTGACACTGGTTTTCTTAACCTTGTAATGTCACTACCATTTTACTTTGACTAGGCCCTAAAGAGCTACGAAGATGTGTATATATTAAACTACTCGCTACGCTTGTGTCAATATCAAGGCCTTGGCGGCGGCTTTAGATATTTGAAAGAGCAACCTCTCGCTACGTTCGTGTCAGTAACTGCCCGTTTGATACCCGACACATAATATTTCCATAATTTTTTTTTTTATTCTATAGTTTTTGTCCTTAACTATCCCAAGGTAATTTTATTGCCGCTATATTTTTCTTACATGTGATACAATACAAAGAATATAAATGCAAAGTATGAAATATATAGGACGATCTGATTGCCCCCAGTTTCACCTGGTGTTAGTTGAGATAGTTTTATAAAAATTAAAAAATAATAATAAAAAATTTAACACAGCCCTAATGATGGTACTACGGAAATAAATTATGCCCAAATACAGCAACGCACCGATTTTGATCAAAATGACCCATAAATAACAAAGATATGATACTTGTTTTAGGGGTAAAAAAACACCATTGGAGTGGAATATTTTCAAAAGCCTTTCTTAGTATGCGTCTACAGACCTACCTCAAACCATGTTAAAAAATTCATAGCTCTAGACTTCTTGCATCCAGAGATATGTTTTAGGCATAAAAAACACCCTTGGAGTGGAACATTCTCAAAACCCTTTCTTAGTATGAGTCTACAGACCTACCTCAAACCATGTTAAAAAATGCATAGCTCTAGCCTTCTTGGATCCAGAGATATGCTTAAGGGTAAAAACACCCTTGGAGTGGAATATTTTCAAAACCCTTTCTTAGTAGTGGAATATTTTCAAAACCCTTTCTTAGTATGCGTCTACAGACCTACCCCAAACTATGTTTAAAAATTCATAGCTCTAGGCTTCTTGGATCCAGAGATTTCGTGATCAGTCAGTGGGTTTTGACTTATAAATATATATATATATATATACTGGGTGGAGAGAAAGTCAGGACCCTTCTTTTTCCCCTTTAATAAATACAGTATACAGAGATATCCTTTGTGTAGTGGTGCAATCTTGACAGGTGGTTTCATTTTACGATTTTGGAAATTTTGAGTGTCCTCCAAAAATGGAGGATTTTAGGGGCAACTCAAAATTTTTAATATAAACCCTCTTCAAATAACCCCTCATTTTGAAGAGCTTAAAAAAACTTATATAATGGTGAAAACTATTATAATCTCTTCTCTATCCTAAATGGTAGTTCGTCAAACGTTTTCTGAAGTATCTACGCTTACATTAACTGTCTTTGGGTGAAGTGAAGAAATGGCGGAATAACAAAATAATTTAATTTTTACTACAATGATTTTCTTTGCATAAATATATAAAACTTAAGAAAAGTAAAGATAGAACAGTAATTAAATCGTTAATGATCCAAATTTGATCTTTATTTAAATTGATGTCTATAAATAGCTATGCACAATAGCACGACACAAATCAAGAGTCATAAATGCTTTTCATTAATTGCCGATGTATCAATAGTAATTTCTCTTCAATCAGTCTCATTAATTAATCGTCTGTTACTGGGTGAGAATAAACTTTTTCTTTCAAATTTATTTTGTTTTTCTTCAATTTGATATCCTAGTAACCGATGAAACTTTTCCAAGCGAATTAGGCCTGTTTGGAGATTTCATTAAAGTAGCACATGCTCTTCATTTTCTGAGTCGGAAAATCTATGGTATGTCTTTGAAACTGAACCAATTTTCTAGTAGTATAGTTTTCCATTTATGAATTGATTTTCTTGATGGAGGAACCACATTTGGGTAGCTTCTCTGAAAACACCTTATCGCTTCACATTCATTTTCAAAAGCAATAGCCAAAAAAACAACATTTCACTTTTTGTTCAATTGGAAAATTCATCGTTTCGAGGTTAGATATCACACACAAATTAATTGAACACAACTACAAAATTATTTCATTGTTGTGTGCTAACAAAACAACAGCTGATCGAGATCCAACAGATGGCAATGCACACTTTAATTGCGTTGCATTGTGGGAGGAAGTGGTTCTATCCAGAAGATTAATGTTCTTTTTGTTACTCCGCCATTTTCTTTTGACTAACCATAAAAAAAAACGAGACGTAACGGTACTTTTTTTACATATCTACGTAACATAATTTATAAAGTGTCAAGTTTGTAGTGTGTTCCATATGCCCGGCATATTAATTCAAAATAGCGACTTCTCCGTGGGACATCCTGTATACCATACTTTTGAAACTATTTTTTATTTAAAAATCACAAAAGAGTAGTCAATTTACTCCCAATTTCAACAGGTTATAAAATCGCATTGTTTATTTGTTTCTATCACTCAGTCGCCCTGTTATTAAATATGAACGTTTTTTAAATCTATTTAGCTGATCCCATAAATTTGATTTTTATATGTGAACATATTATGCAAACACGTGTACATAATCGCAAATTAAAAAATAGTAAAAAATGTTACATGTAGCGCAGCCCCTCAAAAAATTCACAAATACGATTTTTGTTAGATCATTCCCATCCTTCATCCTGAACGTTATACCCTGGACCTTCATCCACCAAATCTTGGTTATAGTCGCGAGGTTATTCCTGTCCGGCTCTTTTTCCGTCCGGGTCTTCAATTTCAATCTTCACGCGAAAACTTCTTTTTAAGATGCCAGGGCAACCATTCCCAACGCCTCATCCTACTGGATAGAGATACTAACATTATGGGATGCCGTTTTTAAGGAGTAAGAATCTCATACTATCGGGTGTACAGCAGTCCTTCCGATTGTCTAAGAAGATTTTCCTTCTTCTGAAAAAAGGAATAGGTCAGCGACCTCGCATGATCATAGACGCTTGTCCCAATTGGTACCATGATTGAATATTTTCTACAGGGTCAAAACTTGTTGAAGCGTAAAGTGTTCCTAACAATAACTTGGGAACTACGGACAAGCCACGTGCTAACCTTACTTCCGTATCAGTATGGCAGACCGGAAGTGGTATAATGAGAGGTTACATACGCAGGTTTGTTCACGGATGGGGTTCGTAATAGGCCGAACTAAAGTATCGAATAGTTATCGCTGTGTAAACGAACTTGTCTGTATATTTTGAATTAAGCTTAGGTTAGTCTCTGTTTTACATATAACTAGGTTAGGTTAGGAACCATACACAGTTAAAGTTTTATGTGTACATGTTTTCGAACGTAGCTCTAAGGCTGGGCAGTAAGAGGTATTTTTGAGGAAAATTTGTATTTGAGAAAATTATATTCTGTAGATCTAAAAATTAAGAAAGAAAGAGAGAGATTGCACTATGTTAAAGCGTCTATCTGCAATTGTATTGACATAAAACCAAGTATAATAAATGCCAATAATTAGTGTCCCCGTAAACAATAAACCACAATGATTTAGTACTTTCAATAAATGTTTTTGAAAACCCCAAATGTGGTACTGTATATAGTCTAACGCAAGACATGTCATACAACAATATTCATAATAGCCTACATAATATTAATAATAATAATAAACAATAAATAATACCACGTAAAAAATTATGGATTGATCCATAGATTGCGACCGATCTACCATTCATTGGGATAACAGTGGTTGTCAATATACTGTACCATTGATTTTACATATTAAATAGATTGCCCATCTCATAGTATGAGTTGAAGCTCAAAAAATAGAAGCTCTAGTGCTGCCATCTAACAGTTCAGTTCTAAAGGACAGTACTACAAGGACACATCTAAAGGAGAGCATCCTTTATTGCATGATCCGATTCCTCAAACACTATTCCTCTTCTAAGATATAAGATCAATCATACTAATACTGAAATCTAAGACTGTATACATAGATATACCGAAAGCTCGTGGGTTTGGGTAGCCCAAGAGCCAAAGCTGGAAGCAAACCGGCAATGCCAGAAAGACACCTTGGATGTAGTAATCCGTATGCTTTCTATGAAGGCTCCCCGTCCACCTAGAACTCATGTTGACAAGGTTTTCCAAGCTACGTGTAATTAGTAGCTTTTTGGTCGCTTATGCAAAACTCTACTTCACATCATATACCTAGGGCAGCGCCCGTTATCCAACTACACAGCATTAGCATGCCGGTAAGCTTACCTACAGTTTTGAGGGAGAACAGCTTACCCCGAGTTTTGAGGGCGAACACCGCGAGACAATGTTTGCCCAGAGTATATGATAATATGTGTCACTCATACAGCTAAAATTGACTCTACCGTATATGAGTAAATGGGATCTCATTGGAAATATCGACACTGCTAAAGAACTTCACCAACTCCTTATGGGGGCTACAAACGTAGTCGCGTCCTAGGGAGATCTTGTCGGACGCTTTATGCCGTCCTTCAGTTGTGAATTCAGCCCTTCCTGCAGTTCGTCCACACCATAATGCCATCTCAGCTTTGGTCTTCCTACTTTCTTAGTTGTACAAAAAGAGGTGTTTTCCAGGGTCTGAAGAGTCGGTACAACATGACCTGTCCATATAAGCCGTCCCATTCTAAACTTTTGAATTATCGTCACGTCCTGGAATATTGCATAAAATTCTTCTTTACATCTTCTTCCACTGACTTCCACCATTTAATGACCAGTAAATTCGTCTTGATATTTCCTCACAAATGATCCCAGTTCTCTGCTTCGGTTCAGAATCCATGTTTGTGTTGCATACAAGACCACTGGAACAATTAATCTCTTGCAGATTATCGTTTATAGTTAGCAGATTGAAGCTATTTTTTTTTCAAGCTATCCAGCAGGCCCTGTAACAAGAACAAGCCTTCTTTGTATTTTCTCCTCTACAGCGTTACCAATGAACTTCGCCAGTTATCGTCCTTCAAATAATTGCAACTTACATATGAATTAACTGACCCCCGAGAAAGGTATTATCAGTGACATGAGCACGCGATTTGGCTTTGATATGTTGGGGAGATTAAGAAATACGCACGCATACACGTGCATGTTCCACTGAAGACATAAAATCTATTCCAATCTAACACTTAGGTTAAACACGATTATTTCATAGGTCGACCTTTGAGACGATAAATTATACTTTTTACGTTTGTATAAAACTCTGTTCGATGCAATACTGGATTTACAGTATGTTACAGGGGGTCTGTCTCACTAGACATTTAGGCTCCTTGTCTTAGTATACACAAAGAATATTTTAAAAAACTTATATTTTACTTACCGTACAAATTTCAACCTCCATTTTTGGACTGATTTTTACGTTCTAGGTTCTGAAAACAGCATTTTTTTTTTTTTTTTTTTTTTTTTTTTTTTTTTTTTTTTTTTTTTTTTTTTTTTTTTTTTTTTTTTTTTTTTACATACAATTTGTCCATCGTCGTTGTCGTCTATACGTAAGCACGATAGCGGCTACAAAATTAAAAATAAATATAGTATTGACTTACAGTATGCTCATATTGAACCCTATTGAAATTCAGAAAAATCGAATTGAAAATGTCAAAATTGTCGCTATTTTAAACAGTTTTTTACCCATAACTCGCGTATTTATAACACACTAAATTTCAATTCTGCAGAGTTGTATCAATCTCACCTCACTAAGATGACAAATATCGAAGTTTTTGTCAAAAATGTAAATTCGAAATCTGATGTACCAAGAAAATGTGATGACGATTCCAGCAGAGCCGAGCGAGCGAAGCGAATGTAGACTTTTATACTACAGGGCTCGTTAGAGCCTAGCCGTCGTCAAGAAATTAATGATAGATACAATTAAAAGGTTCAGAAACTCTATGTAAGAACTATTTTAACAAACGTACTCTATCGGATAAGACTCCTTGATCTACCAATGTAACATTTCCTACAAGGCCGAAGAAACCAACTTTTGGGCATTACATCTAGAGGATCTGCTTGTATTACATTTTATGATGCAACTAGGTAAATACCAGGGTGGCGCCAATAAACCTTTTTTTTTTTTTTTAAGGAAATAAAAAGGCCCGAAACAATGCATTAACTTTCTCTCGCATTCGTTCACAAAATTAAATCAGTAATATTATACGTTGCCATATTTTTAAAAAAAGTCTCCCCACTTCTAGGCCTACTTATAAGCGAATTTTGGTCATCATCACATATAGAGGAAAAGAATATAAAATAAAGACATATAACCTTCGAATACTTTAATAATGTTAGAGTCAAAAGAAAACAAGTGTTGGTTAAGAAAGACCTAATCGCGATTTAAACCCAAGACTACACGACAAAAGATGTTGAGCCTTGTATGTTTCCTGGGGTTGCCACTTCAGTAATCACCTGAGGAGCTCCAGAAGTGTTCTTTATCAACTTATTGTAAAATTCGTATTTTATTGTTATTTTAAAAATATACTGAAAGATATTTAATATACCGCGTCTGATTATAGTTTACTTCTTTTTTAAACATAGTACAAAACCAAGTATATATATATATATATATATATATATATTCGTTTAGAATTAAAAACCTTAAAATTAAGTCAAATTCTTACTTGTTAGAGTTTCAAAATTTTATCAAAATCGTTAGAGCCTTATTTGAGAAATTGGGAATATTGTCCTTTGACAGCTCCCAAATTGTGACTTGTAAATTTATAAAAGATTACATAAAAAATATGCGTATAATGAATCTGCAACCAACTATCATTATTTAGAAAAATTGTTTTGAAAAAAGAAAAACATAACGACAGAAAATGAAGCATTTTCGGATATAAGAACATAGGAACGTTCCACTTAGGTGCTCACTCATATTGAGTACGGGTGTGGGACTTAGCTGGATTTACACATTTCGAGTAGTATTGGCTTAGATCTCTTTCATTTTCCCTATCAGTTCCCCCTTGATCAACACTTGTTCTTTTCCGACACTGACTCTATTAACGTATTGGAGAGCTATGGATTTAAATTTTTTAAATTTATTATTATATATATATATATATATATATATATATATATATATATATATATATATATATATATATAAAGCTATGATGACCGAGAGGTTTTAGCTTTTAAACAAGGAGAAAAAATAAACTGTTTTACTTACTTTTTCTGTAAAGAATCTATTTTTACTTTATATTTCACATACTCCCTCTATAATACATATTGTAAATATATATTATATTACAAAGGACTTCATTCATAGACCTATAACGTCTACATGCAAATCACTCTATATATACATTGTCCCTGCGTGATCCCCCTTCACTGTCTATCAATCATTGTACGTCAGGTTAGCGTGACTAAATTATACTGACTAATTCTTATAAAGATGGCGGGATGATAAGGTTTTCTGTTTCGACTTTCTTTAATCTATTCACTTGAAATGAGCAACAATTGTGGAAACTTCAATCACTAGAAGTAAGAAGAATGTTTCTCACAAAAACAAGATGTTTCAACGAGTCAGTTCGTTTTACGTTTTACACACAGAAATTTGTGACACTGGACCATTAGAGGTAAGGTCGATGCTGAATGTAGAGGGGGACGAAATCAAGCTGCACTTCCAAGTCCAATGCCATCACAATATAGACAATAACAATAAATTTTCTAGTTCAAAGCCATTACAATATGGTCGATGCCTTAATTTGATGAACAAAACTAACATAAGAAATGTAAAAATAGTTATTTATGTATCAAAAGACGACGTTTAAATGACTCAGTTCGTTTTAAGTTTTACACACAGAAATTTGTGACACTGGACCATTAGAGGTAAGGTCGATGCTGAATGTAGGGAGGGACGAAATCTAGCTATATGTCTAAGTCCAATGCCATCACAATATAGACAATAACAATATAGATTCTAGTTCAAAGCCATTACAATATGGTCGATGCCTTAATTTGATGAACAAAACTAACATAAGAAATGTAAAAATAGTATTATGTATTAAAAGACGACGTTTAAATGACTCAGTTCGTTTTAAGTTTTACACACAGAAATTTGTGACACTGGACCATTAGAGGTAAGGTCGATGCTGAATGTAGTGAGGGACGAAATCTAGCTATAGGTCTAAGTCCAATGCCATCACAATATAGACAATAACAATATAGATTCTAGTTCAAAGTCATTACAATATGGTCGATGCCTTAATTTGATGAACGAAACTAACATAAGAAATGTAAAAATAGTTATTTATGTATCAAAAGACGACGTTTAAATGACTCAGTTCGTTTTAAGTTTTACACACAGAAATTTGTGACACTGGACCTTGAGAGGTAAGGTCGATGCTGAATGTAGTGAGGGACGAAATCTAGCTATAGGTCTAAGTCCAATGCCATCACAATATAGACAATAACAATATAGATTCTAGTTCAAAGCCATTACAATATGGTCGATGCCTTAATTTGATGAACGAAACTAACATAAGAAATGTAAAAATAGTTATTTATGTATCAAAAGACGACGTTTAAATGACTCAGTTCGTTTTAAGTTTTCACACAGAAATTTGTGACACTGGACCATTAGAGGTAAGGTCGATGCTGAATGTAGGGAGGGAAGAAATCCAAGTCCAATGCCATCACAATATAGACAATAACAATAAATTTTCTAGTTCAAAGCCATTACAATATGGTCGATGCTTTAATTAGATGAACAAAACTAACATAAGAAATGTAAAAATAGTTCTTTATGTATCAAAAGACGACGTTTAAATGACTCAGTTCGTTTTACGTTTTACACACAAAAATTTGTGACACTGGACCATTAGAGGTAAGGTCGATGCTGAATGTAGGGAGGGACGAAATCTAGCTATAGGTCTAAGTCCAATGCCATCACAATATAGACAATAACAATATAGATTCGAGTTCAAAGCCATTACAATATGGTCGATGCCTTAATTTGATGAACAAAACTAACATAAGAAATGTAAAAATAGTATTATGTATCAAAAGACGACGTTTAAATGACTCAGTTCGTTTTACGTTTTACACACAGAAATTTGTGACACTGGACCATTAGAAGTAAGGTCGATGTTGAATGTAGTGAGGGACGAAATCTAGCTATAGGTCTAAGTCCAATGCCATCACAATATAGACAATAACAATAAATATTCTAGTTCAAAGCCATTACAATATAATCGATGCTTTAATTAGATGAACAAAACTAACATAAGAAATGTAAAAATAGTTATTTATGTATCAAAAGACGACGTTGAAATGACTCAGTTCGTTTTAAGTTTTACACACAGAAATTTGTGACACTGGACCATTAGAGGTAAGGTCGATGTTGAATGTAGGGAGGGACGTAATCAAGCTGCACTTCCAAGTCCAATGCCATCGCAATATAGACAATAACAATAAATTTTCTAGTTCAAAACCATTACAATATGGTCGATGCCTTAATTTGATGAACAAAACTAACATAAGAAATGTAAAAATAGTATTATGTATCAAAAGACGACGTTTAAATGACTCAGTTCGTTTTACGTTTTACACACAGAAATTTGTGACACTGGACCATTAGAGGTAAGGTCGATGTTGAATGTAGGGAGGGACGTAATCAAGCTGCACTTCCAAGTCCAATGCCATCACAATATAGACAATAACAATAAATATTCTAGTTCAAAGCCATTACAATATAATCGATGCTTTAATTAGATGAACGAAACTAACATAACAAATGTAAAAATAGTTAAAGCGTAAAATAGGTCTTTATCGCATGAGAAAAAAGATGTTTTACACTCGAATTGCATACAACATTTTACCTACAACTGCAGTATACATTATATTTCCAACTATTTGTATTATTTTTATAATATGTGAGAGCTGTAATATAGGTTGGCATGTTACAGAGCAATAGCTCTTTATATTTCGTTTCATGTATAGCTCTTGATTTTCTAAGTAACATGTCTAAAGCTACTTTAACTGAAGCAGTTATATCTGGTGGAGTATTTGACCACTGAAAATCACCCTCATACTTTTCAAAATCCTATTCCGTCATTGTAACTAAGCCTGTGAGTACATTTGAGGTTAGCTAAGTCTGTTTATTGTACTATTTATCCAGGGAGTAGGCCAAATGAGAATAAATGACATGAATCAGCTGGTTTCTTCAGCGAGCGATAAAGAATCACATTTAATCAATGTTAATTTGCTTGCAATAATTTTTTTCCCACGTTAAGTAGTAGCTAGTAATCAGCTGTTTTAGATCTTGTTCTAGGTCGTAAATGACCCAGTTGTAGGAAAAGATATTTATAATATATGGATTCTTTTATAAAATTTTTTCACAGGTGTAAGGTGGTCGAAACTTTTCAAAAACTTAAAAGATAATTTGTAAGCAAATATAGAGTATATCCCTTCAAATTTGAGATGTTAAAGAATGTGCGAAAACATATTTACCCCTTAAAACTGTCGAAACTTCTTTAAAAACTTAAGGAGACCTTTTATAAATGGAAATAGATTCGATATCATGTCAGATCTAAGAGATGTTTAGGGATTACTGAAAAGAAGTTTTACACTTTTAACCCCCATGGGGATGGAATGTATAAATAGGGATGTATAAAAATGTTTTGACCTCAATTCACCCCTATAAAGGTGTCGGAACTTCGTAAAACCAATGACTACATAAATACTATAAGACACGACATGGCCATGTTAAATATTCTACGCTTATTCTTGAGTTGACCAATAACCGCTAGTTCGCTCTGCTAGAGAATCTGAAGTTGATGTGACTGGCGCTAGGTGGCTCTACGGTCAAACAATGTTTCAGGCGGGTAAGAGAAAACGCACTGATGCCACATATGGGACCAGAGATGCGAGGGAAGGTCGAGAATCGCTTATCTCAGCGCACGAACTGACAACACTGACGGAAGTAAGTGAGAAGGTTTGTGAGAGAGAGGTCAACAGTTGTACAGTCTCAACCAAGTGGGATGCGTACAGTCAAGCACCTGCTGCTAGCGCTTTCTGATAGCAGTGTGTCAAACTTGTGACGAGCAGCACCCGTAAAGCGTAGACTATTTCCCTATCCTATGTCGTGTCTTATAGTATTTATGTAGTCATTGGTAAAACGTAAGGGGATCTTTTGTAAATACAAATTTATTCGATATATGGTCAGAACAAAGAGATATTGAGGGATTACTGAAAAGACAATATTGAGGTATTGAGGTTTTTACTCTTTTAACCCCCATGGGGGTGGAATGTATAAATAGGGATGTATATTAATGTGTTTGACCTCTTTTCACCCCTATAAAGGTGTCGGAATTTTGTAAAACATAAGGGAATCTTTTGTAAATACAAATAGATTCGATATCTCGTCAAATCTAAGAGATATTGAAGAATTAAGGAAAACAGATTTACCCTTTAAACTCTCTTAGGGGTGGAATTTTGAAAAAAGATATTAAAGAATGTGAGGAAACATATTTTACGTCTTTTCACCCTTATAAGGGTGTCGGAGCTTTTTAAAAACATAAGAGGATCTAGATTCGATATCTCGTCAGACCTAAGAGATATTGATGAATTAGTAAAAACAAGCTTTACCCTTTAACTCCTATAAGGTTATAATGTATAAAGCTAGATATACAGAACGTGTGGAAACAAATTAGGTCTTTTCACCCCAATAATGATGTCGGAAATTTTTAAAACGTAAGAGGATCTAGATTCGATATCTCGTCAGACCTTAGAGATATTGAGGAATTAGTGAAAACAGGTTTTACCCAACTCCCATAGGGGTGTATTTTTGAAAAAAAAAACAACTTATTTTCTTCTGTTTATTTGTGCAAAATCCTGAATTTTTGGCAATTGCAAAGAAAATTTTTGTAAGGAAAAATAGTCTCGTTAAATTTTGGAGATAATGAGGAATTAGTGAAAACGTATTTTAACCCTTTTCATCTACTTAGGGTATGTGTATTATGTACATACAGAATTGTGCAATGATTTTCTGCCCAAAAGAGTAGACAGATTTTATTCACATTTGGTATGTGGGTATATTTTCGTCATATCTGGAAAAGTTAAAAAACTTTTTTATAACTTAAAATTTGGAGTAGCTACCGTTAGAAAAAAACACATAATGACAATTTTCTCAAAATCTGTACTACCGATTTAAATCAAACTTGGCTCACGTGTAGCCTCTAAGGATTCAAACAATATGCATTGGTTGCCATCTCTCCAAAAACGACGGTTTGGTAGTTATCGGTAAAAAATAAATTAAAAAAACGGGCATGTAGGTATTATAAAGACGTAATTTCTCAAAATCTCCTATACCGATTTCATTCAAATTTTAGTGAAATGTGAAAATAATTCATCAAAAAATAAAACTGATATTAAAATCTTGAATTTAAATAAATACGATTTTCGCAGAGTGTGTGTTTATGGCGCGAACGAAATAATATATGGAGCAGTATAACAAACACACAGAACACAATTCTCACAAAAAATACGCCTAAGTATCAGGCGCGTTTCAACGACAAGGTCGTCCTCTTCAGTGATACATGAGCTACACCAATCAAACTATAACTGAATCTAACGTTGCGCCTCAATATATGGAGCGTTTAGGCGCTTATTGAAATATCTGGTCTTTCAAAATAATTTATTTAGTTTTTTAAGAGAGAATAAAATAAAATACCTTTGAAATTAAACGGGATTTTAAAAAAACTTACAATTAAGCCTTCTTACATATAAGGGTAGTTAATAAGTGTTCGAAATTGCCACTTTCTTTTTTCTAGATAAGTAATAGTTTTTGTTTCTGCTTTGTGCGTCATTTTTTTTAACTTGTTGACATCTCAGGTAATTGCTTTTTTCAATTCTTCAAGAGACCTTCTTTTACGATTAATGGTCTTTCTGGCATCTTGATGTCTCCAACAGATCCAGTGGTTTCAAACTTACTAAAAAGGTTATTATACGCGACTACACTGCACGGTCTGTTTGAGAGTACGAAACTATCTTAACCCGGCTGATAAACTTCGTTCACATTCATAATAACACTGAATCAATGCGATACGTGTTTGTAAAGGTAAAGTCATGATGGAATAAAAAAATGTCAATTATAAACTACCACAAGTTTCCACCTACTAGATTCCTGTGTTTGAAATTAGTGATGAATGAGAAATCTCGTTGGTATGGCAACAAATAAATTGCAATGAAAATAACATCAAATGTAATAAATTCCAATTATATCTCTAACATTAAAGTTTTCCTCTGGGATTGGATAACAAATAACGAAACCACTGCCATTTAAAGTTTTTGAAAGACCCGGTATTTTAATTTTTTTTAAAGTCATCCTGGGTCATTTTAACTTTTTGATTGATAACTACGGAAATGACATTGGTGACGACTTATATTGTTTGGTTTTATGGATAGGTGGGTACGAAAGTTTGTGCAAACTGTATAACGTTAATTAATTGTTGGTGGTTTTACGATTACATCAGCTCTGCTAGGCTTAGTAGAAAACTAATTTTTTTAAATTCATAATGTCTCTAAAATGAAGTAGCGCAGACCTTCACAATGTCGTTTATATTTTAATGCATGGCAATGTTTAAACTGCATCATTTTGTTTTTTTAGCGCTTTTGACTATTACATAATATTAAGTTGTTTAGGAAATTGGCAACTGTTCTCTTGGCAGAGAGATACAAATTTTTCTGTGGAACGTTGCCAGTTCTACAATTCCACAGGTTCTCTTGATCGTGGAAAAGCTCCTATCAGACTTTCGTATACTAGTAATGTTCTACAATTTATACAAAAATCTGAACTTAACAGCTGATTACACAGTTTCCCAGTTTAGGTCGTCGGTCTTCATTTCTCGACCAAGTCTGCCGAATCTAATTTATCTTCTATAGTAGTCGAACAATACGCATAGAAACTTTTAACCGGACACCAGTTTTGACGCACGGCTTGCTTAAACTCGACATGTTCATATTTAAAACAAGATGATGAGGCCATTATGCTACTCCTTATACAAGCAGATCTTCTTTATAAAACGCCTAAAAGTTCGTTTCTTGTGCCTTGTGAGAAACGTTAAATTGTATTGGTAGATCATGGGGGTCGTATTCAGTAGGGTTTGTTTAAAACTGTTGTGAGACAGGTTTTCTAAACACCCTAAATTGTGTGTGAGCCTTGGATGCTCGTAGATGCTCTAGCGGGAATAGAAGTTGTACATATATAAAGTAGTCTACTCTGTGGCCATGCTTACCCATGTATCACCAATTTACTGACCTGCAAACCTCACCACAATTCACGGGAATGTTACCAAAAAGATTTGATATGAATGTCCGGCTTTGGCCAAAATGCCACTTCCCGTACAAACCCACAAACTAAAATCTGTTATCGTACAATCTCAACGAACCGATGCTGAATCCCAGCCACCTTTTATGAGTTTATTAAATGTAATATTATTTACAATGATTAATTGGTAAAAACTGAATATAATTAGGCTGTTAAATAACAGTTTTTGGGATTGTTCGAATCCGACGACACGTTTAATTAACAGCCAACAGTAAAATTATATGGTCTCGTTTGTTGCACAACACTCTGTTTCCCATAACCCCCCCCCCCAATTAATTATTTTAGCCACTCATTATTTTTAATTAGTTGTCCATTTCAATTTCCAAAACGAAAAATCTGTCAACCCACTCTGTGAGACCGTATGACTGTCTACCACATATGGGCTTCTCATTTTTGTTGCTGCCTCGTAGATGGTTTTGTCAAACCCACAGCCTACCTGATGTGGCTAATGCCACAACTCGCTACGCTCGTGTCGGTGTCACGGTCGTACCGGATCTCGTAATTATATATATCACATTTTCTTGAAAGATCAGTTTAAGAAGTTATATTCCTGTCAATAATTTTACTATTTGTCAACGTACGGAGACCGGGTTGGTACCATTACATGAGGAATTGAAATTTGCAAATTCGTATTTAATTTAGAGTGTTATAATTTGAACAACACACAAGATATGAACAAAAAACTGTGTAAAATGACTTGATAGTAAGTACAATAGCGCCCACAAAAAAATAATAAAATAAAAACATAAAATTTACTGCTGGAGACTATAGTTTCAATAACTGTATTGAAAATTTTAATATGAACAGCAGCCATTTTAATCAATTTTTGTTGACAGCTCTTGTGATATGAGAAAACACTGTTTAAAATGGCCGCCATTTTAACATTTGGCAAGTATTAAGCCGGTGTGGAGCTATGGACTGCAGATGTGGGGATGTGCTAAGAAAAGTAATATAAATCCATGGTACGTACGCAAAGAATATATTCACAGAGATCTTAAAGTGAATACGATTGTTGAAGAAATCAAAGCTGTGGCAGAGAAGCACGAAAAAAGACTCCAAAAACATACTAATGCTAGTGTGCAGCAGATGATAGCGCATAGGAATACAGTACGAAGACTGTGTAGAACTAAACCCCTTGACTTGGTGTAGTTTTGGTTAAGATTATATAGATGATAATATCAGAAACATTCAATGGAATGAACTTCTGAAACACCGTGATCTCTTATTTAAGTTATAACTACTAGATAAGTCTGAACTTAGTTGTAGTCCTGAAAAAAAAGGGGAAAAAATTAAAATTTTCATTTCGATTTTACTGAATTTCAATAGGGTTCTATATGAGCACTATAATTCCATATACCAAATTGCATGTTCGATTCTTATTTTTGTAAACCATCATTTTCGGTTTCCTGAGATCAGTAAAAAACAGGCCAAAAATTTATTTATAAGAAAAAAACTGTCCACCAATCTTTTAATTAAACTAGAGGTATGACACTTTTTTGTCACAAAAAATTACATCTCTCTAATTATAGACTGCTATTTATCAATTACGATGGCATAGTTGAAGCAGTTCTAGCGCACATTTCCTTATTATTGTTAGCTTATCACTTCAACGATTGCCTAAATAATGAGAAAACAATTAGTCAATATTAATGAAGAGCTAAATTTAATTTCCTACTTTATTTTAACAAATTTCTATTTTAAAACTCTTTTTACATTTGAGGCCTATGTGCGTGCACGTCAGTTACTCCAATTCTGGAAATCTTTATTTTGCTTTCAACTACTTCCAATATTAAATCCGAGTGGGAAGCGGAAAGAAAGAGATAATGAAACAGAATCAGAAAACTTTATCTCCGGAAGCTATTTTGGTGTCAATGTTTGTTACAAGATATTATATATCAGTTTGATCTATACAAAAGTTACGCTAAGCCGTTAGCTCCGTTACGGTTGCGACAGTTTCCCGGTGCAGTTATACTATTATCAAACAGGGAATGTGGCTGAAGGAAGGGTCGCCTCAGTCTAACGCACGCGCCATCACACACAGGCGCACAGAGTATAAGAACTGGCCGTAGGCCTCCCACATGAGTTACCTACTGTGCTTCACTTGATCAAACTTTCAATTTATTGAATTTGATATTTTAAAATAAAATTTGTATTCTAGACTTCATTACAAGAAAAATAAGACCAATCAATGTAGGCTACAATTTACTTTAATAGAGTCCAAAATCAACAATGTTTACATTAAAATTAATGACAGTATGATCCCGAGTAAGTGTGAATAAACAACACTATCGTATATTTTTATCGAAAAATAGGTATTTTTCGATTTTATTGAAACAAAGGAGCACAATAATAATACGTAACATAATTTGTACTTTATTATTTACATTCTAATAAGATGTGTAAGGATAAATGTGTATTAAAACGGTAATATTGGCATTTACACAATTTATTTTTTGTTAATTTAATATTTGCTCATCTAAGCAACTGTTATACAGAAAATAATGTTGAAAACAGCACAAAAAAATAATAAAATACCTACTAATATTGAAAATTGTTGTGAAAAAAAAAAGTTGGATGGAGATGAAGGAAGCTGAATGGAAATTAACAACCAAGTAGTTGTCTAAGGCAAATGCTAAGTAATGGCTTTAGAAACTAGACAGAGAGTAGGCTAAGCCCTTAAGATGGTTAATAGGAAAATTGGTGACCATGGGGGTTCTCCCTCTCTAGCAAGAAAAATATATATACAACAAGAAATATATAAAGAAGAAAATAAAGAGAAGATAAAACAATTCTAGAGTGCTATTGAAAATAGATAGGTGGGGGGAAATAAGAGAGACGGAGAGAGGGGAGGGCAAAAAACTTTTAAAGTTATTAGGGAGTTGGTTTACACAATACACTTGTATTACATTGTCTGATGGGGCTGGGTAAGCATCATGATGGCTTCCACCAACTTATTGATTTATTTGCTGAAAGATTTAAGTTCAAAACCATAAAATTTTAAGAATTTTGAAAATTGAAAGCCGTTTTGCAAATCAAATTGTCAAGAATTTATTATTTGTGTCTTCATACTGTGATGTTCTTCCTTTACACAAGTATTTCAACACAGTAAATATGACAAGAATGTGCAGGTAGTCTTCATTACTGAATCCAACTTGGCCTTGATAACAGATGTACGACCTACTGGTAAGATAAACACTCCAAAAACAGTTACAATACACACAATGTTTGAATTGTTTAATCATAATTTTGCGTAACATGGAATAAAAAAATCAGTTTACTGGAAAAATCTACTAAAATTTCTGTTTCTAAGTAAATTGTTACAGATTATTTTAAAATTGTGAGGTTATACTATCAAAAATTACATTTTTCCATCTACAGAGATTAGGTTTTATATAAAAAAGTTAAGTGATGGGTAAAAATGAATGTCTGTGGTGCCCAGAACACACAAATTTTCATTTCTGTCGTCTGCAACCAAAAGATTTTGACCACACTTGGTATGTTGACATAATTTCTCCATACCTTAAGTCGTGTTTAAGGTCCGTAGGTAAAACCAAAGATCTTTATAATTACACAAGCTTGTCTGTCCGTCTCTCGGTCAATAAGTCCCAAACAGTCTACACAAACAAGATATATATATTTCAAACTTTGCATTTTTATATTCTTTATTTTGTCCCACCTATAAGAAAAATATAGCGATAAGAAAAATATTACCTTGGGGTAGTTAAGTGGCAAAACTATCTAGTTAAAAAAAAAAAGTAATATTATGTGTGGGATATCTAATAAAACTAGAAGTTGTTCTGATTATGAATGTGTAGGTTTAACGAAAAAAATAATTATGTTGGCGTTAGGACAAATTTAAAGTGCCAAATAACATCTCCCTCCCACTCTAACTTGAACACATTGTAACCTATAAACTGTCAAAAAATAATATTTGAATTTAAAATTATATTGCAGTGCGAATTCATATATTACAGTTTTATGTATGACGAATACAACTTATATTAACCACACAATGAGAAACGTAATTTTTAAAAGCAGTTTTTGTGAGATGGGAGACCAACAATTCAATAGCCATAAAAAGATTGATTGCATTTTCATTGATTTCTCTTTAGGGTCCGCAGGTAAAACCAAGGACCCTTATAATTTCACGGGCGTGTCCTTCTATCTGTGTTTAAGTCATATATATATATATTTCAATGTTTGAATTTATTTTCTTTGTATTGTCCCACATATAGGAAAAATATAGCGGTAATTAAAAAATGGCCTTGGACAAAAACTATTGAGTTGAAAAATATTACAGTCTGTATGAAGTAACCTGTCTCCTGACCCTTCGACTACCTGGGACAGGCCCGGGCCATTCACGTCGCCCGCAGTTGTTTACCTAATTAGTCGCCTATAAGCTTCCCCACTAGCTTAAGTAACTTTTTTACCTAAATCATAATTTCCGAAATGTTATCAAATATTTGAAAAGTACATAAAAAAATAAGATCAACGATACTAAACAAGGGCAAATTTGATAAAAACTAACAATATAGAGGTAATAAGAAATATAGAAGTAGTCTGTTTAAATCTTGTAATAATAAAGTTGGTTTTATGTAACAATATGACAATGAAATTACAAATTTGCCCTTGTTTAGTATCGTTGATTTTATTTTTTTATGTACTTTTCAAATATTTGATAACATTTCGGAAATTATGATTTAGGTAAAAAAGTTACTTAAGCTAGTGGGGAAGCTTATAGGCGACTAATTAGGTAAACAACTGCGGGCGACGTGAATGGCCCGGGCCTGTCCCAGGTAGTCGAAGGGTCAGGAGACAGGTTACTTCATACAGACTGTAATTTTTGGAATAATTTTTTTTTTAATGAAAATATTTATTTCACAAACAAAAACAACAGTACACTTCAATAATACATATAAAAATGAAAATAATATGATACATATAAAACTTAAAAAATAAACTTCAGTAATAATAACATTAAAAAAAACTATAATTACTTACACGTCAACAGTTAATTTTAATGTTTGTAAAATAAATTAAGCACCCCAGAGGCAATGCCTGTGTGGAGTATCAAAATAAAACTAGAAGTTATTCTGATTAAGAATACGTATGTTTAATTGACGAAGAAATTAATATGTTGGTGTAAGGCTGCTTAAAATACTTCGACTTTATAAAAATAATTTATCCCTACATACGTACGGATCCTAAATCGTATGGTTCAAGCACACGGTTAGGTTAGGTTAGGTCTAATATTTAATACAAACTTGCTAAAATGGTCGTTAAAAACCAAAACAAAACATATTGGTATATTGATCAGCATATCTTCACAAATTCTGGTTTGGGGCTATCAACAATACACCAAAAAAAGTGTTAATATATACAAAATCGACTCTACGGTATTTATTTCAAATTTTTGCGATTTGTGAAGAAAACTTAATTACACAAACGTTTCAAATTTCAAGTTAAAAAAATAAATAACGGTTGAAGAATTAAATTAGTATTTCCGTTTATGGTACTAGTAAAGCAAATATGTGGTTTAGTTTTATTATTATACATTTTTCGGACATTTGCCATCATTTGTGTGTTAAAAATGAAAACACGACGTTTGATACTACACGTATTTGACGTTAGTTGTGTGTTACCGTGATTGTGTTTTTTGACTTCTCAGTTTTAGCTCTGAGATGCATGCTTAGATATGGTTGGTGGTATTCTTATTTAATTTTTACTTCTTACATAGGCTTAGTTTCTAGTTTCATGTTTCTTTAGTTTTTAGTCACTTGATAACGGGAATTGATTCTTATTCCCGAAATGTCGTGTTTTGATTTTTAACACACAAATGATGGCAAATATCCGAAAAATGTATAATAATAAAATTGAACTTCCATCATTAACAAATAACTTCAAACAGAGAATGTGGTTTAGGTTTTTTTTGCCATTTTTACATTAATCGTAATAATTTTGTTAATCGAAATTTTACAAACGTGTTTGGATCATTTATGTTTTTATTAACTAAAGTTTAAACGAAATCGATAAAGCAGGTTTTGAAAAATTACGTTATTTATAACACAATTTTATCTCATAAACCGTTAACTTTAAAAAAAAATTAAACAGCTGCCATTTAAAAATTATAAAAACAAAGTCTTTGTGTTTAATACACTTATAAAACGTAACATACAAAATGCTACCAAATTTGAACTCAATTTATTGTCTATTAAAAATAAAATTAAAACAACAAATTTTTTAGTATCAACCACAATGTTTTAATAGAAACTTGCCGACCATGGTTTCGCTAGTTAAAGCATTGTCAAGGACTTATACAAGAATGAAACAATAAGGTTCAGTACACAATATATACACATTATAACAATAGCTGGGTTTTCCCTTATAACCTAGATGAGAAAGGTAGAGGAAGGGAGTGGAGAGGAGGGTCAATGACTTGACTTGGTTAATGGTTTCAAAAGTGGGGAATTACTTAAATCTAATTGTTCATTTAAAACTAACACATTTTTATTTTTAACTAATCTATTAATTTCTAAATTTTCCAGAAGGTTTAATTTTTTAGATTTATTAGCTATGTGTAAAATATCAAAATTTATATTACCATGAAAATCTGAAACATTGTGTGTTTTTAAATGATTAGAAAAACTAGAGTCCTCATGTCCTAACCTCCAACTCCTGTCATGCTCACTTAATCTAGTTTTAAAATTTCTACCAGTTTGCCCTATATAAGTAGCGTTACAAATTTTACAAGATAATTGATAGACCCCACATTTACTCATTTTTGGTATTTTATCTTTACTGTTAATTAACAATTTACCCAAATTAATGTGTTTCAATGCATTTTTGAAAAAGAACAAAATGGCAGGTAGAAGGATAGTAAAGCTTTATTCGACTAATGTTATGTATCATTTTTGTTCGTTTTCATGCATATAACCCGTAAAAGAATAGCCTACTTTTTCGGGACACTCTATATACTACCATATCAGAATGAAAATTGCATGCAGATTGTTTATTTTGAATTGTCATAAATTACTGTCAATTTGAATCATCAACCGCATCAAATAGTTGCATTACACGTTTCTATGCACAATTATTCATTTTCATTCCAACAAACATAAGTCATCGTATGTTGCAATTTTATTATAGTAATTTTAAAATGATGATCTAATCGTGTTTGTAAATTGTCCTGGTGTTTTAATTATGTAGATTCTTGCAGGTAGCCTACGCACAACGCGATCTTGCTAACATAACCTCAAATCCGAGTCGTGATAGTGTGAAATACAGGTCAGTGTCACGTGAAATAAGGGAAATACAAAATACGATGTCATTGCCACGTTTGGAGTAGGGGAATTACGCTAATAATGTGGTCGTAACTTGATAGGCAATTTATACAATTAATTTATCTACAATTCTATTATTTTATAATCGAGTAAGGATGAGATTCTAATTTTGAAGACAGTACAAGGAAATTTGGTTATAACATTCTGTGTCTTCACGTTTCATAGCCTAGGGAAAACGAGAAAATGAATTTTGAAAGCGGGCGGTCCTTCGTCGTCTATTTGTAAGCACACTATAGCGGACACAAAAATTAAGATAAGAACAAGAAATATGGTATAGAGGACTATAGCGTGCTTATACAGGGTGTTTGATAAATGTGGTCCAATCTTTCTGCAGCGTATATCCTAAAAGGTTCAGTTTTCATAACTACCCTACAATTTGGTTTTTTTTTTTTATAGAAAAACATAGTAAGATATTTCTACACAAATTATTTATGTTACTTATCAGTATACCAACATCCAAAACTTTATTAACTAAATTTTCAAAATGGCGTCGGTTTCAAATTTGTATTGTTAAACTTTACGAAAATAATGTATAGATCAAGAGTTGTGCAATATCCTACTAAAATATTTAGAAATATCAAATTGAAATTGCAACATGGCGGGCATTTAAACAGTATTGATTCATATCTCGTGTGTTTATTCAACTTATAACAATAAATTAGATAATATTTTCCAGACTGCAATTCTGCAGGTAATGATGATACCAACTCTACATTATCTGTGATGACAAATAATGATTTTATTGTCAAAAATTTAACTTCGAACCTTCCCAAAAAAGTGATATTCGTATTGTTACGAGATCCTTCAGGCCTGAGTCACCGACTTGATAATGATGTAGAGCTTCAAGGCACTGAACAAGTGAAGCGAATGGAAACTCTTTAACATATAGAGTGTCCAATAATAATGACACTTTTGGTGTTAACCCCCTAATCACATCCTCCCCCATTGGTTTTACACAGTAAACAGGTTAATATGTACCTTGTTTAGCAGATTTTGCAAGCATTGTTATCCTCAAAAGTATAGTTTTTAACAACATAAGTGTCCATCAGCCTTAATTATACATTTTTTGGGGAGTTGCAGAATATATAGAGCTCATTTAAGCTCATTTTGCATTTTTTTGGCGTTTACTAAAATTAAGTTAATATTAAAATAATATTTAATATAATGGTAACTTATTTAACTTCATTTGAGCCCATCCAAGTGTAGAAGCTATTTTTTGTTTACATAATATACAGGTTTATAGCCCATTTAATTCCTTTTAAGCCTATTTTAGATTCGTATATATTTTAATTTTCAAGTGTACAGTTATAAACCGTAATATGGATACACATTGTGATTCATAATCAAGTGTACAGTAGAAGCTACAAATAGTACATTTCATTCCGTAATAATTGAGTACCGTACACATTAAGATTAAATAATTGTTATAATTGTACTGAATAACGTTTAAAGTGTATTTTTAACTATTTTTTGGGGCAATAATCAACTAAAAAGTTTTATTTTTACTTCTTTCCATACTTATTACTACTATAACGTAGAATTTTAGGTTAACCTTGATTTTGATTTTGATTGGAGTAAGTAGCAAGAGTAGGATGTGGCCACATAAACATTATTTTTAATTTGATGTTTACGGTAATTCGCTAGTACCAATTCGTATTATGTTTTTGTGCATTGTGTATTAGTGTTTACATGTTCAAAGTGTTTTGAAGTCTGATGATGGTATGATAGTACCGAAACAGCTGTAACAAAGGAAATATTAGAAATAGACTGCTTGACGTAAGCAATAACATAGAAATAATTACGAAAGCAGTCACAAGGCATTATGGAAACTGTGTAATGAGGTTATAACAGATATTTACATCCTAAGAAATTGTTGTCTTTTAATATAAGACAAACCATATTTTTTGACAGATTTGATACGATTTATGAACCAACTCTAGTCCCTTGATCTTGAGATTAGACTCTGACCAAGTAATTTGTTCATTACTGTTTCTTTATTTTCGAGAAATTTAATTTAAGGTGAATCTAGATAAATATCAGTTTAAATACGCAGCCGTCCCGATATTTTATGACATAATTTGTAACCAAAAAAATGACAAAATATACATTGTCGTCAAACAATTTTCATGGCTTCGTCTATCCTCTCACTTTGAGAAAACCTATACCTAAAAAATTTTGAAAATTAAAAAAAAATTTAACATACACCATACATTATTTTATATTTATGCTATTCAACAGTATATACAGCTTTGTCAATTAGGTGCAAAAAAACTAAACAATGTGGTTTACTGGTCTAGATATGCAGTATTATAAGGACTGGTCTTTTACTTTAAAAAAAAATATGCGATGAAACTACTGTAAACTTGAACAAAACACCCAAATTATTTTAATCACAAGCGTTTCCATTTAACCCTTTTAATCTAACGGTTAATGTAGATACAATGGCTAAACGTAGAAATAATATTTTACAAGTTCAATGGTTTAAGGCAAGTATTGGGCATTACATGTAGATGATTCGCATGTATTACATTGTATGATGGGGCTGGGAAAGTACCATGATGGAGCCCATAAAATGATAACCTGCTATTTCAACGTTATTAAATTCACGCAAAAAAAGCTCTCACAATAACAGTGCCTAAAAGGTACTTTTTTTTTTAAGTTCCATTAGTTGGTTCTAAATAAATCTAATTTCTGTGGTATAATATAAAAGTTTAAATAAAGACATGTTTTTAATTGTACATAATTTCTTTACTAAGTAAATTAATATTTCTCAGAAATTTTAGCTGACATTTACACTCGACCCAGCCACGTCTTATCTCATATTTGTAAACCGATCAGCTGACTCGGCCACAAATAGAAATAGCTGATATAACGATTAGAGGCACTAGATGAGTGTTGAGATTTAGTAGATTATACGATAAACGATAGTGTTTTGATTTATGATACACGATGAATTGGAATAGTGTTGAAACGTAAGACAAATAGTGATGGAAATACAATAATAGTGATTGCTACCGATCAATCGCAATAATATTAAAGTGCGATTTAAAATGATTGTACACTATTCCACCAACAAGTGGTTCTAGCATCGTTCTAAATATTCTCGCCAACTAATTAAGTAACAAGTTGATGGGGCCATCATGTCACTTGCCCAGACGCGTCATAGAGTGTAATTCAAACAAAAAATTTGGTTTTTTGGGCCTCGTAGATTGTAATAGATTGTATCGGTAGTTCAAGGAGTCTATAAAGTTCTATTGTTTTCTTTTCTGCTAACCGCAGATTTTATGTTAAACTTTTGTAATTTGATGTGTGCCATCGTCTATAAATTTCTATTGTTTTCTTTTCTGCTAACCCCAGATTTTAGGTTCAACTTTTGTAATTTGATGTGTGCCATCGTCTATAAAGTTCTATTGTTTCCTTTTCTGCTAACCCCAGATTTTAGGTTCAACTTTTGTAATTTGATGTGTGCCATCGTCTATAAATTTCTATTGTTTTCTTTTCTGCTAACCCCAGATTTTAGGTTCAACTTTTGTAATTTGATGTGTGCCATCGTCTATAAAGTTCTATTGTTTTCTTTTCTGCTAACCCCAGATTTTAGGTTCAACTTTTGTAATTTGATGTGTGCCATCGTCTATAAAGTTCTATTGTTTCCTTTTCTGCTAACCCGAGATTCTAGGTTCAACTTTTGTAATTTGATGTGTGCCATCGTCTATAAAGTTCTATTGTTTTCTTTTCTGCTAACCCCAGATTTTAGGTTGAACTTTTGTAATTTGATGTGTGCCATCGTCTATAAAGTTCTATTGTTTCCTTTTCTGCTAACCCCAGATTTTAGGTTCAACTTTTGTAATTTGATGTGTGCCATCGTCTATAAATGTCTATTGTTTTCTTTTCTGCTAACCCCAGATTTTAGTTTGAACTTTTGTAATTTGATGTGTGCCATCGTCTATAAAGTTCTATTGTTTTCTTTTCTGCTAACCCCAGATTTTAGGTTGAACTTTTGTAATTTGATGTGTGCCATCGTCTATAAAGTTCTATTGTTTCCTTTTCTGCTAACCCCAGATTTTAGGTTCAACTTTTGTAATTTGATGTGTGCCATCGTCTATAAATGTCTATTGTTTTCTTTTCTGCTAACTCCAGATTTTAGTTTGAACATTTGTAATTTGATGTGTGCCATCGTCTATAAAGTTCTATTGTTTTCTTTTCTGCTAACCCCAGATTTTAGATTGAACTTTTGTAATTTGATGTGTGCCATCGTCTATAAAGTTCTATTGTTTTCTTTTCTGCTAACCCCAGATTTTAGGTTGAACTTTTGTAATTTGATGTGTGCCATCGTTTATAAAGTTCTGTTGTTTTCTTTTCTGCTAACCCCAGATTTTAGGTTGAACTTTTGTAATTTGATGTGTGCCATCATCAACCCTGCCCGATGATGGGTCTTTTTGTACTAACCCTGCCCGATCTTAGATTTATATTTTAAAGGAGGAAAAAACTTTCGGTCATCTTCTCCTTATAAAAAAAGGAAGAAAAGAATATATAATAAAGATCCCAAACCCTCGAATAAGCTACTCTAAGAGCATCAAAAAATAATAAAAATTGATAGGAAAAATGAAAGAGATGGATAAATCAACGACTACATGAAGAAAAGGGTAGATCTAACTGGGTCCCTCAGGAATGACACTCCAGTACCCACTATAAGTAAATCCCTGAGGGTCCCGACAGATATAAAAATTATACTTTTTCTTTTTTATAAAGGCGCCTTATAAAAAAAGTGAAAAAGAAGATAAAATAAAAACTCCTAGCCCCGAATACCCTAATAGCATCAATGTTGGAAGAGAAGTAGAATTGGTCAAGAGAGACCTGATAGGAAAGATGAAAGAGAGGGATCTAACCCAAGACTAAGTGAAAAAAGTGTAGATCCAGTTAGAGTCCTCAGGTAAACCACAACTATAAGTGAGCCCCTGAGGATGCCACATCATACAATATAACACGATTAGATAGTCTAAAAAAAGTTGGTTGGAAATGGTAAATTGAATTGGTAGATCAAGTGATCTTATCCAGTAGTGTAAGTTTGTTTAAAACAGTTGTTATACAGGTTTTCTGAACCTCATAATCGTGTATATCACTGGTTTCTTGACGTCGGGGAGGCCATCACTACACTCGTGTCAATGATTTGACCCTGTAGAATATCGTAACTATAAGAGTATCACAACTTCTTGAGAGGTCTGAATTGGAAACTACAATGCCAATAACTTCGCTATTTGTCTCTGTAGAGGGTGGGGATTGGTATTTCAGTTTAAAACACTAAATCAGGAATAATTATATTCTGAAAGTTTTTTCATAATATTTTAAAGTTTAAATATAACATTAGAAATATAGACTTACAGAACCTACATCCATCCAATGAATGTTTCAGGTTACTCAAGCAATTTCGTCTTTTTAAATATCGTTTTGGTACAATTCCTTTTATTTTTCTCCGTGTTTTATAATTCATATTTTGTTAACGTTGGATAATTTCAGAAGTAGCTGGACGTTTCATTAAATTTTTTGTACAATTGGCTATTGAAATTCAGGACATTTAATTGAAAGTATAAAAATGCTACCATTTTAAACGGTTTTAGTTCATACTGTTGGCGTTATTCAACTTATGAGACGATATATTAGATAAAATTTTGCAAATTTCAATTTCGTATGTACCTCGTATACGGTACATACAAAAAAACTTCGGTGACAAATAGCGAAGTTATTTTCAAACATTTAATTTTGAACCGTTACCTCAAGAGAAAATGTGATATTGGTAAAGTTACGAAGACCGCGTCGCCCACATGAGTGTAGTAACTGGAGATTCCATCACATATGTACAGCTTGAGGCCTATGACACTGAGGCCCGTAAGCAAGAAAATAAACTTTTCCTAAAAAAAAAAATCAAAAATATTTATGTCGTCAAATTAAATGTATGACTTTTTTCCAAATTATCAAAACAATTGTTTTACTTTAAAATTTTTAAACAGTTTTAAAGGGTTGTCCTGAAATCTTGCAACTAATCCTGGAAGTGGTAACTTTGTACTAAGACAGTACATAACAATTACGTCCTATTGGTCTCACTACCACTTAAACGTTTATTTAAACCCTGGCATCCGCTCCAGTAGTTTCAACTAATAAAGTGTCTTCACTTCCCATTATAGTCACGTGTCACCAACAAATACTGTCTGCGTAACGTTATCATTGAAACGTACTTTACTTGACCGTTTTGTATTTCAAACTCTTTTTGTTTGTTGAACAGTTACAGTCAAACATGCGTCAAAATCATTATAAAATGTATGAATAATTTTATTTCCAATTAGGGTGTAGCCTACGATGTATGTAAAACGTTTTAACTGTTATTATTTACCCCCAATACACGAAGTTTAGGCTGAGTTATGGTAATGTATGTTGAAATGGTTTAATTTTTTTTTTAAGTCAGCTGACTCATAACTTACTATTGACTTAATTATTTTGAAACTGATCAATTAGAAAATTTGACTCAGTAGTACAGTAAAAATAGATTTCAAAAAATTAAATTAGAGTGTAAAAAAGCCAAACAAACTACGGGAAGTTTCTTGTATTTCCAGACAACTGTGCTTTTTTTCCCTGAAAAGAGTGGGTTTTCTGTGAAAGGAGTAGTTTTTCCTTGAAACGTCGGTTTTCTCTAAATATAGTTTTTTCTCTAAGGAATGGTTTTTCTCTGAAAGGAACGTTTTTCTGACACCAGCAGTTTTACCCGGAAAGGAGCGGTTTTCTCTGAAAAGAGAAGAGGTTTTATCCGTATTGAAGTGTTTTTTTCCCCCTTTTTAAAAATGGGTTTTTTTCCTAAAAGAGTGATTTTCTTCTAAAAGGAATTTTACCTTGAAAAGGGCGGTTTTTCTTTAAAAAAGGTTGTTTTCCCTGAAAAGATTGTTTTTTCTTAAAGAATGGGTTTCCCTTAAAGAAGTGGGTTTTCCATGAAATGAGTGTTTTTCCCTGAAAGAGTGATTTTCACTGGCAGAGGTTTTCCCTGAAAAGAATGAGTTTTCCCGGAGAAGGGTGGTTTTATCTTGAAAGGAATAGTTTTTGCCTGAAAAAATTGGTTTTCGCTGAAAAAATTAGTGAAAAAAAATGGATTTTCGCAAAGGAATGGGTTTTCCCTTAAAAAAGTGTTTATTATTTGTAAAGAGTGGGTTTTCTCTAAATAGAGTAGGTTTTCTCTAAAAGGAGTGGTTTCCCTCTAAAAGGAGTAGTTTTCCCTTGAAAAGAGAAGTTTTCTCTGAAACGAGTGTTGTTTTTTTTCTGAAAAGAGTGTTTTCTCTAACACTAGTCTAGTGGTTTTATCCGAAAAGTAATGGTTTTTCCTTGAAAATAATGGTTTTATCCTGAAAGGAGTGTTTCCCCCTGAAAAGAGTTATTTACTGAAAGGAGTGATTTTCCCTGAAAAGAGTGAATTTTCCCTGAGAGGACTGGTTTTTGCTTAACCAGAGTGGTTTTTCCCTGAAAGAAGGGATTTCTCTGAAAAGAGTAGGTATTTTCTGATATATTATAAGTGAAATTACAGTGTAAAAACACATAAAAACTACGAGAAGTTATTTTGAAGTACTTACTTTTTAAGAAATCTAGCGTTCTCCGAAGGGTCGCTTTGTAAGTACTGGATTAAAAAATAGATTTTTACGATTTCTCTTAAAATACGTTTTTTACAAACAAAAAAATTAAATATAGGTTCAGATTTTAAAGATCATACAATACCCTATAATTTGGTTTGTTGTAGCGCCTCATTTAAAAGACAATTTAACATGTAAACTAGTAAAAAATTTAAATTAAGGGAATTGTTTCATCTTTAAAAATGTATTTTACAATTCATTCCTAAAATTGATTTTTAAAGAAATAATCGTATTTTTTTTCGCCATCTTCACACCTATTTCTTTAAAATAAGACACTTAGGAGAATTAGAAACTCATTTCTTGAGAAGGGAGTATTTTAATTCCAGTATGTATTTCGTTTTTGAGAAAAATTACAAGGTATTTTAACTGTACTACAGGTACATGTATAAAAAAATCGTTATGATTGGTGTATCAGTTCTTGAGATATGGTGTTTCGTTTCTTACATTTCGATTAAAAACCTCTGCTAAGAGCAACTGTACTCTAATAAAATATATTTGAACAGCTGTTATAAATTAAAACAACTTTTTTTTGAGGTTATGTTTAAATTAGAGCTCATAAATTCTTCGCAATGCCAACTGGTGAAAGCATAAATCATGTAAAAATTACGGCTGGCAACATGTGCTTTGGCAAAATATTCACTGCCAGGAAATGAGAATGGTGTTTTCTCATGCATGGTCAAGATTGAAACCTTTTTGTCAGATCTGGTTGAAATTAAACTATAATTATTACTTCTGTTGTTTTAATCTAATTTGAAGGTTATCCAAGATAAATTTACGTATCATTTTATTGTTGTGACTAGATGGAATACAAGTTCTGGCTGATGGCTTAATTATATATTTGTTTTCTTTTGTTGTTGACAAAACACAGTTTAAACGTTAGATTATGTTTAAAATGCAATTAAAACAAAATAAACAAACATACAATTATACAACGTAAAACCGATAGGAATGACAATATGTCAATTGAAATAGCATAATAACAACAATTAATTTGACTCAAATCATACATTATCGGAATGTGTTTTAAGAAATTCCTTGACCGAGTAGAAAATGTCAGCTTTTAACAAAACTGCTTTAAATTTTTTAAACTCTTTCGGAAGTACGTTTTTAAAAAGAACTCAGCTTCAGATGGGAATTTTACAAAAGCCGCCAACCTATGTTGTCCTCGGAAATTATATTTTCCATGGGTATTATACAATGTGTTAGAAAGCTCCTCCCCCCCCCCTACCTCAACTTTTGTATGAACTTACAGCCCTTTTACGACCTATCTTTTATGATAATTTGTAATTTTGCACCTCCCTTTAAGGAGGGGAATTTTATCGGTACATAAAATTTTCAAATGGGAACCCGCATCGTGTGACATGTGAAATTAAATGGCATAAAAAGACAAAATTAATGTCGCTTACGAAATATGTTTTGGATGACCCTAACCAAAATGGCGTCACAAAGTGTACGAGACGTTTTAATTATAAAATTGCTAATTATGTGCGATAAAAACACTAAACCATTTTTAAAATATTCACTAAACTAATCCAAGAGAAGACAACGTTGAAGTGAATTCCACCTGTCCCCCAAAAGTGTGGTACTTTGGGGACACTCAAAATACAAAAATAACCACGACATGCGACATATCAAATTAAAATACTTTTAAAGGCAAAACTAATGACACCAACAAATTTCATTTTTAACTTTATTAAATGTTATTTCAAAATGTGTATGATTTATTCAAAAAATTGTATATTTACTTGAAAGTTATATTTCGTTTGAACACTTAATACAAATAATCACAACAAACCAACTGTGAATACGAAATGTTACCTCTTGTTATCAACGTTATTCCGAAACCTTATTTATCAGAAATCGTTTCCCCCCCCCTTCTTGCGCTCACCAACTTTCACAGACAATAGGCGACCCCCTTCAATGGTGGTCAAATGATGCCGGGTTAGGTTAGGTTAGGTTATTTCAGACGGAGTATCTATTCCGCAGGTTTCTAGGTAGAAAGGTTTGACCAGGGTTAAATCCGACGATTTTATATTGTTATGTATTTTGCAACGTTGTACATTCCAAACATAGTAAAAGCATGACTCATATCTATTATTACAAGAGATACCCTGTCAACAGCTTGTACAAAGAGTAAACCTATCGAAGGAAGCAGGTAAGCTTGTTCAGCTTAGATTAGGTTATTTTACTGTACATGACATAGACATAAGTTATTATTACGGGTTGACCTTATTTTAGTACTTCTTTTCTATTTTATAACTACTACCTTTGCGTCTGTGGTTAATTTTTATAAATTAATCATTACAACAACATAATTAATTGCAATATGCAAATACATAACAATAACACAATACGCAGCAAAAATATAATATGCTGACTTAATTGTATATTCCATATTAATAGATAATAATTCTTAGTTTAAGGCTTTTGGGCCTACTTAAAACTGTGTATTATAATACCCGTAGAAGATAAGTAGTACATAATTCAAATTTAATAAGTGAAAACAAATTGTGGTAAGACTTTGTATGGAAACTTTTTTATAACTGCTAAACTACGAAACTTAGATTAATAGAACATCCTACCTTGCTTTTAGCATGCCCGATTCTATAACTGGGCAACATGGGCACTTGCCCAGGGGCGCAAGCGTACTAGGGGCGCAAGGGTTTTGGGCCATAAAAAAAAATTTGTTAATTGAAAAAATTTCAACCATATTAAGGCAGTATATGTCGATAAAAGTTTATAAATTTAAAAAACTATAAAAAATTATAGAGCTGAAAAATCAAAATTTTATGGTAGTACAACCATTCTTTAGATCTTTCTGAACAATTTGGTAACATTTCCATTCTTATCGGTTAGAAAATAGCGTCCGAAACAGAAAACTCGTTTTGCCCTCTCTTCACTCGCGCATCGCAAAAATCATCTCGTTTCGTATAAATTCATTCATAAAATCGTTCTACAATAAAAGACGAAAAGCTGAATAGCTTAATGCTGTTATGTACGCAGAATGATATTACACTGAAGCTTGACTTCAAAGATAGTTTTGCTACATCAGAGATCAGTAGAAAAAAAGCAATAATGTAAATAGGATATAAGGAGAAAGTATGAGGGAAATATGTATAAATATATATAAAGTATAGTAATAAGAGAAAGAAAGTATAAAGGAAATAAGAGATATTATGATTGAAGTATTAAAGTAGTTTTACAAGACTCAATTAAAAAAATGAACATACAGTTGAAATAAATGAGCTTTGGTTATGTAGGCCTATAGAAATAAACGTTTGAAATAATTAAGAACTATTTTTTAGGGTGGGTGGGTGGTCCGTGATACTGTAAAATACAAGGTTGTTATGATCTAACGTCAATCATAACACCTACGCCTGTAATTGCAGTGGCCTAATAATACTTGCAAATTTTTACAGTAGCCGGTTGCCAGTCCGGGACACAGCGGGTCCATAGGTGTTGGATAATGGAAAGACTTACCGACTTACCAAATAAAAGGAGTTCGGTGGAGTTAAGGGAGAAATCCCTCTCGAACCAAAACTGGCAAAGATGAATTAATCGGGGGGGCGCATCTCTTTAATTTGCCCAGGGGCGCTACAAGGGTTAAAAACGGGCCTGGCTTTTAGAGTTTCATGCCCTTTTCGCGTATTTTAAACGTTCCGGTGACGTCCCATCCAGGAGTCAGTCAACAATCCATAATCTAAGCATATGCTGTGTTTGATATCAAAATAGAGGTCTATTTAAAAAGATATAAATACCGCAAATCCTACTTCAAAAGGTTGTCTCTTCTTCTATTTTGAGTAGTGGACGTTTGAATAACGTATGGAATAATTAAACTGGGCAATAACTTTAAACACATAGAATCATAACTTTATGGCTGTCATCACTTTTTTTTTATTTATATAAAAGACAAATATATTAAAGGGTATTAGTGTCAAAATGAAGTTTCTTAAATCTAAAATGAATACGTCAAAAAAGAAAGCACTTTTATGTGACACAAAACAAAAACAGAACTTTTTTTTATGTTCATAAAAAGTTAGTATACCTCAAAAATATGTTACAAAAGATACTCTATATGCTCTCCAAGTACATTTGACAATATGCCAGCCTATGAAAAAAAAAAAAAAAAAAAAAAAAAAAAAAAAAAAAAAAAAAAAAAAAAAAAAAAAAAAAAAAAAAAACGTCGGGAAAAAAAGTTACCCAGCACCTCATGAGTCTTCCTTGACTCTTCCATTATGCGGTTTAACAGGTCTTCAGTGTTAACTGGTTTGGTTTTATAAACATTTTGTTTTAACACACCCCAGAAAAAAATAAGGATACATATCCGGCGATCATGCCGGCCACTCAATAGTGCCCTTACGACCGATAAATTAGTTAGGAAACAATGGAAACAAAATTGGTCTGAGGGTGTGCGTACCTTCCTAGCATAATGAGCTGGCGCACCGTCTTGCTGGAACAATACAGAGTTGAAATTTTGTCCAAGAAAATTGCGCACTGCTGGAAGAATTTTGTTGTTTAACAAATTCAGGTAAGCACCATCATTTGAGTTACCATTTATCTCAAACTGTACTACAATATTGTAGTCAATTATCCCGGCCCAGAAATTCATATTTTGAATGCTTTGTGTACGAGACTAACTGATCCAGTGAGGATTATAGTCGCTCCGGTATCGACTATTAAGTCTGCTGATGTGTCCAAAGCACGAAGGTAGCTTCATCCGAAAACAACACTGAAGCTGAAAAGTGATGGTTTTCATCACTTAGTCTATTGCTTCACAAAAGTCAGTCTTTCGGTCAAAATTGTCCTGTGCAAGCTCTCGCACCAGTGATACTTTATAAGGATGGTATTTTTAATTGTGTAGAGTATTTAAAACAGACATATGACTTATGTTATAATCTGCAGCAGCTTTTCTAGCTGAAGTTCGAGGGTTTTCCACAAATTGTTGGATTACGTCTAATATTCGCCTTCACTGCATGCAGACCTTCCAGATCGTTCCCGGTCTTTAATTGTACTAAACGGGTTTTAACGGTCTAAACACTATAGACTTATTTATTGGAGGTCTGTCAGGAAAGGTACCACTAAATATATAAGCTACTTCTTCATAGGAACGCACTCTATCGCCGTATCTACGCATCATAAACAACGTAATTCTTTCAAACTCGTTAAGAGACATTGTACTGAAAATTCCCTCACAACATCACAACTTCCGTGAAAAGGTGGGAAGTTCTATTAATCTAAGTCATAGTTTAGCACTAATAAAAAAGTTTTCCACACTATATAATCAACTGGACTACGTGTTGAGAAATATTAGGGACACCTAAAACCGTCGGAAATGATACAGGTCAACTCCTTCTACCTGAAAACCATCGGAAATAACACCGTTTTAAGATTACGTGGGAAATAACACGTAACTGTTCAAATGTGAATAAAGAGTTGAAAGGTAATGTTTCAGTTTCAAAAAAACTAAAAACATAATTTCTTGGTAATTACCTAGAACACCCAAAATCAACCTAAAACCAACATATTTTTTAATTATGTTGTTTTCAATAGCAATATTATTAAACATTTATTTGTTTTTGTTTGAAATGGATCGGACGAAGAATAAAAAGTGTTATGCTAACACACGTAATCAGTTTACAAACAACATAATTGAAAACTGATATTTTTAATTACTAAGGTATGTGAATTAACTAAAGATCTTTCTTAAACAAACTAGAGAAATTTATGAAAGTGACGTCCCCCCATTTTGAATTCCTGCATCAAAGTATATCCTCATAAATTGCCGCACTCTTTAAAAAACTCCAACCTATTAAAAAAAAATCCCATTCTTAATGCGTTGTCTGAGATCTTCAATAGTATCTACTGGGGAGGACTACAGTATGATCTCAAAATATCCCCCCCCCCCTCAAAATCAAAAGGATTAATGTCAATTGACCTAGCCGGACATGACACTGGGTCTCCTCGGCCAATCTATTTTTTCTTCGTAAATATTATTAATATGGTTTGGAACATTCAAAGGCTCTATTCATCTGAACCATGAATTTAAACGCTCATGAGGTCAGTTGTAAAGAAGTTCAGGTAACGCTCGACATTAGCGTCTGAAGCAGTAAACGAATGTTTGCCAAGAATACCACCAAAACGATTTTATGAAAATTGATATTTTGTAGCTGTTTTGCACTATGGCATCTGTCCAAATGTGTAAATTGTTTAAAGTTTTCAATTTCGGTTCACGAGAACTTCGCCTCGTCTGTATATAGTACTTTAACTAAAAAGTTAGGGTCAACACATTTCTGAATAGAATGAGCGACAGTACTCGACGAGGAGTAGCTTCTGGGTGAAGACATTGAAATTTATGGTAAGGATGACGTTCAATTCATGCAGAATATTCCAGACTGTTTTGTTGATGATATTAAATTGTAAGCTCGATTCCCTAGTGCCTTTATCAGGGCGTTAGAAATGTCATTAACCCTACAACCGCCTACAATAAAAGTCGGGTTACTTTGGTCCTTTTTTAATAGTTTTTTTTTGTAATATTATGCAAAACACTACTTGCATTACATAATTTTTCTCAGAAAGATGCATAAAATTTACCTGTGTAAAGAAAAATGTTAAATGTAAAGGTTTTGGAGTAAGTATGTTAAGAATAAAAAAATGTGCAAAATATTAAGTGAAAAAATCAGAGAAAACCTATAGGCTACAAACCATAAAAACCAAAATTTAAATTTATTCAAGTTCTACAAAAGTTTTTTAATATAGTTGTAAATAAATGTTGGTAGAAACAAAAAACAATTTATAAACTTTGTATTAGAAAAAAAATTGTGTAAAAAGTCGAAAATCGCTAAAAATATAAGCCTATTTTGTAAAATTTACTAAAAATAGTAATATTATGCAAAACACAACTTGTAAAATATCATTTTTCTTAGAAAGATTCACAAAATTTATTTGTGTAATGAAAAAAAATTTAGATTTAAAAATTGTGGATTTAGTATGTTAAGAATCTAAAATGCTTACATAACTCGAAGCCAAAGTGACACATATATATAGGATTATATTTATTATATTTTTTTTTTAAATATATACAAAAGTTTTATAATAATATAGTTTTGAATAAAAGTTGATACAAATTAATCAATTTATAAAATTTACTTGAAAAATTAATTTGTATGATAAAAAAAACTTGCTGAAGATTTAGGACTATTTAAAAAAAAATTCTTTTCTAATTGAGCTGTTCTGACTGATCGAGGTCTAACTGTTTCATGTCTTTTAGGACAAAATCAGTTAAACAGTGCATGTAAAGTAGACTTTTGTGACCTGGGTTGACTCAGAAAAACATTATTCATAACCTAAAAACTATTACAACCTGCAAGACCAATATATCAACTACAAGTCTATCATTTCAGAGTTTTTAAAAACAATATTATTACTTGTCATAATTTGTATTACAATAAAACGTGCACATATCAAAGCATTAATACTTTAAAATAAATCTTTCAATAATTTCATTTTCACAAGTAAAAACACTCTATAGGTAATTTTTAAAAATTGGGAAATCTACAATGCTTTAAGAATAATAAAGGTGAAAAAAAAATAGCTGTTTTAATTATGTTGTTTGCAATATCATTACGTTTGTTAGCATAACTTCCTTATTCTTATAGTTGAGGAAATAAAGCATTCCACTATCAATTTTATCCGGAGTGAAACGGATCGAGAAGTTTATTGCATTCGATTCAGGAAGTCATTTAGAAAGTTTGTGACATTTTTTGATCATCCAGAAATTCTTAATTGCATCGGTGCGTTTAAAAATGCATTTTCAAAAGTGCTTTTTTGAGGCGATTGAAAAAAAAAATCTTAATTTCGCAAATAAGTGCTTAAATGTGCCCAATTTCGCTACTCGGTGGTTTTATGTGTCGATGATCCCGAATATAAAGTTCAAAACTCCCCCGAGGACCTAAAGGTTTGGACGGCTGGTGTCTATGTCTTCTCCAGGAGTTTTCCTGAAATGCATTAATCGAGAATCAGTACTCGTTGGTTTTTTCGGGCGCTGATCGCGAATATGCAATCGGCAACCCTTCCCCCTAGCTTCGGGGTGTCTGGTTATCAGCATCATCCCTTGGAGTTTTATTGAAATTGTTTCGCAATCAATTTTGCCCACTCGGTGGTTTTTCGTGGCGCTGATCACGAATATACCATCGGCAATCCTCCCCTGAGCTCCAAGGAGGGTGATTTTAAAAGTCATATTCGGGATCATCGACCTCTAACCCCCCCCCCCCCCCAGTAGCGTAGTTGGACACATTTAGGCAATTTTTTGCGAAGTTACGATTTTTTTTTCAATCGCCTCAAAAGATGTACTTTTAAGAATTCATTTTTCAATGCACCGATGCAATTAAGAATTTCTGAATGATCAAAAGTGGTCCCAAACTTTATGACTTCTTGAATCGAATGCAAAAATCGATTTTAATTAATCGAGAGAGACAGAAAACTAAGCATTTTAGGACATATGTTCGTTGGAACGTTTTTACTTATTTTGGGGACCCAAGGATCCATATCCTGAAATTTTGTAAAAGTAGTTAGGGAACACTCTTTATACATCCAATTATAGTGTTTGTTAGGGCTATCGACAATCTACGTGGATTTAACTCGTACTGTATTATTTTAAATTCTTAATGCCATGTATTTTGTTTTTAATCTCAAAATGTTTATTTATCTTAATTTAAAACAAATTTAGTAATTTTTTGCTGTCCTCTTGGATCCGTCATATTGAAATCAACTTAAATATTTTTGTTGTGGAAGGTAATAATGTGATTCGTGATTTCAAACTGCCTTGTTAATCTAAAAACGATCCCGCAACTTGGTTTTAAATATCTTCATTTAGTGTCGAGATATTGTGAAACATGTAAATATAAAACTTGAATTTATTTTACAGCTTAAATGAGTTAATGATAAAAAATCAAAGAAAAGTTCACATTTATTTATTTTAAGCACACACACACACACACACACACACATATATATATAATGTACAATATACTATTATAGTGGAACGTTTGTATTACTTATCAAATTTGTGTGCTTATGAAATTTACATTACATTAATCAACTTAATTACTCCACAAAAGTATCTTCCTCTTCATCTTCAAACGAGATTTTTTCTTCCTCACAATTACCTTCTATATTTTCTGTTGTATATAATGAAAGTAATGAAATAAATTCTGGTGTTAATGCCTTTTTTGTTCCTCTTTTGGGAATGTGTCGAGGAACAAGAGGATCTGAAGATATGACCAGCCTGTGAACAAAATCGGTATTTTCTTGTATTGTTTACGATATGTCCTGTTTTGTCTCTTGTACTTCTTCAGAATGCTGGCCTATTGGAAGAATGCAATACATTACAATTTTTCAATAACAAAGAACTTTGTGTACGCTCCTTCGCACAGTAATACCACGAATAATTTTGTAAATACAAATTAAATGTTTTAGTGGCGTATTGTTCAAAAGCTTCTGCACTTATGGGATATCCGGAGTTTAACGTCTCTGTTATTAGTTAACTCTCCACATTAACCCGTTATTTCCGCAGTCAGTTCGGCGTTTCTAAAAAAACGACGAGCATTGTTGCTTGCCTGTTGTGAACTAAAAGGCTCATTTAGTGTCTAAATGTTAAATTGTTTCACTTACTATTTTCTTGTTTTTAGGACCACCGGCCTTCCAAACTTTCATTGGTAACCTGTACGCAAAATGAACCACGCATTCTATAGATCTGATCCAAGAATGTGCTGGGGACAACCCAAATGTTAACCTCTTCTCATGAGCACTTTACTTCTTGCAATTACTTGTGGCTTATTCATATCCTTGGTGTAGCTCTGCACAAAAAAACAGCCTGTGATGAGGAGTAAGATTATAAAGCTGACAAACCTTGCCGTCAATCGTACTTAAAACTAACAAAGGCGTCAATGTAAAAACACTGACCAATTTTAATTTCCATTAGAATCAATAATTCTGATTGTTCCTCAATCTTTCAGAAATCAGTTCAGTTTACTCTTCATTAAACAAGAACTGAATTGGCCGTCAGTATAGCGTGGAAGGCGGAGTTGGATTATGCCATAAAATTTTCTTTACTTGTCCTACCTGACAATATAATTCTATTGAAAACATCGAAAAACTAAATAAATTTTCATCTATTTCTTTTAGGAGTTAATATCAGTTCTTATGGGCCATCCCCACTTAAAAATCAAGAAACTGTTTTTTTTAAATGTGATACACTATTAACAACTTTTTCTTTAGCCTTATACCATAAGTTTTGAAAGGTATATTCAATTACAGATTGTAAATTAATTTCAACTTTCATTTCCGTAACAGAAAAATCTAAAAAATACAATCGTTTCTTTGCTGTTTTCAGAACTTGATACGGAGGGTATAAATTGCGTACGATTTGATTTCCTTGCTCCCTAACTATTTTATATTGGTGCGTTGAACGATTAGCACCAATCGTCATGGCTAGTTCTTCATCTGGGAATAGGCTACATTTTTTTTTATGGAAAACTCCTGACGATCTAACCTTTTTTATAGTTACCTCTTTTGGGAGACGCTTCGTAGTTCTTTAATTATCGCAGCAGAATCTCGATTTTCTTCTTAGAACAATTTTATTCCGTGGTTTTGGAAATTTCTGCTAACCGAATTCGACTAAACGTTTGACAACGACGTTTCACAACATTCTTCAGATTATCTTCCACGCGTAGAAAGAGAAGGTTCTGAGAAATTTAAATATTGAAACTCTGTATTAACTTCAGGGAAAACAATGTTTTGTTCAACCAAACATAATTTTTGTAAACTCTCACGATTTCAGTAAGAGTTTTGCCATCTTCTTAAGCTGACACAATTCTTAATAAATCTTTAATTTTTCTACTGATTTTTCTGGTAAAACAACCGTACTTACCTAAAATGAAATCATAGAGCGCGACAAATGTTCTTGTTTGAAGACCAGATCTCGAATAGAGCTTTTCTAGGAATAACACAATTCATCCTGAAAAGAAACGAAATTAGAGTATTTTATTGTCATCCATGTATAGATTCAAATAAAAATACTGAAGAAATATGTAAGTTGCAAAACTTTTTTTTTCAATAATGCTCAACAAGCTAAAGATTCTACAACGATATAGAATTCTCGGTACCTGTAACTTGAGAATCTATTGGGTTGTAATTTTCCGACAATATCTGTATATTGAAATGGATACAACATTCTTAGTACGCCCTAATACGCCAATTGGCAGGTTGAAACACATCATGACATGTATTATCTCAAATAATATACTGGAGGGTAAATTAATAAGACCATATGTTCAAAGAATCAGGTTTCACTATGAGAAAGATTGCCGTAAATTGCATTTACATATCTCAGTTAATAAAAAAGTTAAATAAGTTTTCCACCTACTCTATATAGGGTTATCATAAAAAATGGTGGTGTTTTGAACATGATTTAAATGAAAACAGAATTACTTACAGCTGAACTTGTTTATTTATTTAAATCGTCTTCTAACAGTTTTTTTACATAACTAATAAATTTCGTTATGTGCGCCATTAGTCGCTCGGCAAATGTCCAATCGATAATCAAGTTCAGCCCAAACATTAGTTAACATGTTTTTGTTAACGGTTGTCATTTCTTCATTAATCCTGTTCCTTAAGTGATTTAGGTCACGAATTTTTTTCTCGATAAACAATATTTTTTTATGTACCCTCGCAAGAAGAAATTGCAAGGTGTCGGGTTTGGACTCCTTGGAGGCCAGCGTATAGATTCTTGACGGCCTATCCATCGATGTCCAAAGTTTTCATTCAAAGTGTCAGTGATAAATGCACTAAAGTTCGGGGGTGCACCATATTTTTGGAATACCTAACTCTAGGCTACGTCGAGGTATTGACTAGTTAGGACTTCTGATTGCAGATTGTCTAATAAGTTCAAATTTTTCGTCTAATACACTTGGCCTGCCAGATGATTTCTGCTTTTGAATTGATTCAATTTCCTTGAATTGTTTAAACCAACGAATTTTATTTTCACGTGGTTTCTTTTCTGTATTCACGTAGAAATGCACGTTGCACTGAAATTACAGACTTGAATTCAGCCAGCAACAAAACACACTTTGTTTTTTAGAGAACATAATAACACACTCTACGCAAAACATTCCGGAAAACACACTACCACAACAATGCAAGAACTAATTTTGAGGATACAACAGCTGTTAAACAAACTTTTGGGTTATAGGCTATCAGCGATACCAATAAAACACCACAAAATTTATCTAATGTTTTCGTATGAATTAATGAAACCCCACCATACTTTTGTGATAACCTTGTATAGTATACGTCAAGAAAAAATAATAAATCCTGATATTTTAAAATGGAAATGTTTTCTTATTTTTCATTAGAATAGATAGTAACGTTGAAGCTGAGCAGAATTTGAAGTTCATATTCGCTCATATAATCAAATTTTCAATTTTATAATATTCATAAATTCTTTTAAAATTTTCACTTTTTTATGAATAAATATAAAACCATAAATATAGATATATTCAGAAAATATTATTAGAATATTGGTGACACACTCACCTTAAAATAGTAAAAAGCTTCCAGAAGTAGAGAACGAACCGTTGGAAGTGAGATGACGCTGAATTAGATACATGTGACTGATGATATCTTCTAAATCTTACAATCTTCTAATCTTCTAAATGGCGTTATGCATTGCATACTAAACGCATGAGTTCATACAGTCTATATTCCTATAAAAAGAGATATGACTCTAAGAATAATACTTATTATGCATTGCTCAGATATTGTGTAACGATGGTCAATAATTCAGATTATAATAACGATTTCAATATATTTAATTCAATCCCCCCCCCCAGATTGTTGATTGACATACTGCGCGAGTTTAAGAATGTAGAGATATACACAGTTATGAAGTTCAGAAAACCTTTGTAGCAACTGTTTTAAAGAAAACCAACTGAGTAAGACCCTTTGATCTACAAATACAATTTCATGTCTTGCAATGGTCAAGAAACCAACTTTTGGGCAGAATAAAACTCGAACACAAGATCTCACAAACATTACGTTTACTTAAACGCGTTTCAACGACAAAGTCGCCATCCTTAGTGATACATGATATACAATAAGTTTAGTTATTGTAGGTCATGTATGACTGAGGATGGCGACTTTGTCTTTGAAACGCGTTTGATTACGTAAACCTAATTTTTGTGAGATCTTGTGTTCGAGTTTTATTCTATTTAATATTATATCACAAGTCAAGCTCAATATTTATTTACAACTTTTGGGGATTAAAATTTACTGGATCTGGTTGTATTACAATGGGGCTAGGTAAGTACCATGATGATACGTCTTTTCTTTTTTCACGTACAGAGAAATTTTTTGAGATAGAATGAATATTATTTTTTGAAATGTGGGACAAATTTTGTGCAATGTTTTACTATTTTGTTCTCCTTAGAAAACTGGATCCACGAAAGGTTATCATTCTATTTTAAAGTATTTCTATATTATCACTTATAAGCCGGCCTCAAAATACGAAAAAGCTATTTTCGACATACCGTCCGTCCGTCGTCGTTGTCGTCAGTACGTAAGCACGAAAACGGCCACAAAAATAAAGCTAGTAACATGTAGTTTGGTATAGAATACTACACTGGCCTCATGTAAAACGCTATTGGAATTCAGAAAAATCTAATTAAAAATTGACTTTTTTCGTTATCTCACATCATCATTATTTCTGTAAACACGTCTTAAGATCAAGATACACTTGACTTTTACAACCTCTGTTTTCTAAAAAATATTGTTTAAAATCAGCTGATTAGAGTTATTGTAGAAGTTTTTGTTACGGTTTTTATTAACCACTACCTACTTTTAACACAGACAACATGAACTTTCTTGAGCTTGGTTCTTTAACTTGTTTATGATTAGTCACTCCCAATCTTTCCACCTATGTTTTCGGTTTTGTTTCTATTGGCCTATCTAAAACTCGTCTAACTTTTTTCTGATTATTCACTCCCCCTCTCTCCACCCATGTTTTCAGAATTCGTTCTATTGGCCTATCTAAAACAAGTTTAACTTGTTTACGATTAGTCACTCCCCTTTCTCTCCACCTATGATTTCGGTTTTCTTTCTATCAACATTTGGCCAATCTATAACTCTTTAAACTTGTTTCTGATTAGTCACTTCCCCTCTCTCCACCCATGTTTACGGTTTTCTTTCTATTGGCCTATCTAAAACTCGTTTAACTTGTTTATGCTTAGTCACTCCCCCCTCTATCCACCCATGTTTTCGCTTTTCTTTCTATTGGCCTATTTAAAACTCGTTTAACTTGTTTACGATTAGTCACTCCCATTTCTCTCGACCTATGTTTTCGGTTTGCTTTCTATTGGCCTTACTAAAACTCGTTTAACTTGTTTCTGATTATTCACTCCCCCTCTCTCCACCCATGTATTCAGAATACTTTCTATTGGCCTATCTAAAACTCGTTTAACTTGTTTACGATTAGTCACTCCCCTTTCTCCCCTCCCACGTTTTTGGTTTTATTTCTATTGGCCTATCTAACTTGTTAGATTGTTTAACTTATTAGTTTGACTTGTTTAACTTGTTTACGATTAGTAACTCCCAATCTCTCCACCTATGTTTTCGGTTTACATTCTATTGGCCTATCTAAAACTCGTTTAGCTTGTTTATGATTAGTAACTCCCCCTCTCTCCACCCATGTGTTTGGTTTTATTTCTATTGGCCTATCTAAAACTCGTCTAACTTTTCTGATTATTCACTCCCCTCTCTCCACCCATGTTTTCAGAATTCTTTCTATTGGCCTATCTAAAACAAGTTTAACTTGTTTACGATTATTCACTCCCTTTCTCTCCCTTATGGTTTCGGTTTTCTTTCTATTGGCCTATCTATAACTCGTCTAACTTGTTTCTGACCATTCACTCCCCCTATCTCCACCCATGTTTTCAGAATTCTTTCTATTGGCCTATCTAAAACAAGTTTAACTTGTTTACGATTATTCACTCCCTTTCTCTCCCTTATGGTTTCGGTTTTCTTTCTATTGGCCTATCTAAAACTCGTCTAACTTGTTTCTGACCATTCACTCCCCTCTCTCCACCCATGTTTTCAGAATTCTTTCTATTGACCTATCTAAAACTCGTTTAACTTGTTTTCGATTAGTCGTTAACTCCCCTTTCTCTCCACCTATGTTTTCGGTTTTCTTTCTATTGGCCTATCTGAAACTCGTCTAACTTGTTTGTTTCTGATTATTCAATCCCCCTCTCAACACCCATGTTTTTAGAATTCTTTCTATTGGCTTATCTAAAACTCGTTTAACTTGATTACGATTATTCACTTCCCTTTGAAGTTGTACACCACAAGCAAGGACAGGTGGAGAAATATTAGGTTATATTGTTGGCATATAACCCAATTTTATGCCTCCTTTATAACGAACTTTTGAAATACTGTTAATTGTTATTAATTTTGATTTACAAATAAATATAATTATTTCATATAAAATAAATTTTAAGTTTTAATCCTTTTAACTTATGATCTGAACAAACAGAAAAATAATGATAATAATGATGACGCGAGATAACTGAAAACGTCCGAAAATATTATGTCAGCCATTTTTTGATCATATCTCGTGTGTTATTCAACTTAAAACACAATAAATTATATAAAAATTTACAGATTTAAATTCTACATGCAATGGTACCAACCGCCGATGACAAATAGCGAAGTTATTGTTAAAAATTTTATTTGAACTCTTGACCTCATAGGTGTATAGTTACGAGGGTCGCGTCAGAGGCAAAAGCGTAAAAAGTGGATATTTCTTCACATATTTGTAGCTTCGACGCCCTAAGGGCCGAGACAATGTCACGAACTAGCGAGTTGAAACATTTTAATACACATCTACGAAACCCATTAGGGCCTTACCGACGAGAGAGTAGTGATCTACTAATTACGAGGTTCAGAAACTTACCCTCAGCCAAGACCCATTGAACTACCAATACAATTTTATATTTCCCACAAGGCCCAAGAAAGCAACTTATATTTAGAGGATGTACATTGTATGATGGGGCTAGGTAAGTACCATGATGGCACCCATAAACTTGTTTACTATATCTTACAGTATGTTTTACAAATTTGTGTTTGTACGTAACGGATAATTGACAAATAATTTGATCGAGGTAATCGTTATTGTATAAACACTGCAAAAGTACCAACAATAAATGTTTTTGCTATTAAGCCGTTTTAATATTTTGTATACACATTGTGTACAGATTGATAAGATGATTAAATTCAGAAAACCCTCAGTATGTCATGCAATGATAAACCTATGGATTATGAATTAGAATAAACAAAACTATAATTTTGTATACAGTTGTTGTATACATCGTCAAATTGCTTTCAACTTGTGCCGACGTTGTGAAGCTTCGTATTATTGACGTTAACTCTTTGCTTACTTTACATTATTTAAAGTCTTCCATTACTTTGACGTAGAGGAAATGATCATGTAAACATCTTTAGGGCTTCAGTATAACTATCGTCCTGCTAACTCTGTATGAAAAGAATTACCGCCACTTGTGTGATATAGGAACCCACACTTTTTTGTAAGCTCGAAACTCGAAACATCGTTTTGCTAATAGTTTTAGGTTCTGTCGTTTACTGGCATAACAAACAAAAATAACATAATTGCGATTTTCATTTACCCCACTGTAATTCTTTGTTCAACCGGTCTAGAATACGACATACAAGGTCAGTGTTACTGCAACACTCTTACTAGAATCATTGTTTTTATTTATTAGAAATTTGTATCGCTATTTTACTGATTTATTAACTTTTTTTTGGTTTTAAACTGAAAAATTTCATCTGTCTATTTGAATATATAACATACTTAACCTAACCTATTCGAGTTTTTCGTAAACAAGAATCACCACAAACAGGTTAGGTTAGGTTAAGTTCTAAATATATATATATATAATAATACTAAAATTCCAGTATTATTTTAATTACTTCCTGTTGGATGTACACAAAATGGGGTCCATACACAATACACAAGTACTGAATTATCAATAGTAGTGTCACCAGAGATGTTTATTTAAACATTTAGATTATTCAAAATGTGCAAGCTAACAACATTATAGTGACAACATAGCCTACAACCCTAATGAAACTCTTGTGTGCAAAATAAATGAGGTTGCTACTACACAATTAACGCTAAGGGCGTTTTTAAATGAACATTGGATGGGTCGCAAGAATGAAATCAAATGGCAATTTTATTTATTAAAATAAAAATACTAATATCTAGGAGCAATTATTTTCTAATTTTTGAACCACGTTTAGGTCTTATTATAGTCGTACAAGCTTGGTAATTCTCAGGATCTTAGCTGGATTTACACCTTTTTTTCATGTACTCTTGGGTTAGATTTCTCTCTTTCAACTTTCCTATCAGGTCCATCTTGACCAACTCTTTTCTCTCTCGATTATAACACTATTAGGGTATTCGAAGGCTAGGAGTCTTAATTTTAGTATTTTAAAATTTTGCAATGACTTGAGGTCTTATACTTTTAAACAACAAGTAATTTTTTGGAACCATGCAAGCTATGCTACAACTTCAAGATGGTATGTTTGAAAAATGAAATATAAACTTTAACTTGAGATACCATTTTCAATTAATATCTAAATTTATATTTTCAAAATCTCAATTTTGTTGACAAAATTTCAGTTTTGTTTTGTAAAATTTCAATAATTTAGTTTCCAAAATTTCAGTTTGTTTGCAAAAATTTCAATTTTGTTTTCTAAAATTTCAATTATATTTTACAAAATTTCATTTTTTAAATTTATTAATATATATATATATATATATATATATATATATATATACTGTATTTTGTTAAATATGTATACAAAATTTAGTTAAGATAGTTCTATTTTTACCTCAAATGTATCCTAAAATTGGCACTTCAACTTGTAGAACTGTATTATCAATCCAAATTTTGAAAAGTTTTATATAATGATTATAGCTACTAAGATGAATAAAAATAATGAAAGTTTATATATTTTAAAGTAATACTTTTAATCTATTAAATTTCTCTTTATGGATTTATTTAAAACAGCTGTCTACATTATAATACAAAACACAATTTGAAGATTTAGAAAACATAATTGAATAGGATTGCCGAGAAAATAACAGCAGAAATTTACAAACGTTCAAGATTGTGCTGTTGTGCAACTACATAAGAGACACAAAGAGATAAATTTGAAAATTTGATTTTTATAAAAAAAATAGCAATTATTAATCAAAACAATCATGTCAATAAAAATTAATGTTAAAATTAAAGAAGGAATGATTTTTATTTTAAGACTATTTTAATACAAACACGTAATTTGGTTAAGTTGGTTCAAAACAATTTACTTCGTGAAATTCTTCTTACCTTAAAAATGATTTACCACATGATTATATGACCAATTTTCAATTTTCGACATACCCCCTGCCCTCCCAACTATTGAAATGAAAATTGAAAAACTTGCGCTCATACTAAGAGAAGATTACCGTAAATCGTGTATAGCTCTATAGTAAATCACAAAATTTACCTCCAGGGGCTTATAGTGAGTACGGGGGGGTGGTAATCCCGATGGATGTAAATAGATCTACACTTCTTCATCGCATAGTCTTGTGTTAGGATCTCTCGCTTTCCTCTTCTTCTCAGTAACTCTTTTGACCAACTGTTGGTCTCTTCTGATCCTAAGTATTTGAGGGTTAGGGGTCTTTATGTTCTTATTCTTCCTTTTTTTTATAAGGTGATGATGAGTGAAAAATTTTAAACAAGTTAAAAAAAATAACAAAGTTAAAGGGCGAGGGGACGTAAGTTTCTTTTCAGTCACTCTCTGTATACAAATATTTTTCTTTTGACAAAGTTTTTTGTTATGTAGCTAGAGCTTTTTCGTCATTTATCAATGACATCGTCAGGCTAAGCACACTTAAAACACTTATTTGTGTGGTTTAGTGTTGTGATGTGTAATGTAACAATGTTTTACGTTTGTTCAGTCTGACGATGGCATCGGTGTCTGACGAAACAGCTTCAAATGTAGTTCAACATCATAAACGTACATAAGATTGTCTCATTTCAATTCCATGAAAACTGCTTCCTTTTGATTTAAATTTCCTTCTGTTGTTTAAAGTGAAAACCTCTAGGTCATCATCGCCTTATAAAAAAAGAAATCATAGGACGTAAAATAAAGGCTCTTAGTTTTTGAATATTCTAATAGTGTCAGATAGGAAGAGAACAACGAGTTGATGAAAGAGAGGGATCTAAACCAAGGCTATATGAAAAAAAAGTGTAGATTCAGTTAAGTCCTTCGGGATTGCCACGCTTGTACTCATCATAGTGAGTCCTTGAGAGACGATTGACTTTAGAATGATGTATTACAACTAAAATCACATTTGGAGGAATCTCCTAAAACCATATTTTTTTTATTTTTACTTTGTCAAACATACGTAGTGTATAAAAAATTATCTACTGTTTCAAAAATCGATGTTAAAATTTTGCGGATCCCCTAAGCCCAAAACTTTGGTTTTTGAAATGATTTGTATCTATCTGTCTTTCGTATGTGCAGTGTTCTATGGACCAAACGTACGGACCGATTATAATCAAATTTGGTAAAGGGGCATATTTCAGCCATATCATGGAATGTTGTTAAATTTCTCGATTACTCAAAATTTAAGAGTAACTGCTAAAATATAAAATAAACAAAAAAATGATGAATTTCTCGAGCCTAGGCTCTAATGAACCTGAAGCTGTTTCAAAAGAAATAATTTCTCAAAACTAGCTGTACCTATTTCGTTGAAATTTGAGTGAAATGTGAAAATTAATTACACCCGTGTAAAATTACAATTAAAAAAATATTTCTGTTCAGGAATAATTGGTAAAAACTATATTTATGTGGAGGTAACAAAATGCTCTTAAATTTTTTTACGTAAATAATCTTGAAAAGTTTTTTTTGTAAATTATGTCTATTTATTTACAGCACAAACTGGTGGGCTCAATTAAATTAAATTTGATATAGGGCATATTTTGACCCATATCTTCAGACTTTTTGTTTCTTTTATAACAAGAAATTTATGATAGGTTTATAAGATCAAAACACATAATTCTGATTTTCTACAAATGGTTTCCATCGATTTTGATCCAAATATGCTAAAATATAGCGTTTTAAGGACCCAAAAAAAACCCATTTGGTTACCATCTCCTGAAAAATTATCAGTTATAACAAAAATACAAATCATCGTGGTAGTATATAAAAGGCCTAATTACTCAAAATGGGTTACAACAATTTAAATTAAATTACCTAAAATATAGCCTTTAAGGGCCCAAATGGAACCTATTGGTTACCATCTCCTGAAAATTTATGGGTTTTAATACAAATCATCTGTGATGGTGTTATAAAAAGGCTAATTTATCAAACTCTGTTATATCGACTCTGAACAAATTTTACTAAAATATAACCTTTAAGGACACAAATAAACCCTATTGGTTACTATCTCCTGAAAATTACAGTTGGGGATTTGAGTTATAATATATATATAATAATAAATTTTATATATATATATATATATAAATTGTCAGGCAAGTGTTATATAAAAGATCTAATTACTCAAAATCGGTTCAAACGATTTTGATAAAAATTTGATACAATATAGCCTTTAAGTACCAAAATAACAACTATTGGTTACCTACTCCTGAAAATTACAGTTGAGCGTTATCAGTTATAACAAAGAACACAAATTGTCAGTGGGGGGTGTTGTAAAATGCCTAATTACTCAAAATCAGTTCCAATGATTTTAATAAAACTTTGATCAAATATAGCCATTAAGGACCCATATAAAACCTATTGGTTACTTACTACTTCCTGAAAATTACAGTTGAGGCGTTATCAATTTAAAAAACCATAAATTATCAGTGAGGCGTTATAAAAGGCCTAATTAATCAAAATCGGTTCCAACGGTTTTAATAAAACTTATAAAACCAAAATAAAACTGATTCGTTATTACAGGCAACCTGTATCTCTTGAATATTATCAGTTATAACATGAAACACAAATTGTCAGTGGAGGTGTTATAAAATGTCTAATTTCTCAATGCCGCTTTAACCATTTTAATTACGTTTTAATAAAATAACTTTTAAGGACTTAAGAAAACCATTTTTTTTTTTAAATCTCATACTAATTATTGGTGGGAAAAAAAGACACAAATGTTGTGGAGTTGTAAAGTGTATAATTTTTTGAAATTAGGTTCAGCGATTTTGGTCAATTTTTTAAGATCCTTTAGCCACTCAAATATAATTGGTTACTATCAGTTCAAAAATTATGGTTCAGTTGAGATGTTATCGACAAACAAAACATAACAACTTCTGTGTTTTTATAATATCCTAATTTTTTCAAAATCGGCTCCAATTATTTTGATCAATTTTTTTAAAAAAAATAACGATTAAGCAAACAAAATCTAATAAGATCTCGTAAAATAATTTAGTACGGATGTTTCGGCCTAAAACACAATAAATCGTCTGTAGATATGTTTAACAAAACGAATTTCTCAAAATCTGTTACTATATTACAATGTTGGCTAAATTTGAAGATTAGTTACCAAAACTAGCGAACCGAAACTTAAAAAATAATTTTAATTACTATTCTGGAATAATTGACAATAAAAAACCTGAAACACCATTATTAAAAATTAGATTTTGAACAATAGTTGTAAGACGAGTTACATAGCAGAAGAAAAGCAGTCCTAAGTATGTTAGAAAATATTTTTTATAAAATAAAAAAGAATTTGGGTTGGTTTTATCAATGTGTGTATGAGAAAATTGCTGTGATAAATTTTGCTTTGTTGATGTTAAATAAGATAAAATATTCGTATATTTACTTGATTCGTATTTGTTCGCTTTAAAGTGTAAAAAAAGAAAAAAACTACATTTCGCACAGAGTATTTATCTTACTAATATAATTGACTATTTGTATTCTTACTTCTGTGTTCTTAGTATCCAAACTGCTTAAACACTGGCTAAGACTGAGTATCGACTGCCTGGACCGCAAGGGGAACCTGCTATATCGACTAACACATGCGCAATGCGAGATGCGTCATACAGGCGCTACACCAGTGTATCTGTGACGGGAAGTATTTACTAGACTAATACCTTCCTTCCTTTTTAAAACAGAAATAATCTAGATAAATTTGTAGTGGAGGATTTAAAAAAATGGAGTAGAAGCCACATCAAACGTTCTAATAAATCGGAACTTTCTCGTTTTCATAAAATTAAATACTTTATTAATTATTAAAGATGGCGATAATTTTGTTGATTTATAAACCTATTGTAAAAAAAATTGGGTTCAGGTTCAACTTTAAATACTGCTCAAAATAATATAAAATTATCTCTATAAAATGTTTTTATACACTTAAACTTGAAAAGGGCAAAGTGGAAAAACATTGCACAAACTTTCTCCTTATCCATTCCCCTTCCCAAAACGAATTAAATTAGTCGTCACCAAAAATATCACGTAATACAAAGAATATAAAAGCAAAGTGAATCGTCTTATCTGTGTAGACTGGTTGTGACTTACAGATAGACGGATAGACAGTTGTGAAACTTATAAGGGTCTTTGGTTTTATCTACGGACTTCAAAACGATTTGAGATATGTAAAAATTATGCCAACATAACAAATGCGATCAAACTTTTTTGCTTGTAGATTACTGTAAAGACAACAGACATGAAGATTTGTGTGTTCTGGGCAGCTTAGATTCAATTTTTACTCATCACATAACTTTTTTTTTTTCAATACTATGCATATGTGTGGAAGGGAAAATGTATTTTTTGACAGTATAATCTAAAAATTAAAAAATAGTCTGAAACAATTTACCTAGAAACAGAAATTTTAGCTGTAACTGTTTTTGACTGATTTCAACAATAACAGACTTCTTTTAATTGCCGTCACTAAAGGTTTGATTATCAACTTCAAATAAGTGTAAACATTCTAATTTTTACCCCTGCGATTTATGTCGTCAGTACAAAGACCCCAAAATATGAAAAGTAGAAGGTTTTTGATTGGATATAACAATGGAAAATATTTTGCTCAGTACGTATTTATTATTAAAAAATAAGATCTCCTGAGTTAAAAAAAAAAAAGTTTTGGAATTATGTCTATCTGTCGTCTGTGACACTACAACCCAACGGTTTTAATTGAATTTAATATTTGGACATCGTTTGTGGAAGCTATACCATCGCTGCTATTCCAAAATAAGATTTCAAAATATTTAAACCTTAAAATTGAAGCAGACCCTTCAATTTTAGAATCTGAAAAACATCTCTCCGTCCACCAATTGTATTGCCGAGTAAAGGCTTAAACATCCAAAACAACTTTAATATAAATTTTAAATTCTAAGAAAGTTTGCTTCAAATAAAAAGATATAATGAGTTAAGAGCGTGTTATCTTTTCTGTGAAGTAACTCGCCCAGTAAGTGTTTTAGGTACTCCCATGAACATCCAGCATTCGAGTAGGCCTCTTGGAAACTATCAGGTTCGCGTGGAAAACCACTACTTAAGGGCCTTGTAACTTAATATATTGTGATTTAAACAAAAAATATTGAGAACAAATTTAACTTCCTTTTGCCATAAACACAAACATTGTATTTTGTTTTTTAAAGTCAAAATTCGTTTTGTATTTTATCCATTATTCATAAACAGTAATATATTTTTTACTTGCAATTTTGGACACTAGTTTGAGCATATTTTACAAAAATATCTAAACCAAATTGACAAAAAGCCATTTTGAAAATATAATTTATAGATAACTCTAGGACAGGTATATAGTGCATTTTAGGTATACAATATATTGCAAAATTTGCACAAAATCGTTAGTACCGTTTTTTAGAAAAACAGAATTTGTATCGTGTTTTTAATTTATTAAACAAAATTAAGAAGAAATGAAATTATTATCTCGAAATCGAAGCCATTAATATATATTACATTTAGACGTTTTAGTATTTACACATCTACGAGATCCTCTAAGGCCTACCCGATGTTATGAAAGTAGTTATATACACAATTACGAGGTTCAGAAAATATGTGCAACAACTTTTTCTAAACGAACGTACCCAATTTCATAGAAAGCCCGAAGGACCATCTTTTTGGTCTTTTAGAAGATCTGTTTGTGTTATATTATATGGCGTGGCTGGGTAAGTACCATAATAACGCACATCAACTTTTTTTTTGTTTATATTAGGACTTTATGTTTTTTCTGTAAAATAAACTCATTATTATTATTTGTTTCAGTACAATTTTTTGGCAATCCTAGCGTCGTCTTATTTATATTTTTCGACATGTTTCGGATTTCCTTCATCTTCAAGACCTACTTTAGTACTGGATTCGTCCACTAAGGACTCGTCTATATATACGGCTTTGCCACACCCCTACCAACAAGCTCCACCGAGTGTTATTTGCTTTGGTGGATTTTCAAACTTTTTTAAAAAGTATTTTTAAGTTTTGGAACATTACTGATTGGTTATAAATTTTCTCGATATACTATAGTAGGTTTCGAAGATGGAGAAACTCCGAAACACGTCAATAAATATAAATAATAAGACAATGTTATTGGATTGGCCTCGAGTGGTGCCGCTTCAATAAGAGAGGCCATTGTTATGATCTTTTTCTTCGGGGTTCGACCGCGTCAATATTGTCTGAACGTTGAGTACAGCCGACGTTTCGGGCACTTTACAGATGTCCATTCTCAAGGCTTAAAAAATGTCAAGTCGTTTAATCCTTGAGAATGGACATCTGTAAAGTGCCCGAAACGTCGGCTGTACTCAACGTGCAGACAATATTGACGCGGTCGAACCCCGAAGAACAAGATCATAATGATGTTTGTGACGGTGGAAGTCTATCGTTCAAGAAGAGAGGCCATTGTTAGAATTTTTATAAAACCCTACAAACATACACCGACAGAACTCCACCCCTTTATCTACGCTCTATATCCAACTATAATGAGATACAATACTCACAGGAAAAGCAAACAATTAATTAAAAGTGGAAACTATCAGACGTTTAATAATATATTATCAAAAGGTAATTCAGTTTGTGATACACGCGACACTAAGCATGTTTATGTCGCTATTGTTTGTTTGTAAATGATGTACTTTAACTCAAGTAGATAAATGTCAAATTATATCACGTGTTCAACAGCATGGCACCGGAAAGGGGGGGGGGTTATTGTACTAAATCCAATTATCATAAAAGGTTGTGTGTCATAAAAGTTGGAATAATTGTCATCCATGATAATACTTAATTGACTGGAGCGTTATCCAGACCGTAACTTTAATCTCAATTATCGTTTTTACTTTCTCCAGTTATAATATTAGATGGTGGAATTGGGAAGAAGTTGATTAAAAAAAAACAATTAGGACATTTCAATCATTAATTTTTTTTTCAATCAGAACTTGTTGACGTGTAAAAATCTTGATTATATCACTGAGGTATCAAACTGACTTGAGACTAAATCGTAAAAGATTGTACCATTTGAATAATTTGTGAGATTGAATTTTTTTTTTTATAAGTAGGTAATTTTAATTTATAATAGGTATAAGACTCCCCACAAAGTGTAAGACTCCCCTCGACTTACAGAAGGATCTATGTCTGAGAGTATACCCTAACTAAAACCCACTTCTTCTTCTTCTGCTGAGCAAGAAATACCATAACTTCTTGGTCAGCCAAGTAACTCCTTCAGTTACTTCCTAAGTGTTCTTCCTCCCTTTTATTTTATAAATGTGTCATCCTCAGTCGTTCCTCTTCATTCTTCATAGTTTCCACTACATAATTTTCTACCAATTTTCACTTCTCTTAGCTTTCCCGCATAGCGAGAAACATATTTGATGGACTTACAACAACATTCCGAGTGCTTCCCTGCTGCGTCTCCATTTTTCACAACCGAAAAGCGTGTGGAGGTTTCGTCTGTCTATGGTCCATAGTAAATTCAACTAGCATCTTCAGTATTTTTGAACCTATGGAGGTAGTGCGTAACCTTCTAATAAGCTGCTGTTGTACCGGCAAATGCTGAAATCGGTATGAACATGCGGTATTTAGCTTTTGGCTTGTACCAAGACATCAAACATAAAAATTATTCAAACGTTTCAGAACAAGGTACTGAGAGCAATAATAAATCATCCTTGGTATGTAAGTAACGATACCATACATCGGGATGTGGAAGTGGAAACTGTTCAAACTAGGCTACATAACCACGCAAAGAAACTTAAACAGCAACTCCGCTAACACCATAATGTAGAAGTGTGTAAGCGGCTCTATCAGCATCAGAATGTAGAAGTGTGTCAGCGACTCTATTGTCACCAGAATGTATAAGTGTGTCAGCGGCTCTATTAGCAGAAGAATGTAGAAGTGTGTCAGCGGCTCTATTGGCACCAGAATGTAGAAGTGTTTCCGCAGCTCTATTAGCACCAGAATGTAGAAGTGTGTCAGCGGCTCTATTAACACCAGAATGTAGAAGTGTGTCAGCGGATTTACAACACCAGAATGTAGAAGTGTGTTAACTGCTCTATCTGCACCAGAATGTAGAAGTGTGTCAGCTTCTTGACAACTCAGGGCAGGTAAGGCGACTCAAGAGGGTCAAGCCCTTGGATCTAGGAATCAATAGGTATTTGAATTCAATAGGTATTGTCACTGGACAATAACACACCGTCATCATCTCTTCAGAAAATAATCTGTTATATTAGACTAGAAGTAAGACTAGTTGTAGTGTAAAACGTGTAATAATAATATCAATAAATTGATTGCCCGGACTCCAGTCCATCAGCCTTCTAGTATCACAATAGACCTTAATGATATTTCTTGAGTTTCTCTAATTTTTATTCAATTTTCGACACTGTTGAATGTGTGTTATTTATCTTACTAGATAAATAATATTTTATTCTACATAAAATATATACACTTACAAATCTCCATTATTTAACTTTAGAGCAACCACCCATTGTATAACTGTTCATCGGATTCGTGTAATCAGTAGCCTAAATCGAATTCCCACCGCCATAATTTTAGTTTTCTTAACTAGGATTTGCTACCCACCTCACGATGTTGGGTCATCACATCAACTTTTTTTAAACCCAAACAAGGATAAAACCCGGAATTTCTTACACATTAGGTATAAGCTCTAGTCATTACACCAATGGAGTGCACTTTGATGAAATTAGGTTTAGGTACATACTTAGCTATTTGTGTGATTTCGTTTCTTATTCTATGATTCAAAAATCATATCAAAATGGTTATAGAAACTGGTAGACATATTGCTGAGAGGGTTATTGTGTCCTGCTATCGGTAAGGTGTATACTACAGGGTTTAGTGCCTAGTCTGGTCTTTATTTATTTTGTGTTTATTTTTCCTTTATACTTTTTTAATTAGAGTCAGATAAATAATGGAAGCTATAGATTATATTACACACGATTTATTTTCAGTAGCGATTCATCTAAAGGATAAGGAGATTTGATTTTGATTTCATGTTTAATTTCTAATTCGTCTCATTGGAGTATTTTCGTTTTATTGTTTGTTTAACATTGTTTCTTTTGTTTAGTATTCTATTACGTTCTGATTTTTATTTTAAATGAGGGTATCAATGAACGAATCAATTGAAACGTCCAAGTATCAAAATGTACAAAGTTAAGTAAAAATGATTTCGTATAAAAGGATTGAAAAGAATAGATATTGATGAAACATGATTTTTACATTTTTTTCTCAAAAGTTGGTTGTAACCGAAAGACAAACCTTTCGTTGGGGTTACCTGCTTAGGGACTGTAATTAAATTGACTTTATGATGTTTGGGTGGTCGGTGGTCGACAATATTCCCATTATTCAACTTCCCACCTTGGCATGCTGCATCCTGCTCCTCTATCGCAGATTTGTCTCACCTGATCAGCCATTTTTGACAAATCCTAAATTAACTTCATTTATAACTACTTAATTTAATGTTAATAATTTAGACTTACGGGGAATAGAGAAAAACGAATTTGGATTACACAAGTGGTTAGAACCAAAGCCTAATCTGCCATTTTGGTATCACTACTACAAATTAATTTAATAATTACGTAGTGCGAGGCCCAAAACCCCAAAAGGTCGTTCGACCCTTACAAAAAACTACCATTCTCATTTTGGTGAAGTTAAACCAAATTCACATAAAAAACATTAATAGGATGAAACACAAGTCACTCTGAGCGATGAACGCGCTCTGGGTTCTGCACAGCTGTTGGCCTTGCTTCTGAGGGAAAAATTATGAAACCCGTTGGCGGAGCGCCATACACGAAAAGATAGGGAACTCATCGTAGCTTTAAGCAATGACTACATAAATACTATAAGACACGACATAGGATAGGGAAATAGTCTGCGCTTTACGGGTGCTGTTCGTCACAAGTTTGACACACAGCTATCAGAAAGCGCTAGCAGCAGGTGCTTGACTGTACGCATCCCACTTGGTTGAGACTGTACAACTGTTGACCTCTCTCTCACATACCTTCTCACTTACTTCCGTCAACATAGTCAGTGTTGTCAGTTCGTGCGCTGAGATAAGCGATTCTCGACCTTCCCTCGCATCTCTGGTCCCATATGTGGCATCAGTGCGTTTTCTCTTACCCGCCTGAAACATTGTTTGACCGTAGAGCCACCTAGCGCCAGTCACATCAACTTCAGATTCTCTAGCAGAGCGACCTAGCGGGTATTGGACAACTCAAGAATAAGCGTAGAATATTTAACATGGCCATGTCGTGTCTTATAGTATTTATGTAGTCATTGCTTTAAGTAAAGTAAGGGGAAAGACGCTGGGGATGGACTACGGTCATAACACGGTGATTATAATGATCAAACATTTTACAGTTTTTGTGGTGTAGGTGTTGTATAAAATTCGTGGTTATTGGATAAAATAGTTACCGAAGGAGGGGAATAAAAGTAGGCGTTGTTTCAATGAAAATTTCTGTTTAACTTTACCCTGTTAAAATTTTATTTACCCACTATAGGAAATAGACTGAAAGTTTGTTAATTCTAAAACATTTCGTCTTATGTTTTATACTTATTTGCACGTTTTATGATCTCAGGAAACCGATAAACGGTTTTCCGACTTGCCGTCCGTCCGGCGTCGTTGTCCTCTGTACGTAAGCAAGATCGCGTTTGTTAAAATATGTTGATCACGAATATCTTGACAAGGGTTTATTTTACAAAATATTTTATTGCATAATAATATAATTGCTTATATTTATTTTATATTAAAATAATTATTTAAATAACAAAAAATTTAACGGACTAAAAAGTATAAAACAATTTCTTGTAGCCCCATACAGATTTATAACACCATACAGATTCCTAACCCCATAGAGATTGTCCTGAAAATTTGTGATTGTGAATTTTTAATAGCTTTGAAAATACTTGTATGATCTAAAATGAAAAATGTGGGACGCATGAAATGGATAATAGAAGATTATCTCCATCTATTGAATTAGTTACTTGACCTCCATTAGGAATTATGAGAGTTTTCTTAACGACAGCTGCTTCCCCACATTCCTTACTATAATTACCTATTGCATGCCCCACGTTTTTCATTTTAAATCTTACAAGTCAGAACAATCTATATGGGGTTAGGAATATTTATGGAACTAATAGAAATTATTTTATATTTTTAGTCCGTTTTAAAAACGTGGTTAAAAAAAATGTAATAATTATTTTCTGCTTTTCAGTTTTATGTGTGTGAAATTTTGCAATCGATTTTAAAAATCTTGATGAGATTAACTCTCCAAAAAACAGAATGTTGATGTCACCGAATAACTCATTTCCCTTCTTTCTTTTTTTTTCAGTTGTCGCAATCTAGAATCGATCATGCAAAACATTTCTTATGGAACCATGGAAATCTCATCGATGAACAGGAGTTCTATGTCCTTCCACTGATTTCACAAGACCTTCAAATAGTTACCAGTGAGTGGTCACAAATTTCTTATCATTTCTTTTTCCAGCTTTCTCAACTGGTAATTTTAAATATTGTGTGCAGCTTTGTTCCACCAACAAGTCATGCCGCTACACCTGTCAACGCGCCAACTTTAACTGCTTTCTTACCATACCGGTGATTGAAAAAGATATAAGAAAGCGAGTTCATATTGCATTATCATCCAGTTCTGAGCTATGTTTAAAGTTTCAAGTCTCTAGCTCATCGGGAAGTTAGTTTTATAATTGATTTTCTAAATTTGTACCAAACAGAAAAAACAAGAAAGTGAATTAATAAAACGTGTTAAAATATCCCAAATATCGTTAAAAACTCATTCTTGGTAATTTAAAAGAGTACACAAGAGCTTTTCTTGGTCATCAAGTACACGATAGTCAATTTAATTACTATTTCTAAAGTTGACAGTTAACCTTTGGAAGACCGAGAAAAGCTCTTGTATGTTCTATCAAATTACCGAGGATTTGTTTTGTTTTAGATTTTTACCGATATCTCGGCTATCGTTCAACTTTTAACAAAAATAAACTATCATTTCGTTCAACATTAAAACTAGAATAGGAATCTTAGTATTTAAATATTGTTAAAAGTAATTACAGTATTCCTAAGTGTTCTGGTAGCTCAGAGGTTAAAGGCGTCACTTCTCGAAACAAGAGTAGCAACTGAGATCATGGGTTCGAATCTCATCCAGATTCTTTCCAACGTGTAATGTGGCGGTGGGAGGGCCCATTAAAATAAACAGTGGTTGGTTTGAATAGTAGTGACGGAGTTGGTTAGTATCTAGTTACACGGAAAACATCCTTTTTGCAAATAGGCGTATTATTGGTCACTTGCCAACAATATGCCTAAAATAAACTATTTAAATGCACGCCAATTCATTCCGTAAACAATAAAATGTTACAATAGAAAATAAAAACTTTACAAAAATGAACGAAGAAAGAAATTTTAAAAGGTTGTGAATGAAGAAGCAAAGGATTCAGGAAATCTTCCATATGAAGCTGGGATGCATTAAGCCGGGATTAAGCCGAACTTTAGCGCTGGTGTGTTCCACCTCCGCACAAGATGGAACGAGAGCAGTTGTGTTAGCGTGTGACGTTTACTTCTATGTTCGTGTCACCTCTAAAAATCATCGGCTAAGCTCATTTTCAGACGGGTCTAGTGACCCCGAAGTAACTACATAAATTTACGCACTCGCGAATCAGCAGATAAAAACTTACTAATCACATACTGAGTTCGACTACCATTTTCTTATTTTTTAACTAAATATATAAATTGTAATGTTATTGTTTGCCAAAGCTAGATTGTATTGTCGATTTGGGTTGGAGAGAGTTAATAGCTGTGAACATATAGGTTAGGTCAACGGATCTAACTCAGATGTAACACACCACACTTCCAACACAATTAACATCCCCCCTGTCCTCAATTAGCCATTAATTAACAGAATTATCACTAATGACGTCTCTAAACGGCTCAGTAGTCGCTGCAGAAAAACTATAAACATTTGATGTTACATTTCAAACTAAACTTTCTGAATAATGTGGTAACGATAACTCAATCGTTGTGGAGTTATACAGAGTGATTTATGAAGTTTTACCGCCGCTTTAAGCTCATTCTACATATTTCTGTCCAAATACGTCTGAGGAAAAATTACCAAGAGACATTTGGGGGGGAAATTTAGTCACCTACAACTTTTGTATTAAACTTTTTATAATATCTTGCTTAGTTTTTGAGATAGTTACAAAAATCGTTTTGCCCACATTTTAATTACCCCCCCCCCCCTCCCATGGGAGGGCCAGTGGTGAGCTGGAGTGTGGAGGACTTTTGTCCAGTAAAAATCTTTATTCAGTGGTCTCTGTCGTTTTTTGGGAAAGTCGAAGTAAAGGCGTCGAACTCTTTTCCTGTAGATATTATAAATCAATAAACCTTTTCAATAAAATATAAATTGAGAAAAAATACAATATTTTAATAACTCTTGATGCTAAAACGTGAATAATAAGGAAACTGATTAAATAAAGATTTTTATGTTTGACGTATAAATAATTGTATTTTTGTGTAAAACATACTGATAAATAAATACAAGTGTGTAAATGATTGTATGAGATGATTGTTTGAGATGAGAAGTGCTGATTCAAACTGAAGGACATCCTGCAACAAAGAAAAACAAAATTTGGTTAATAAAGTTTTTTTAACTATCTGCTTAAAAACGCATACTCAAAACGCAACGTCATATATATACAGGGTGTTTCCATAAGGTGTAGCCTGGACTTTCATAATGACGCGTTGGGGGGAGCTGCGGGCGGGCGGAGAAGTGATGTCATAACTACTACTCCTGATAAAAACATTGCTCAGCTCCATTCCGCTGTCAACGTTTGTCGTGTTGCCGTGTCGCCTGTTTGTCGTCTTTGATTTGTTTACAAACAATTGGATAAACTTTCTAACTATATAAATCGTTACATAAATTTCAAAATTGCTGCCTATTTTTTTTTTTTTAGTAACTGTAAAATTTAATACTTTTCAATTTTGTTTAAATTTGGTATTTAGTCTCAAATTTAAAAGCAATTAAACAAACTTGCTAACCTAAAAATCATTATATACATTTAAAAATGGCGTCTAATTTTCAAAAATAGTTTAGTAGTGGAGTAGTAGGTTAGTAGTGGAGTAGTAGGTTAGTAGTGGAGTAGTAGGTTAGTAGTGGAGTAGTAGGTTAGTAGTGGAGTAGTAGGTTCGATTTTTATTAAATTTGGTATTTAATCTCATATTTACAAGCAATTAAACAAAGTTTCTAACCATAAAAATCATTATATAAATTTTAAATTATTAATTAAAGATCATTACTTTTTCTAGTGATGTAGCGGTTGTTGTTTCAGTTACTGCGGTTTCAACCTCACAGGGTCATTATCAAATCACTATTTTTATACATATATATATATATATATATATATATATATATATATATATATATATAACAACACTAATACTATACAACAATTACCACATTTTGTGGGTTGATAAAACTTTAATACACTGTACATTATTTTGGAAAACTAAAGTAAACACTATTGGCAAGAGCTAAGTTTAAAATTAATAATTCAAAACGTATTAAAAATCGAAACATTAATGTCAACTTCCTGACGTTATCACCTTCCATTACATCACAACAAATTAATGTTTTTTAAATGCACAGTACAAAACTCACTGCAAGACTGAACTTAGTGTTTCCCCCACTACACCAACCGGCCTAGAGACGACTGGTGATCTCAATGACAGAGGTCAAGCTACATCTTACGAACTGTATATGGTGTAAAGAAACTACGATCAAAATAAAAATTTATTTAAATTTTTTATGTGGTAAATTATCAAATAATACTCTTTATATCGGTTCTTTTGTTGAAACAAAATTTTATATTAATTACATCGGTCATTTGAGAAACCGCATAAGTAAAAAAATGTAACAACATTAGGCGCAGACTAGGCAATCTTGCTACATCACTCAAGTGATGTTACATGACTGTCTATAGTCTATACCGTCTTTATAGTGCGAGGCTTGATTTAAACAGCAATCCCTTGATGAATTAAGGAATGGTGACGAATGGGTTCAAATCAAAAACACAAGGATTTTGTTTTTATGTTTAGTTTGGTTCACTCCAACCTAGATAGGGCGGGTGTGGCGATACCAGGGGCTTACAAAGGGTGTGGCGGGCCCTAGTTGAATCAACACCATTCTCCATGTAGTCTTTCATCTTTCCTATCAGGTCTCTCTTGACCAACTCTTCTTCTCTTCCGACCCAGACGCTGTTAGAGTATTCGAGGGCTGGAGTTTTTATTTTGCTCTTTTCTTCTTTTATTATAAAACGATGATGAACAAAAGGTTCTTCGCCTTTAAACAAAATGGTAAAACCAACCTGTGGTATAGCTGTGGTGGTTTTTATAAACCAACCTGTAGTATAGCTATAACCCAACTCTCTATAAATAAAAGGTGGTTGGTTTGAGTGGAATTTGACTTGGTAGATTTGAAACCAAAGTAAATATATCAAGAAAGTTATATGGTTTTTATATGCTTTTTTGTGTAAAGTAAAAAAATATATCAAGCATAATTTTAAAATAAAGATGTGTCGTATAATAAAATAAAAAGATGTAGGTCTAATACAATTAATTATTAAAGTGCATAATAATAAAATTAAATTATTTTATTTTATTGGTGTAGAACTTGTTATTATCTCAAAATTGGCTAAAATTAACTTTCATTAAATAATCGAATCAATTATTACAAACTGTGATGTAGAGATTATTATTATTTTTTTTTTTTTACTTAACCACTTATACCAATATTAGAGAGTTATGTGATGGGTCCAATAAACCTTGTCAAGTTTTTTGTGGATACATTTGTTTTGAGATCCCTTGAGTCCAAAACAGTGATTTTTTTTTTTTTAATAGTGAACCTCGCCTGTCTCTGAGAATTTATCGTTCTGTCGTCAGTCGTACGTATGTGGGCACAATTTAACCATATCTCGGGAATTAGTTTTTCATTTTTTGATAACTCAAAATTTGTCAGAAGTTGCCATAAGAAAAAAATACAAAAATTTTTTTTTTTATGGGTACTAACGATTTTAATTTAATTTTGTTCAAGTGTAGCCTCTAAGTACCCAAACAAATTGCCACCATCTCTCATAATGTGTCGATTTATGTTTAATCGGTATTAAAAAAACTCAACTAAATCGGCTATGGTTCTGTTATAAAATATTACATCATCTTTAACGATTTTGTTCAAATTTCAGTGAATTGAAACAACACCCGTCTGAAAAGCCTTTTGAAAATTATTGTATTGGTGTTGTTTAACTGGTTAAGCGGTTCCTTGCAGTGTTTTACATATCTAAAATTGAAATGTTGTATTTTGGTCTTTAATTACTTCCAAATCTTCAGTTGTAATAATAAAAAAAGTTTTTAATAACTAAATGTACTCAGATTCTTTTCGTTAAATTCTGACCATTGTTTGAACGTCAGAGACACCTTAAAATCTACTGTTTTTCTTTATAAAACGAACCCAATGGATTCCGAAACAGCTTAATGAACTTTGTTTATACTACTTTTAAGCCATACAATTTTGTAGGCCTAATTAATACCGGCGGTGTTATAAAAATCAAACAAATCTGCCTTTGAGAGCAAAAAACCAATTTGGTGGAGTAAAAGGAAAATTTTATTCATCTTTATTATTGGTAAACAGTACAATATTTATAACGTAATTTTATTTTTCTGACCATGTTTTTCCCAAGTAATTGTTTGGTAAATGCGTCAAACAATTTGGTTTTCATGACTAATACTTTTCCTAACCAATCTATGTGTTAGAGCTTGTAAATTGTGTAACAACAATATACATTTGTTAATAATTTTTAAAAAAATATGTAATTATCTGAATCATATTATAAAAAGATAACTTATAACGTGTAATAGTAGTGGTAACATTTTATAAGTAGATTTTATAAATCATACTTTTCACTTATAAAAAAATATTTCTAAGTTTATATTATAAGCTTATAATATTTGTAGTATATGAAACAGGTCAGAGACCAATAAATATCTGGTTTTACTCGTCTATTATAAAATACTATCTAGCGGTTTTTTTAAAAACTTAAAAAATGTATAATATACAGAATATTTAGCTACTTTTCCTGAGTCCACTTTAGAAATGCATTGTAAAGATAAATTCATGAATCTGATTAATTCTATATTGGGAAAGAATAACAAAACTTGACAGTGACTGAACTCTTCTTCTATAAATAACGAAGGACTGTGGTTTATTTTTGCGACTGCATTCCCATTCAAATGCAAGGAACGTTGCAAATAGTTCAACACTTCAGTACAGTATGTAAAAGGTTTCTTAAAAGTAAATCCATTTTATCTAGTTTATTTTCCTTTTACAGAAAGAAACCTCATGTATTTTAATTTGAGCCCTACATGAATAATATATTTTTAGACTTTTTAAATCTCAAATTCTATTTTTAGATGCTCAAACCTCATAAATAAATAATGAAATTCCAACGTCTATTTTTAGACTATCAAACCACTTACTTAATATCCATCGTCTATTTTTAGCCTATCAAACCACTTACTTAATTCCCATAGTCAATTTTTAGACCATCAAATCATTTACTTAAATCCCAAAGTCTATTTTTAGACTGTCAAATTATTTACTTAAATCCCAACGTCTATATTTAGACTATCAAACCCCAACATGTATTTTTAGACTGTTAAACCACTTACATAAATACCAACGTCTATTTATAGACTATTAAACTACTTACTTAAATACCAACGTCTATTTTTATACTATCAAACCACTTACTTAATATCCATCGTCTATTTTTAGCCTATCAAACCACTTACTTAATTCCCATAGTCAATTTTTAGACTATCAAATCATTTACTTAAATCCCAAAGTCTATTTTTAGACTGTCAAATTATTTACTTAAATCCCAACGTCTATATTTAGACTATCAAACCCCAACATGTATTTTTAGACTGTTAAACCACTTACATAAATACCAACGTCTATTTATAGACTATTAAACCACTTACTTAAATCCCAATGTCTATTTTTAGACTGTGAAACTACTTACTTAAATCCCAACGTCTATTTTTAGACTGTGAAACCACTTACTTAAATCCCAACGTCTATTTTTAGACTGTAAAACCACTTTCTTAAATCCCAACGTCTATTTTTAGACTGTTAAACCACTTACATAAATACCAACGTCTATTTATAGACTATTAAACCACTTACTTAAATCCCAACGTCTATTTTTAGACTGTAAAACCACTTTCTTAAATCCCAACGTCTATTTTTAGACTGTCAAATTATTTACTTAAATCCCAACGTCTATATTTAGACTATCAAACCCCAACATGTATTTTTAGACTGTTAAACCACTTACATAAATACCAACGTCTATTTATAGACTATTAAACCACTTACTTAAATCCCAATGTCTATTTTTAGACTGTGAAACTACTTACTTAAATCCCAACGTCTATTTTTAGACTGTGAAACCACTTACTTAAATCCCAACGTCTATTTTTATACTGTAAAACCACTTTCTTAAATCCCAACGTCTATTTTTAGACTGTTAAACCACTTACATAAATACCAACGTCTATTTTTAGACTGTCAAATTATTTACTTAAATCCCAACGTCTATATTTAGACTATCAAACCCCAACATGTATTTTTAGACTGTTAAACCACTTACATAAATACCAACGTCTATTTATAGACTATTAAACCACTTACTTAAATCCCAATGTCTATTTTTAGACTGTGAAACTACTTACTTAAATCCCAACGTCTATTTTTAGACTGTGAAACCACTTACTTAAATCCCAACGTCTATTTTTAGACTATAAAATCAATTACTTAAATCCCAACGTCTATTTTTAGACTATTAAACCACTTACTTAAATCCCAACGTCTATTTTTAGACTATCAAACTACTTACTAAGAGGTGATTGATAGAGAAATGGAGTAAAGACAAAATAGAGGGATCTAACCCAAGATCAAACCCTACTAGGACTCCTCGGGTTTGCCATATCCCTACCCTGCCCACTATAAGTAAGCTCCTGAAAGATTTGTAAGTTAGATTGAAGCCAATAATGCTACAACTATTTGATCTCATTTCAATTTTGTTCTTTTTCGAAAACCATATGAACAAATACTAGAGATCTAACTTCGCTAGTTTAGACAATTCGGAGGTTATTAGAAAGCTACTTGTATTATACTTACTGCAGACTGTACACCGTTCTTCATCGGATCCGTCTCCACATCCATCCCTCCCTGAACACGTCACAGCACTTGATCGACATCTTCCATTGGAGCATCGGAACGGGCAGTAATCGATTTCTTTGTCTAGTCTTGTAGGCGGTGCTTTGCATGCTGCATCGGGTTCATCACTTCCATCAGGACATGTTATGACGGCGTTACAGAACTCATAGTCAGGTATACAAGACCCACTGGTGCAACGAAACGTACCTGGAGGACAACCTGTAAGAACGAACATGCCGTTAGACTTTGCAACTGTTAGTTAGGTTAGGTTTTTGGTAGACACCTTTGTATTCTAGAAATGCAATGCAGTTTGAACTGTTAAAATATGTTTTCCGACTGATCGAAGCGAAATTTTAATATGTGAATATAAAATCATCATAAAAAATATGTATTTCTGTAAGAAATTAGAAAGTTGTCCGCTATATTAGAAAATTAAAATATGTGGAATCAAAAGCTATCATAAGCAATAAGTACTTCTGTAAGAAATTAGAAAGTTGGCCGTCATATTGGAAAAAATAAATAAATATGAAGAATATAAAATCATCATAAAAAATCGGATATCTGTAAGAAATTAGTAAGTTGTCCGCTATATATAGTTTAAATACAAGTTATATTAAGTTTTACAGGAAATCATGGGAGGGGTGATATTTTAAAAACTATATGAAATTCTAAATTTTTTTAATTATTATAAATGACAACGTAAAAAAGTTGAATGTTTGTGAAAGTTTATATTTTTTGATCAGGTAAAAATTTACAGTGGGAACTTTTTTTACAAAACAGAACATAATTAATTTTTCAATAGGAGCTCTTTTTTTTTAATAACTGCTTGTTTGCACTATTATATTATTTGCTTTGGAACGTGTGCTGTATTTAGAGCACCCGCTTCATGCCTCGCATCCGTCCAGTAACTGATTTGTGTGGCAGCCATTTTGAATCGGAAAATAAAATTTAAAACCTTGTATATACACTTTATCTGTAGACCTTGTTCGCAAGACTTATTCATCAATTAGTGTGTCACGTTTAGCTGTTAGATTAAAGGTTAATTTTATTCTGTCCTTCTTTTTTAAAGGCAAAAACCTCTCGTTTGTCACTACCTTATAAAAAAAGGGGGGAAGATAAAATAAGGAACCCCCCCCCCATCACTCGTGTACTCTAATAGCGCTAGGGTCGACAAAACAAAATTGGTCAAGAGAGACCTGAAAGGAAAGATGAAAAGTAAAGGATTTAACCAAAAAACTACATGGAAAAGGTGTAGATCCAGCTAGGTTCCCTCGGAATTGCCAGGGCCGTACACTAAAGTGAGCCCTTGAAGATTCAATATTTGATTTGAAATTTGGAGTCTTGTTTGTACTCAATACAAGTAACACTAAACCCTTGTTTAAAGGCAAAACACATAGGTCGTCATCACCTCACAAAAAGAGGAAGAAAAGAACATAAAATAAAGATATCTAGCCTTTGAATACTCTAATAGCGTCGATATTGGAAGAGAACAGAGTTGGTCAAGGAAAGAAGAAAAGTAAGTGATCTAATCCAAGATTACATGAAAAGGGGGTAGATCTAGTCAGTAACTTCGGGATTGTCAATACCTAAGAGAGGAACGGATTATTATCTACACTAACATAACATATAATATATAAGAGAGTTGGTTAAATAAGAGTCTCAAACCAACAGAATGGATTATTAACAACATATTCATTGTATGATTACGACAGAAGTAATTCTTGTATGATGACACAGAAACAAAATCGTGATTTCTGTGTAACCTTGAAGGTAGAAATGATTAGACGAAAATTGTCATGAAATTAAATAAAGTAGTGTCTTGTCTCATTATTGCAGCATTAAGTTTTATTTTATTGCATAATTTTAATTTGAGCATTTGTTTTGGTTTGCAGTAATCATAGCAACAATACATGCTTGATGTTGTGTATTATTATGTTTGCTCATTGCTATGTTATTTAAACTCTGATTAATACATCGTTATTTTTACCAGGATTTTCCTGTAATTTAATAATTATTGATCTAACTTTCTTACACAAACATTCACAAAATGAAAAATTACCAATGATCCTTAGAGGTTGTTTACGCCAAATTTGATAAAAATCGGAATTTTGTGTTACCCAGTAGACCATTTCAAAGATTCTCAGATGTTACTTTTCCGACAAATTTGATAGAAATCGGAATTTTGTGTTACCTAGTAGACTTATACAAAGATCCTTAGAAGTTATGTTTATGCCAAATTTGATAAAAATCGGAATTTTATGTTACCCACTAGAAATATACAACGATCCTTAGGGGTTACGTTTCCGACAAATTTGATAAAAATCGGAATTTTGTGTTACCCAGTAGACCATTTCAAAGATTCTCAGATGTTACTTTTCCGACAAATTTGATAGAAATCGGAATTTTGTGTTACCTAGTAGACTTATACAAAGATCCTTAGAAGTTATTTTTATGCCAAATTTGATAAAAATCGGAATTTTGTGTTACCCAGTAGACCATTTCAAAGATTCTCAGATGTTACGTTTACGACCAATTTAATAAAAATCGGAATTTCGTGTTACCTAGTAGACTTATACAAAGATCCTTAGAAGTTATGTTTATGCCAAATTTGATAAAATCGGAATATTGTGTTACCCAGTAGACAATTAATTGATATACTGTATAATTGACCAAATTCATAAAAAAAGACTTTTAATAATAACTATCCCATAAGTACATTGAAATTACTGCAATTTAATCATTTGTTTATTTGCGATTTGATCGTGATTTCTGTAACTTAAAAACAATGTTTCCAGGATTTTTCAGCCTTATGTATAGAAATTAACACTGCGATTCAGCAACCCTATTTTCTGTATAATCATATATAAATTGTTTAAACTCGCATTAAAACACACCCCATTTTAAGGAAAAGATTCAATTAATAATGTTCCAACTTATTTTTCCTTTTTTTTTATTCTCCATAGAGAAAAAAATAGACCTTTTCTATATACATGTGGGGGTGATATCTCACACAAAAATGTGTAGGCCTACATTCCACCATATAATTTCCCCTCTCTATTTTAAGATTAACTTTTATCTCAAAATTAAAATCAGCTGATATTTACCGTTCTCTGTTCCGTTGTTACAACCTTCCTCGTCCTCCCCCAGAGGACAATCATTGTTGCCATCACAGCGAGCTGCGGCGGAGACACACGTTCGTCCTTCGGACTTGGAACAGACAAACGCACTCTCCGGACACTCTGAAGTCCCATGACAAGCTTCGTCTGAGCCGTCTGGACAATCACTCCGTCCATCGCACACGAAGAACCAACTGATACAGATTCCTGTAGCCCGACACTGAAATATCAAGTAGAAAAGTAAACAAATGTAGTTCAAAAACATTGCACAAACATTCTCATCCTTAAAAGCAAATACTAAACAAACAAAACTATTCTTTCCAAAACATTCAAATTTCGGTACTATTCAGTGAAATTGAATTAAGACGCCATGCTAATTTTATATAATACATTTTGAATAAATATTTATACAGGGTGGTTAAAAAGTTTCAAAAACTCAAGATACTATTCCTCACATCAAAACCTATAAAAACGTTTGTATAAATATATTTTATAAAATACTTATTTTTCTATCTAGCCACCATTTTGTGTTATTGACAAACAAATCGTATATTTTTAACGGTAAGTGATATGGACTTAAAATTTCGCATTCTACTTAGTGTATCAAAGACGCAATTCGAGAAAAATAATCAACAGATTTCCTTTACAAATTCCAAAATGGCGGTTATTTAAACTTTTTAATGGCGAATATCTCAGAAACCGTTAAGTTAACGAATTATTAACAAGGGACAAAATATTTTTCTTTCTTAACGTCAAATAAAATGATTATTTTATTCTTTCTATAGCTTAAATTATAATTGAGTTACGGAATAGAACTGAAAACATTAATTCTGGTAATTGTCTAAAACACACAAAATTAGCCTAGAATAAAATTTGAGCAGGAGAAATCAATGAATCATTTTGATTTCAATGTAAATGTATTTTACAAAAAAAGTAATGAAAACAAGATCTGTATAAAAAAAAACTAAATCTTTTCAAAATGGTTGCCCTTTTCAAAATACATTCATTACGCATTACTACAAAACAGAAGTTTATGATACTAGTTATTATATATTGTTATGTAATGTGTAGATAACTCAGTTGTCCTTTAAGCTACAGGAAAATGTGGAGATAAAAATTTGCAGATTTAAAAAATGTTGGTTGTATGCGTTATCTTGAGTGTTAGCCAATTAATTACCAATATTTTCCATTTTATTTGCCGTTAAAAAAAAGAAAATATTTTGTCTCTTGTTAATAGTTTGTAAACTTAACTGAGATATTCGACGTTAGAAAGTTTAAATACCCGCCATTTTGAAATGTGTTAAGGAAATCTGTTAGTTATTTTTCTCAAATCGGGTCTTTATTATACTAAGCAGCATGCAAACTGCAACTCCATGTCATTTACCGTTATAAAATATGATTTTTTTGTTAAAAACACAAAATGGCAGCTTGATAGAAAATTAAGCATTTTAGGAAATATGTTTACATAAACTTTTTTATTAGTTTTGATGTGAGAAATAACCTCCTAATTTCTTAAAACATGTTTTTTAAACACCCTGTATATTTAAATAGCCAAAACTTCCTTCGCTCGTAATATAAACTCGTACTAAAAGTCAATCGTATTTTAATGAGGGCTGTTAATGTTTGTTTTGATTATTCCCCTTTATTCCTGGACAGTTAGTTTTTTACTTGTGATTTTGTACACTGATTTGGGTAATTCATTTTCACATTTCAAAAATATAAATGAAATCATGTTAGGAAATTTTGAAAAAAAAGTCGTTTAAAACAGCCACTTTTTGTTTCTTTTTTACCAATAATTTTGGAATCGACAGTTATGGGGAGATGACCATTGTGAAGTTATAATTGATCAAAATCGTTTTTATATAATATACTATGATTTTGTTTTATGTCAAATACGTATTTAATTAAAAGTTAACATTAGGATTTGAAGAAAAACTGTTAAAATATACCGAAAACAAATCTACATATATATATATATATATATATATATATATATATATATAATACTGCTCAAAAGACAGACAGAAAAAAAAAATGACAAAACTGATTCAAAAAACAATACTTCTCTCGCCTCAGAGTCTTCTATATAGACATATCATATACAAGTAACAAAACAAAATCTTTTCCTATAGTGTATAGCAAAATATACGTTGGGAAACTATTATTTTTAGAAAGGGTACGAATTTTAACCGTTTAAAATCCCCCCCATTCTAAAGTAGGAAGAAAATTTCTTCCCAACGCGTACAGTGACACAATTGTACTTTTGCACAAGCCCCATCAAATTACAGATACACACTTTACAATACAGAACAGCATGATGTGACTGACGCCTTCATTTCAAGGTATATGTTACTAACTACACATATCCGTTGTGACAGTATTTACGTATTTTGAAGGCGTTAGAAAACATTGTCAAAGCTCTTCCATAATACATCATTAAATTACAAATACAATTGACATTTACAAATCAAGATAATAAAAACACCTGTTCCTATGAATTACATTTTTATCTACTCTAATAGAACCAAGCAATAACTTTCTCATTTAGACAAAACACAGTATTTAAATTTACATTTACATGTTTTCCATAACAATGCATTTTCAAATTTCATATACAGTATACTGTTTACTTTCAGAACACACGTTTCAAATGTACGAGTATTGTTGACAAATGTTTTGAGCTTGTAACTTGGTGTAATATTTGATTAATATAGGTTTTACGAATTTAGGACAAATATTTTCTTCAAATTTGAGAGCCCAAATTTTGGGTTGGTTAGATGTCAGTTTCGACATAAAATAAGATATAATTCTAAACATTTTGCTAGAAAAGATTTTCATATGATTTCATAATGGATTTCAAAAATGGTGCTTAAAATATCCACATTAGATTTTACGTTCATATGCATTACGATTAGGCCTGCTTTTCATGAAAACAAATATATATTGCAACTCAATGACGAATTACGACGTAACAAGTTACTCGTAACTTTGTAAAGTAATTATGCGGGATCCGGTGAAGTTCCTCTTCGTATAGGACCCTTTGATCTACCAGTACAATTTAACAATTCCTACAAGGTCCAAAAGAACAAATTAGGGGAGCTGCTTGTAGTATATTGTATTATAGGGCTGTGTAAGTACCACGATGGTGCACATCCACTTGCTACATTTTATTTTATTAAATTAACCCTGAATAATTAAAAATAGATTTTTGTTTTTAAATTAAGTTCACTAGATAACTAAATATAGATTTTTACTGGACAAAAATCCTTCAGAGAACGAAATTTGGTTAAAAGTTAGGTTTTTAGATTACTTTCATAGAGAACTAATCGGACACTTCAGCTCAACGCAGGGCCCCCTGGGGGGGGGGTTAAAAGGTGGAGCAAAACTGTTGTTGTAAATATCTAAAAAACTAAGCAAGATAAAAAAAGGTATCATACAAAAGTTGTAACTGACTAAATTTCCCATGAAAATGGTTTATAGTCATTTTTCCATCAGACGCACTGGGTTAGGGATATAAGCACTCAAAGTTGAGACTTTTTTGCAATTTTTCTTATAAGGAATTTTTACTAAAGAAAAAAAACTTGCATTTATTAGTTTAGGTCGATTTTTGTAGAGTAAAATGCTCTAAGTATGCATTTACACACTGTTCACATTTAATCGTATACAGAGTAAGCCATGAGTATAGGTGTCCATTTTGGTATTTAGACAAGTATAATATATATGCATGAAAATATTTCTACACATATTTGCACATATATGTGTGTATATATATTTAGCGCTTTTTACTATACAAATATCGGACTAAATATTTTTTTCCCTTTTAGTAAGAATGCCTTATACGAACAATTGCAAAAAAACAATTTTGAACGTTCAAATTTCTGTTCCAGTATGTCTAACGAAAAAATTACTAAGAACCATTTTGATGGGAATGCTATAACTTTTGTATGAAACTTTTTTTGATATCTTGCTTAATTTTTGAGATATTTACAAGAAACCGTTTTTCCCTATCTTTTACCCCCCTCCCCCCAAGGGGACTAGCGGTGAGCTGGAGTGTTTAAGTTTCCCTCCTTTGAAGTAATCCCAAAAATTAACTTTCCACCAAATTTCGTATCTTGAGAATTTTTTGTCCAGATTCTTACAAAATCTACCTTTATTCAGTGGTCTGCACATTCATTGCTCTATTTTAAAGACAACAGAAATAACTTTCCAAATTTGTTCACGTATTTAGAATTATTCTTATGCGCGTTAAATTCGGTGGCGGATAAATCTTTAGAGCTAAAATAAATTTTAAATTTACCTGAAAAGTACCAGGATGACAGCCTCTTTGTTTTGCACTGCATGATAATGTAACATTGTTGTGAACTGCACAATCGCAGACCCCTTCAACACATCGTGCAGCAGGATCGGCAGCACGACATTGTCTGTCTGATACACAAGGTAGACCTAAGCTGACAGCAAAACTCTTTTCCTCTCCTCGTCGCAGTGCAGCGCCTGAAAAAATTCAAAATACTTCCGTGTAATGCGGGTTGCAGTCTTGTCAATGTAAGGCTGTTAGGAAAGTAGACTTAATTTGGTCAACATATTTCCATTAAAATTACACACTTTTGTGTCTAAGGAGGGGGGATAATTTTATTACTTAAATCGGTTTTATAAACTGACATTTTTGAAGAGATCAGGACGAATACGTTTTATTTGTGTCCTTTGTAAATAAAAATAGATTATTTAGAGTGTAATCGTTGGGGAACTTTTGTAAGGATAATTTATTTATTGGGGATTTAACATAATTGTTTGGAAATTTGCATGTTACATCACCAAGAAGTCGAATAGTTCGCCGAAATGGTCACCCTCTGCAGCTTTGATAAATAATAATATAAAATATCAGTTATACCATTGCATATTATCTTATATAGAATAACTTTAGTTTTTAGCCAATAACTCCGTTCTCATATAAGTGAAAAAAAAAATTTAAAACTCGTTTTGTTTGTCATTAAAAATATTATTTGTTTCTTGAAAATATTTAATAAAGTCAATGGTTTTTTAGATATTTGACATTACAAATTTTAAACGGTCGCCATTTCGAAAATAGATGAAAGAACGAATTTGTTTTTTGTACATGGATTCTCTTACCAAATATGTATACAAATTTTGATTTCATTATATTTCCTACATCCAAAGATATTAAGTATTTTGCAAAAAAAAAAAATGTTCTTCGTGTTTCTTTATTTTCACTAGTAGAACACGTTCTGAAAGTTTCTCCTTTTCTTCTAACATCCCCTTTATAATTTAGCAGAGATTGAATATGTTCGCCAAAGAACTCCTCTGCGCCTGCTCACCCTACATATATGGGGATGGTCAAGTTGGAAAGCTTACCACCTGAGGAGTATTAGTATAGGCTATATAGAACGTGGCCGTGTGGCCTAACCTACGGTCATAAGTGTACTTTTGTATGGTTTTGAAATTGTTTTTGGCGATAATACCTACCTGGCAGATTTTCATACGGATTGTTTTAAATAAAATAATATTTTGCCATTACTGTATTTGCAAAAAATTACGAAATGTCAATTTTATTTTATATTTATATTTTAAAATATTTTACAATCCCAACACATTGATTAGACTGGTATTACACTATAATAGTTCTATGTCATATATCTATTATCAAATATTTGAGATGAAAAATATTACAGTGTAATGGACCAACTATTATAATAGTTGAACTATGATCATATGTCTATGATAATATGATCTCCTAGAGAGAACATATTATAATATTTCCAATCACAACGGCGTCTAATAAGTTTCAGTGGACGGTAACAGCTACAAAATTTCTAATTTCTGAATACGAGGCAAATGAAATGCTGTATAATGTAAAAAATAGTGACTACAAAAAACAGAAACAAATGCCACAAAACAAAAAGTCTTATCATCCATTCTTAAATAGTTTTCGTAATGTTTTGGATCTTCACTTTTTAGTTCTTTCAATAGATGGCTTTGAATTCCCAACTGCTCACGTCTGGCTACCCACGGTCTAACCCACAATCTTTTTCTTTTATTTCTTTGATTTAGCTGTTTTTTACGTAACAATAAACAAATAGTCATTATAGAGCTTAAACAAGCACCAAAGGCAAAAAACTGTTGTTCATCCATTTTGACACAACAATGTGATCAAATTAATATGACAGAGTAAATGGCAAAACATTTTAATAATATTTTACATAATATTTTTTATCATACCTATATCATCCACATATTTGATAATAGATATATGACATAGAACTATTACAGTGTAATACCGGCCTTATTAGTTCATTTTTGTATGTACTTATATAACCTAATGAGCTGTTTTAAGTATGCATTGTTATATTGGTTGCTATGGTAACTTAATGTGTATGTTAAATCACAAAATCAAGTAAAATACACTTTCCAAATTGTTTCACATTGGACCTAACCTATCGCGCCAAAGAACTCCACTACACACATACAACCTACAGACTACAGAGATGGGGATGGTCTCATTGGAAAACTAAGGGTCTCAGTATCAGTAGCATATTATATAGAACGTGACCGATAAACTAACTAAAGGTCTCAAGGACACTTTTGAGGGTTTTTTGAAATGGTTTTTGGCTATAACCTTATCAATCCCTATTTATGGAGTTCTACCAAACGTATTTTCATTTGGTTTTGTTTTAAATGAAAGAACATTTAAATGTACCTCTAATTTATTACCTTATTAGTTTTTATTTCTGTAGTTATAAGTTTTGAACCGTAATATTGTTCTGTTTGATGTTTAATTAATTCATTTTGTTTGTTATTACAGTCAATGAAAAAAAAATTATATTAGAAAAGCTAGTATTGTAATATTGAGGAAGCGGTAAATTTAATAATCTATTTTATACTAGGCCTACAATCTATAAAAATATGTTATTAAAAATACAAAATGCAAAAATTAGGCAAATATTGGAAGGGATAGGTTTACGTCCGTTTAAACTGGGACAATTTTTTTTCAGAAAGCTTTCGAAATAATAGACAATGAGAGGCCTTCTTACCTACACTATTATCAAACAGGGAATGCTGCTGAACGAAGGTTCGCCTAACTCTAACGCACGCGCCATCACACACAGGCGCACAGAGTATTAGAACTGGCCGGTACCTGATCAAACTTTCATATATTTAATTTGATATTTTAAAATAAAATCCAACCGTTTTCATAACATAAGTCAGATTTATCAAAAATAAACTGATATTTTTAAAACAGTAGGCCTATTCAATATAAAATAGGTTTTTATTTTTGGTAATTTAAATTTATATTCGATATTTGCTACCGTTTAGTGACTGTTAATAGTCTAGTAGTTGAAAATTTTCAAAGAGTAAAATCATTTGTTAAATATCAATCTGTTTAGAAATTTGTAAAACAATAATTGTGTTTGTGAAATACCATGTACGTTTTAAAAATAAATTTTTTAACAAAATAATAAATCTCTTAAACTTAGAATGTGAAGTTAGGACGAGCTTAATATTGTTTGATAAAATTTTATCTTTACTATTTATTTTAGAAGTTTCAGAAACAGAGCTTTGTTTGAACAAATTATCCTCAATTCCTACACACTTTAGTGTATATTTCCGGTACTTTATTTTTTCTTCCTTTTTTTGTTTTGTTTGTTTAAAAGCAAAAAACCTTACAGTCATCATCACCTTATAAAGAAAGGAAGGGAAAAAAACATAAAATAAGACTTCTATCCTTCAAATATCGAAGGTTGGAAAACAACAGAGTTCTGATATAAAAGATGAAAGAGCGTGATTTAACCCAAGACTACACAATAAAATGTGTAGATCCAGATAAGCTCCCTCGGGATTTCTCACTGACTATATGTAAGCCCCTGATGGTTTTAAGATGATTTTTTTTATTGGTACTATTTTACGGATGCTAGCGTTTAAAAAACATTGACTTATATTTAGTTATTTAGCAGCCACCATTTTGAAACGGGTTATTAGATTAGGTTGGTTATTTTTTCCATTGTTCTTTACCTAATTAGGTGAATACTAAAGTTTCAATTCAATCCATTAAACCAAACTGGAGATAAAAATTATTTTGTAAAAAATAATATCAAGTATCTGGGAAACTAGGCAACTGTGGACGTATGTTTATAGGAACTTTTTTATTAATTTTGATGTGGGAAACCTCTTGAAGTTTGGAAACACAATTTTGGATCACCCAATATAGTTTTATTTATTTGTTGTGTTAACTAATTCATTTATTTTAATTTCTAAAATTGTTTTTTTGGATAATTAATTGTTGTTCATTTTTTAATAACTTTACTTTGCTTCCAGCTTATTTTATGACAATAAATATTGATAATACCAAACAAGGTTTTTTTCTTATTTTTTTTTTATAGAAGCTTTAGTAAAAGTTATATTTCTGAAAACTATAAACGTAGTAAGAAACTATACTCCCTTCTCCCATTATGCAAAAATTTAGTGTCTGTGTCTGTCACTTTAAATATTGCATTTGAACAAACAAAATTAACCTTAAACTATTTGAAGAAAAAAGTACTAATTTAACATACTTGTAATTGCTCCTGTAGTCAAGACAGGATATGAAAACGTACTTCCAGGCGGCAATGTAGTCCTCGTTGGTTTCCTTACAGGTCTCTTCGTCACAGTATCTGGAGACTTTAACGCCGGCGGTGGTGTTCTTAGAGGTCTCGGAGGTACATTCTTCTTGCCAGGACTTAGAGTACTAGGCTTATTCTTCTTCATAGATGACGGCATTATACTATTTAAAGAAGGTGCAGGTTTTGTATTCGGCCGTTTAAACATATACTGAGTTGTAGGGGTCCGCCATGTTGTTTCAGGTTTCAGTTTCGATACGTGTTGTGAAGTGAACAGTTTGGTTTCCGATATCGTAGTCATATCTGTTGTTAGATCAGAAGTATTTGTCAGTCTTGTTTGTATGTAGGATGGTGTTGTATTTGGAGCGGGAGTTCTGTGAGGTCTTGAAGGTCTAGAGGCAGTATAGTGTACAGGAGGCAGACAGGAACCTCCGGTTGATTGTCTTAGAGGACGTGTACAAACACAACGACCGAAAAGTTTTGGGATTAGAAAATCGCAATGAGATCCGTTCTCCCAGAGACGACAGTGTGTATCGCTGTAACAAACTTCACCCAGTCTAGCGGCTGCAACAAAACATTATGAAAGGTTAAAGTTTTATGGATATCATTTCCAGTTAGCAATAAAGGGCGTTAATTCACAAAGAAACTTTCAGGGCGTGTTATACTGGTAAAAATAAAGAAAAATTTCATATAAACATAGTATTCGAAAACAATTTTCCAACTAACTTATCTCCCATTTTATTTTTTTTACAATTAAAATTATAACTTTGGAAATAGATAAGATATTGATTTCAGATTTGGTACACACATTTTGAATATTACGTTTTATAAATACACCAAAATCAAAGATATTATTACGTATATTTTCAAAATGGCTGTTGTTTAAAATAATAACGTCGAATATTTTGAAAACTGTTAATTTTAAATAAATATTCCAAGAGAAAATATTGTCTTCTTTTAACGCCAAAGAAAATGGGATTTTAAATTTTTTTGTACATAAAAGGATAACATAGTTATTAAAAAAACCAAAAATTTAATTGTCTAAAACAGCCACGATTAGCCTAAAAACAATTTCGAAGTCTGATACATTTATCTCCGAATCTTTTTATTTTACAACTTATGAATAAATGTTTGATTAGAGAGAAGATTCCGAAATTCGAAAATGTTAAACCAAACTGAAAATCGCTTTAATATAATAATTTTACCATTACCAAGAAAATACGGGTTTTTTTTCTTTCTAACTCGCTTATCCTTTGACCTCAGATAAACATTTTTCCAACTGTCTTTGTTTGTAGTTAAAACAGGGAAATATGATTTTTTCTCTTAAATTTTGTATAAAGTTAACGGTTTTTCAGATATGCAAGGTTAAATATTAAACAGCGTCAATTTTGAAAATATACAAAATAAAATCTTTATTTTTAATACACTTAACATAAAAAATTCGTGTACCATATTTGAACTCTTTATTTTATCTATTTCACAATTTTTAATATTTTTTCTTAAAAAACAAAATGGCGAAGAGACGATAAACTAAGCTTTTTTGGATTTATGATTATATGTCATTTTTTCTTTATTTTTACTTGCAGAACACGTCCTGAAATTTCTCCGTTTCTTCGTAAATCACTCTATACAACAAAAATCCATACAAAATTAGCAACATTCATCAAAAGTAAATTAGAATAAGAAATTTGTAAAACCATGCAATAACTCACCAAATCATAAAATTGTTGATCGCAACCTCGTGATTAATTTTCACTTGAAGTTGGAAAATTGAAAAAGTAACGTGAGAGTTTTAGCCAATAAAAATGAGTATTACATGCAACGCGTTATGGTTGCTTAGAGTCAAATTAAAAAATAGAATGAGGTCTCCCCCCTTAGACCAATAACCACTCCAAATAACCTGTTCATAATGAATTAATTATAATAAACTGATTCGGAAGGACGTATGTTAAATGAAAAATGGTGACTGCACACCACTGCGAAAGAAACCAAGGCAGCCTATTAAGACACATATCTCGATACATAAATATAGTTACTACGGAGTGATAATTATTTAGGCCTTCCCGTGAGTATCGATAATGCCATTACCCCGACATAAGACTTTAGATAAACTTATCTCGAAATAAAATGAATAAATTCTGGCGACACAACTCTCCTGTCGAGTTATTCCTTGCGACTTTTACTTTACTCAAAATTCACTGTCCTCGTCTGTCTGCTACTCGTCAGCCGTGCCACTGCCATCCCAATCGACCAAACGAAGCAAGAAGTCGCAAAGATTGCAATTCACATTCCGGTCCTTGACCAGTGACACGGTTTAAAAAGTTTTTTTTAGTGTTAAAATAAAAATAAAATATATAAATATAGTGTGAGTTTATATTGTAAATCTACTATGTATAAATAATATGTAATCTCTCAAGGACATACTACAGTCGGTGAGCAAGCCCAAGAGATCCTAGCTGGAGTTACGCCCTTTTCATGTAGTCTTGGGTTAGATCCATCTCTTTCATCTTTCCTATCAGGTCTATCTTGACCAACTCTTGTTCTCCTCCGACCCTGACGCAATTAAAGTATTCCTGGGATAGAGGGCTTTATTTTATGATCTTTCCTTCCTTTTTTATAAAGGATAACCATGAGGTTTTTTGCCTTTATGAAAAATGGACTGTCACGCTCTTGTAACAGGAACACTAGTAAAATTTAAATTAAATATCAGTAATGTAACATGTTGTCACGCTAATAAAACAATGTACACATTGAGGTTAACAAACTCTTAAGTGACAAGTCTGAGAAAACCTTTGCTGTAATAGACAAAGCGTGAACAGTCGGGCAATTAATACATTATATACCGGAAATGTTTTAACTTCTTCCGGTTTGTTTGGAACATCTCAAACACGATTTACTAGATCTGGCTTTGTTCTGCCGAATGTAAGTTAATCGTAAATGAACTGTAAATCTCTCGAAAGCTTGTATTGTCGTAAAGAAGGATGTTTTGTTTAAATCATTTAGACACCAGGAGAATATTTTGTGGCATGCTCTTGGGTTGACTTGAAATAACACGAGATTTTTATGTATAACTTAAAGTGACTACGAGTGTGGCAATCCCGAAGGACTCTACCTGAATCTACACATTTTTTTCATGTGGTCTTGCGCTAGATGTTGGGAGAGCTCTTTCGTTTTACTTATCAGATTTACCTTGATTTACTCTTGTTATCTTTAAATTAAACCTCTGCTTTATGACTGAGCACAACCTCGCATGGACTCAGGAAACTCAAAAAGTGATTTTACACACGTCTGACGTCCGTCCGACGTCGTTGTCAACGTAAGAACGATTCCAGCCACGAAAATAAGGATAGGAAACTTGGTACATATAGGGGACTATCGTCCATTTATATAGAACCCTACTGAAATTCAGAACAATCAAATTGAAAAATGTTAAAATGGCGGCAATTTAGAACAATTTGTTGTTCAAGTCTGTGCAATTTTCCCAATTCGATTTATAATTAATCCTAACCTCCTAAATCCAACTTCCACTCAGGATTACACGATTTACAATATACAAAATCTAATTGTCTCTGACGTATGTTGCACTGTTTAGTTATGCAACGTACATTCGCGGGTCGGAAGTGGATGTTACACGGGTCGTTCACTGTCCACCTAGCGGAAGTCAGGTTCAACACACAATACGAAATTTCCATTTACGTTGTATGTCGCTCATATTAATAAACGCATTTAGTGTATGCTGTAATATACGTCCTGTTATGTAATTGTGAAGGCAGTAGGTATGTATAAGTGAGATGGCATTGGATACCTCAATGAATGAAAAGATTCCGTGAAGTTATGAGCACGTGGCAGTTTGCATTGATATGGGTATATGTCTTGCATTATAATTGTTCAGAGAAAACTAATTCTTGTTTGGTTAGACTGGTTGGTTATAAACATTTTGGTCTAATGTGTATATTTAGCGCACGCTCAGGTTTGTTTGCGGTATTTGGTTTATCTTACAAACATTTAATATTAATTCTTTTGGATTTTGTCCTTGTTGTTTAAAGGCGTAATATCTTTTAGTTATCATCGCCTTAAACAAGTTTAAAAAAAGATCACAAAACAGAGACTCCAGTCCTGAAACAATCTATCATCGCCTTAAAATAAGGAAGAAAAAAACATAAAATAAAGACTCCTAGACCTTGAATACTCTAATAGTGTCAGGGCCGGATACCTGATAGAAAAGATAAGGTTCTAACTCAAAACTACATAACATAAAGTGTAGATCCAGGTAGGCTCCCTCGGGGATGCAACACTCGTAGGCCTACTCACTATAAGTGAATCCCTTGAGGTTATTTTTTTCACCTTTTGACGTCTTTAAATTCGAACCGGGATAGAGCGGTCTCTACGAAAAAATAGCAAACTTTGTCACAGTTATTTAGTAAAATCTCTAAATGGTAACTAAAGATTTTTTTTTTTTTTTTTTTTTACAAACAACGTATAATTTACTGAATTATAGCCCAAATCAACAATGGTTTTATTTACAATATTTAAATAGTACTAAATATTTATTTAATGCATATCTGATCACAATGTTTATTTTAAAAAATCTGTTTTTGCATTTTTTTTTAAATAATGTTTTACTTTTTCAATATTAGTACAGATTTTTTGCTGTTTTCAACATTATTCTCTGGATAAATGTTGCTGGAATGAGCAAATGTTAAATTTACAAAAAATAAATTTTGTAAATGCCGATATTACCGTTTTAATACATATTTATTCATACACAGCTTATCACATGTTTTATACTATTATTATTATATTGTGCTCCTTTGTTTCACTAAATTTTTTTTTTTCTATAAAGATATACGATACTGTTTATTCACACTTATTAGTCGTCATTATTGTCATTTATTTTGTAGCAAACATTGTTGATTTTGGACTCTATTAAAGTAAATTATACATTGTTTGGTCTCGTTTTTTCTTGTAATAAAGTGTATAATATAAATATATTACAGATTTTATTTTTTAATTTAAAATTAAATGAATGAAAGTTTTTCCAAGTGAAGCACAGTAGGTAAGTCATGCGGGTGGCCCACGACAGGTTCTAATACTCTGCGCGTCTGTGTGTTTTGGCGCGTGCGTTAGAGAGAAGCAACCCTTCGTTCAGCTGCATTCCTCTTTGATAACAGTATAGATACGATTTAAATATTAAAGTACTAAACTTTAAAAAATTAGATGTTCTTCTCGTGCCAAAAGGGTGTTTTAATAAACCACTACAAATTCTAGTTTGTTTGCTTTGCAAGCTGAACGACAAAAACTGTAGGGTGAAGGATTGTCGAAGTAAGAGAGGGGTTGTGGTGAAAATGTGATAGGCTTTTAGCCGCTAGCGCTACATTCACCCTATATTTTGTAATATGCAACAGTAACTCAGGCCGCAACTTCCGTATTTAAACTAGTGGCTAGTAGGGGTGTGCAGCAGTGAGGGAGGGAGGGTAGCGTATGCACGTGAAAACTAAAATCGGCAACACAATAGGGGCTCACTATAGTGAGTAGGCATTCCAATCCCGAGGGACCCTAGTTTGATTTACGCGTATATTATGTAGTTTTGAAATAAATTCCTCTCTTTCATCTTTCTTATCAGATCTCTCATGACCAACTCTTGTTCTCTTCCGACCCCTTCGCTATTTGATTCTTACGAGGATTTGGGGGTCTTTATTTCATCTTCTTTTTTATAAGGCAATGATGACCAAAAGGTTTTTCGCCAAATAACAGGAATAATAAATAGAAATGGCAACACTGCACTGCGTTTATCTTTAAACTGCAAGAAATATGACGTTGAAATTTGTGTTTGTAAAGAATAACACGTGTATATTATAAACATATCAACTACTTGAAATTTAATTTATTGTTTCTTCTTGACAATTCAGTTACAAAATATTACACAATTAGGAAACAAATACACTCAGCAATAAATAACAAATTGAACAACAAAACTAAAAATACTTCTGGATGTTTTTGAAGATTATTACATCGAAACAACAGCATCCTGAATTTGAAAAGCCTGTTTAATATTATGCTATAATATTTATCTTCTTTATTTTAATGTACAAGACTTGTATGAATAATAATAAAAAAACTACCTTTTAGGTCTCCCTTTGTTAGATCATTCTGTTCATAATTAATATTATTATTGAATTTGAAATCATTTTCTTTGATCGTGATTTTTAAATAATTGTATTATTTGCTCTATTCTAAATTGTAGCACATTGCTGCACCTAATAATGTCGGCAAAAATTACAGACTGGAATAGAAATAAGTAAATAATTTAGTGGGCCCTATTGGCATATCGTAAACTATTAGTCTGATACAAAACTTTAAATGGGGGACTTTTGCTACTTTTCATATGACTCAAAAATCTGTTTTGCAGACTCTGAAAAATGACAACTATTTTCCAATATAGCTGCAAACTTTTAAATTTCTTATGTGAACGCTATTTTTTTCGGAAGTTTTAATGTTTTCGTAAAACATTTTAAGACTTTTTTAGTCTTGGTTATTGTTTAATAAACCTACTCGTTTAGAAGTTACGCTGTTAAAGTGAGTACTGTGGAAAATTTCAACACAATCGGTTTTACATTTCTAGAGAATTAAGTTATTTAGTAAAAAAAAAAAAAAAAAAAAAAAATTCGAATAGATGGTAAAAGAAACAATTCCAGACGGACATGTATTTTTAACAACATTTTTCTTTATATTGACCCATATAAGCACCATCTGTATTATCTCCGCGCATTACAGAAACACTCTAATATACACCTATATACCCTATTTTTGATAAGTTTGCTAATATCTGCGTCATTAAGGACATAATCGCTAAATATTGATCCCCGCAAGGACAAACAAATTGTCAATGCCTTCTATGGATTAACCATAATACAAAAATAAAAACCATCATTATATACTTACGACTAAGACATGTATGTCTACGAAACTGTAAAAAGCCTGATTCACATTGGCACACTCCAGCTATACAACTGCTGTTAGCGACTTTCTGTGAACACTGTTCATCCACCAGACAATCAAATCCTAATAGAACAGCTGAAATCAAATGTTGAAAAATGATTAAATATAGCTGCCAAGAAAATTGAGATAATGCTTATTATTAAACATTTAAAATTCTATTATAGTGCGTGCCACTTTAAGTTGGCAGTATGTACTCAATAGTACCGCCAGCAATATTAAGCGTTTACAAAACATAATTCTACTAAAACCCAGGCATTCTGGAACAAAATACATTGGACAATAATAAACAATTCATTTCTAGATGGGTTATAAAAATTCTTACCTTTATTCAGTGATTGAAATATGGGCAACGGAGCCTCGGGTCAGCGCCTTTTAATGACACTTGTCAAATCTCCACTTGAGGAAATGAGGGCCAGCCGTAAAAGGAGTTTTTGGCTAGGTTAGGTTAGGTCGTTAAAAATGTAAAAAAGTTAGTGGTTGTAAGGATCACCACAAATAGGTTAGTTTATGATTAATATTTAAAGAGTTGAGTAAGAAGGTTATGTTATTATATATATATATATATAACCATTCTAAAATCTGACAATATAACAATAATAAGATTAGATTAGAGGTTGTAGGAATTACCATGAACAGGATAGGTTAGGTTATTATATATATATATACCGTATGAAAATATTGAATTTGGACAATATAACAATAACGTATATTTATTAATTTTAAAATTAAATGCTAAATAAATTACAAAAAATAATTATTGTCACCATCTTGGGTTTCTATTGTTTTCAATTTTGACAGGAAACGTGCCTATTCTAGGAATCTCTTGCTTCCTTGCGTATGACTAATGGCAATTCTCGACTGGGAAGGGGGAAGGAGGCATATTATTAAGACTACCTTTTTTTTAAACTAACAAAAACTACAAAGGGTTTCCCAAAATGTACTGATGGGTCCATTTGTCTGTGCTCGCGGATTGCTATGACGCGGCGGGGAAGAGGGGAGTGGTTATCGCTCATTTCCAAAAACATGTGGTCCCGCGCGGTGGTCACCTGTCTTCAATGTAGCTTCGAGTTGTTTGTAAACATCATGTTTCTATATGCACTACAAATCTTGTAAACTGTAATTATGTGTTGCGAAAGGTAGACAAACATAGTTGGGTGAGCGAGCCCTACTTTTACAGAACGGCTAGTAGTGTCAGAGCCGCGCGCACAAACAAATGGTCCCATCAGTAATTTACTTCATGTGCTAGAAGAGTAGATACAGGATGCTTATCGGAAGATTGTGAATACCTTCCGTACATTTCTAAGGGGTATTTTATTTATGATCGTCTTGTCTAGAGATTGTAAAAATACCTTTCACACAGAGTTCTTGGAAGGGTAGATCTATTGGAAACTTATCTGTTGTCTGGAGATTGTAAAACCACGCCTTAATTTTTACCCAAGTAAAACGTGGGTCAGAAAGCGCCAAACGATTTTTAGTTCTTGTTATTTAAAGCCGATAAACCTCTCGGTCCTCATCGCCTGATAAAAAAGTAACAAAATAAAGACTCCAAGATCTCGAATACAGCGTCAGGGTCGAAAAAGAACAAGAGTTGGTCAAGAGAGACTTGAGAAAAAATATTAAAGAGAGGAATCTAACCTATAAGACTACATGAAAAAGGTGTAAATCTAGCTAGGTTTATCGGGATTGCCAACCCCGTACTCCTTAAACTTAGCCCCTGAGTCTATGTCACGACAGAATACACGAATCCTGCACAGATTTTGATGAAACAAAACGCAAATGTTTGTTTAGTAAGTGCTTTAAATTAACACGTCATTTGAATTATATTTATATCTTATAATTTCGACGTTGGAACCATGATCTACTGAAGAGGGAATTGGAGCTGGAGTATTTAGTTCAGGTATCCGATACTCGGAAGCGATGGACGAATTCCCCAGTATCTCTCAGGCAGAAATATACTACTGACGGGTGTGTGCAAAGAAACTTTGACAGATAATACAAGAGAAAAATATTGCAATTCTGTCAGACAGCCAAGCTGCCATCAAAGCGCTCAACTGTGCAATCAGTTCAGGGATGTTATAAGAATACCTACAAAAACTTAATGAGCTAAGCTGGAGTAATAAAGTAGCTTTCCTCCGGGTACCAGGATACATGGGAATAGAGGGGAATGAAAATGCAGATGATTTTACGAAGTAGAGAGCATACACCCTATTCGTAAGACCAGAACCGTTCTGTGGACATGGAGAAAACTACTTCAAGATGAGACTCAGAAGAGGTGGAGAGGCCAGTAGATAAAAACTCTGGAAAGAAAGAAAAGGGCTGGGTTAAGTTAGGAAATTATCGGGGCACGACCTGTATGGAAGGTGAGGAAACCCCTAATCACCTACTAATAGACTGCGATGTCATAGTTTATTGGAAGAGCGATAACCTTGGTAAAATACCAATTAGAAGTGGAAGATCTACCTTCATATCATGCAGTTTATGATGGCTATGAGATCGGAAAGGAACTGAACATCTCAGGAATAGTGAAAGGAGGCACAATAGAACTATAAAGATCGCAGTGCTGTGATCACCTCTGTATACAATTCGATGAAAGATAAACGAATGATTACATGAACCATTTAAAACTTAAATGGTTGATTAAATGAATGATTACATTTAGCTTTTCCTATTAAAACTACGATGCTTACACTGTAAACATCTGGATTCGTTGTGTTGTGCATAATAAGGTAAACACGTACAGGACCCTTGATGACATCGACTGTACTGTGTTACACATTCATCGTCTGAAGTACACTCTGAACCAAGACCTGCCCCTGCAACCCATGTCACCTGCAACACGTAAAACATCTCAATTAATACAAGAAATATTCAAACTTGTATTTATTGTCTCTTACAGTTTATAATAAGCCTAATATAAATAAATACATAGACATAACACACAAATACAATTTTCCTTGAATATTTTTACACCTCCAAGTATTTTTAACCAAATGAAATGACCGTTTCGCCAGATAACTTTTCTTTTTTTTTAACGGAGCAACCGATTCCACCATTTTACTTAGAATTTTACAAAGAGTTTTACAAAGAATTTTGGTATAGGATACTATTAGTGTGTGTATAGAACGTTATTCAAATTCAGAAAAATCTAATTGGAAATATCAAAATGGTGGCAATTTTAAACAATTATTCATATCTGTTGTGTTATTCAGCTTACAACACTTCAAATTAGATAAAAATATGCATATATCAATTCTGAATGTAATGGTAACAACCCCAACTCTCTACGATGACACCCTCATTTTGCCCTTTTACTTAGGGTAAGCTGGCAATTGCAATGCACTCGTCACGCCTAATCAAAACTCCTCTATACAAAAGAAGGGGAAAATGCCCTCCTCTCAGCTGTGGGAGTTGATTGTGTGGGTATTGATTTGATTTGTCTTCAAATGTTTTATCTCTCTCAATCTGCAGCGTCATAATTTGTTGAGAACAAACTTCGAAATCCATCCCAATTAAAATTGTGAAAGGATCAATACTTGTCAAATAGACACGTGGATATTTTCTACTTGCTTGTATACGTAGTATAAGAAATCTTATGTGATTGGTCAAAAATATATTTCCCATTTTTGTGGATATATACATTTTGAGTTCACGTGTATACAAAAAAGTTTTCTTTTGGAATGTCTGATAGAAAAAACTCGAACACACAAGATTTCACAAAAATTACGTTTACTTAATCAAACGTGTTTCAACGACAAAGTCGCTACCCTCAGTGCTACATGAGCTACAATAACAAAACTATATTATATTGTAGCTCATGTATCACTGAGGATGGCGACTTTGTCGTTGAAACGCGTTTATTTAAATAAACGTAATTTTTATGAGATATTGTTATCGAGTATTTTTTTTCTCTCTAATATTATTTCACAAGTCAAGCTCAATATTATTTATATATTTTGAATGTTTGTTTGTCGTCCCAAAACGTGTCGACCGATTTTAATTAAACTTTTGAACATATCTCAGGATATTTTTCATTTTTGTAAAACTCGAAGTTCGAGGATAACTGACAGGAGAAAAACGCAAAATTTCAATTTTAAAAAATCGACTCTAATAATTTTAAACAAATTTTGCTCAAGTTAAACCTAAATGGATCTCAGCAGAATAAATTCATCGCCATCCCTCCAAAAATGCTAGAATATTCGATCAAAATCGGCGAATGGAGTTTTATAAAAGATGTCATTTTTCATAATCGGATGTACAGATTTTGTTCATATTTTAGTAAAATGAAGATTAATGACCGACACCTGAGAAAAATCGCAAGTGATAAAATATTACTAAAATAAAGAAAATCTTCAAAAATGCTTGTTTTTCAATCGGTCGTTCTGTTTGTTTTTTTTTGTTTTTTTGTTTTTTTCATAATTTATATTTTCGAAAATGGATGAGATACGTAGTCCAGATTTGAATTACGGAATGACGAAATTAAAGACTCGATATTATAAGAATACAATTAAACTTTGAAAGATTTAATATCACATGAGACTGTTTAACCTAACCTAACCGCCATTTTGACATTTGTATTAAATTTTTCTAAATTCCAATAACATTATATATGAGGAGTGTGCACACTATAGTCTGTTTTATACCCAATTTCATGTTCCTGTGTGAAACTAGACACCAACTACGGCAGAGACGTGAAAATTAACCTAAAAATAGTGGTCGAAATTGTGTATGATTTATTAACCTAACCTAACCTAACCCAATGCGCACTTCTTATACAGAATACGCAAAAGTCAGTTTACCATGTAAATAACATTGTCTACATATTGTAAAACATCTGACTGCTGTATCAATAAGAGGTCGCCATTGTGGAGGACCAACCATATGGTCATTGGACTTCGCAGGCACTGTTACAACAAATTTCAGGTAATCCATCGTTTAGTTTCGCCACATGTACCCAACTACCGAAGATAATACGTAAACAAACTGATTGTAATGGCAGCTTGTTAAGCTAATCTATGCAGCGTTACTAGACTGTACTGTTAGGTATAGACAGTTACAAATAAAAGTGATTTATTGGCAAATCGTCAATTGGAATAATAAAAACGTAGGATTACTGACACGCAGAAGTGAAGTTGGATTTAATTTGTATTTTAAGTTCATTATACAGATCGACCAACTCAAAATACTCACAATTAAGATTTTTTTAAACCGTAAGAGATACAACAAACTTTAAACGAACCTTCTTTAGTTTTTTATGTGATTTGAGAATAAGCTGTCAAATTTACTTTTTAAATCGTCACCATTTTCCAATATGGCTGCCAACTTATGTTTTATTAAAAGTAACCCCATGTTTTTATGATGCATAATTAAGAGATACTTGGAGACAGAAATAAATTTGGATCTAGATAGTTTAAGAAATTATAATTTTGTAGATTTGAATTTTATGTCAGCCATCTTGGATTCAATTTTTTTTTAAATAGAAAGGTGGACATGTGTTACATGATTTTCATGTAAAATTTGACGAGAAAAATTATGTTGAAAGGTGTTTCTAGATACATGTCTTCATTTTTAGTTATAAACGTGTAAGTTCCAAGGACAAAAAAATCAAACGGGGATAAAAACTTTTCTATTGTGTTTTTCGCGCATAAAACATCCAGTAATGAACCTTAAACAGCACTAATAATAATAATAATAATAATAATGAACAAAAACTAATAATTAACAACACAACTACAAATAAATGACTATGTCAACTGATATTATTAACTTTTAAAGTTTTCAATCATACATTCCTAATAGAATAAATTTTGAACACATACCATTCTACAATAAATCTTCAAAATTCTTTCCCTCTACAGATTGGTTCCCTTGGAATGCATTTGACCCCCTTTTATAGCTAACATTATTTTTCAGTTCTTACAACTTTAAATGTTTATAACTCAAAAACGAAGACACTTATCGAATAACGGCTTTCACAATCGTCTTTCTTGTCAAACTTACAAGTATCACAAGTCCATCTTCCTATTTACAAAAACGAGAGAATGGTGCTACAACAAGTAAACAAAATGCATCCCCCCTAAAACTTATGCAGGGAATCCATTTAAAATACGAGTAGTTGGAGTTAATTTTATGTACAGAGTGTGCCAAAACTGGAATTATAACAGTGTGATATGAGTGTAGAGACTAAATATAATGTGGATTCAAGTTTGAAAATGCCACCGCTGAGTGGCGAAACAGCCGATGCAAGAGTATAACAAAGGTCTGCTATAAACTGATAAAAAAAATAATTAAAATAAAATACGAGAGACTCATCAGCCAAAAAAAAATGGAAATTTACTTTCCATTTTAAAATAGTGACCATACAAAATAGCAATTGTACAGTTTCAAAGCAAATGTTAAGTTGCACCGAACAGAAATAAAACGTGCTCTCCTAAGTAGTAACTACAAGTATATTGGTGTGAAGCAAATAAAAGAGATCCATACAAAATACTTGAAACGATCAATTAATTTAAACTGTTTCTCTTTTTTAATTACGTACAGGAGAGTTTTACTTAAACAAAAGGTTAAAAATACTTTTTTATGTTTTTAGTTATATTATCGAGTTTCATAGGGTTACAAAAATATTAAATAAATCATTATTTACATAATAGTTACGCTGTTTTAATCACTGCCATTTCCATGAAAATTTGATTTAATCTCCATGTATCTTGAATATTTGGACCAATGCGAATTAGAGTGAATCAACAGTAGTTGAATCATTTACACTTCCAACTCACCACCTACCGAACCCACTTGAGGTAAACTTTTTTATTTAAAGGAGTAAATACTTCAGATTTTATGTACATCGATGGTAACAACATAATATTTAATACCACTGTGATTACAAAAAAATGATAAATCACAATCAAGAAACATACTACACAAGAAGCATTCAACTTTTATTATTTTCTTACGTTCCCTTAGAGGCTTACTCATAGTAAGTACTAGTGAGGCAAACCCGAAGGAACCTAGCTGGATCTACACCTTTCATCATGTAGTCTTGATGATACTAGACTACGCAAGGGTCCTAGAGTGTACTGCTACTAGAGTGTAGCAGTCCTTTTCCATATCGTCTGTTTGTTTATTCAGTTTTATGATTACCGAGAGGTGTTTTGCCTTTAAACAACAAGAAAAATAAATATTTCTCCACGTGATTGGTGTTTTGTTCACGTATACAGTAACTGTGGTTGCTGTTTCATCTATAAATATTGTTGTGTGTTACGTCACGCACTATACAGTAGCCATATTGGGGTTACAAAACGATTTACCCTCAGGGACTCACTTTAGTGAGTACTGGCTTGGCAATCCCGAGGGTACCTAGCTGAATCTACACTCTTTTCATGTAGTCTTCTGTTAGAACCCTATATTTCATCTCCCCGTCTCTTTTGACCAATTCTTGTTCTTTTCCGACTCTCACATTATGGAGTATTCGATAGCTTAATCGTAATTAAACTTCCAAAGGCCGAAGTGTACCGAACTAATAATAATTACCTAACTACTATCAAGAAAAACAATTGTAGATCTAATATAAGTTAAATTATAAATATCTTTTATGAATAATTTATCTTACAACAAAGTCCGGAGTACCTCAGCTTCGTCTGTTTGACAAGGCCACGGTCATATTTATCCAGCGTAAAAAACTAGGTCATTCACTCGATATAGCGGAATGGTTCGATATAATCGATTACACAGGTCGTTACAGTCGAGACTTTGTATACAAGGAGCAGGATCCCATGCCTTTTTAAGTTTTCATAGATTGTATATTTTTTTTTAAATAAAATTCTATTGTGTATTTTTTAAATTTCACACACAGTTTCTAAAATTTCTCCTCTGTGTACGCCAAATTTACGCATTTAAAATTTGAATTTTTAAATATAAGAATTAAAATGGATGAAGAAAATTAAAAAGAGAAGACTTAAGATGTACCAAAAATAGTGCAAAAACACCATGATGTGCAAATCTTACGGTAGGAAATTACAACTTTGAAAATGAGAAAAGATTTAAGTACGTATTTAGAATCGCAAATAACCAAAGAAAATTGCTATCTACCAATAGATTTGTGTTAACCTGTTGAAAAAAGATAAAAAATATTAAATTGTGTATACTACCATCAACTCCCGCTCACCCTTTACTGAGGAATTCATGGCCTTACTACAGGTATTATATAAAATCAAAATTTATTGTGAACATCAGTTAAAAGCCTTGTCACCTATTTAAAAGAAAACTATCAAACTAATTTCATGTTTTAAAGAGAAAGTTCGGATAAGTCTTGATAAATAACGAAACTGTGAAGAAGAGAATCATACGGAAAATTGATTTAATAACTAGATCAGTATCTCGGAACCCCTGTAGAGGATGATCCAAATCTGCTTTATAACGGTGCAAATCGAGAACATCTAGAGTTGAAATAATATTCAAGAAAGAGAACATTAAAAATGAAATTAGTACTTCTTTCTTATCACGCTAACTGTTAAAGTTGTACAGTGAAAATTTAATTGTTAGTTGAAAACTCTGGATTGTTTATTTTAATATATATACAGTAATTTACCTTAGTCAATAAAAATCCTTTATTAATACAGCTACGCCCGTTTCATTTTCAATGAGACATCATCAGGCTTTTGTACATTGTCACAAATATTTTACACGCAAATATACCAACAAATAAAGATGTCATATAATATAAAAGCTTGAGGATGTCTCGTTGAAGATGAAACGACCGTAGCTGCATTAATAAAAGATTGTTATAGACTAAGATAAATTACTGTATATATAGTTAATAATAATTGATACCATCATGCTACTTACCCAGCCTCATTGTATGTAGTAATACAAGCCTCTAAATGTAATGCCCAAAAGTTGGTTTCTTAAGCTTTTTAGGAATTGTATTGGTTGATAAAGAGCTCTTATCCAGTAGAGTATAAAATAGTTGTTTTGAAACTTGTTATTCTGTATATTATTTCTTTCTTGATCTCGAGATGTATTAAAAAGTCTCCACTCGCTTCGCTCGTGTCAGTGTCTCGGCCCTTGAAGGAGCCTCCACTCGCTATGCTTGTGTCGGAGATTCGGTCCGCCGGATCTAGTAACTAAATGAATGTCACTATTTCTTGGGAGGTTAGATTGTGAAATTATATTTCGGTCATCTTAGGGAGTTGTGTACCATTACATAGGGAATTGAAATCTGGAATTGTTTAAAATAGACGTCATTTTGACGGTTCCAATTCGATTTTTCTAAATTTAAATATGAACAAACTATAGTCCCCTACCGAAAATTGCATGATTCTATCTTAACTTTTGTGCCGACTACCGTGCTACAACGACGACGAAAGGATGGGATGTCTAAAATCACTTCTTCAGTGTCCTTAGAAACATGAAGATCAGTCAAACACGGAGATCGAATTACCAAACCTTTGAAAACTGTCTAAATAAAATTATTTACAGTTCATTCGTGTTGAAAATTTGAGGTGTGGAACGACTTTTGGATTCTCCTGTATATTAAAGATCGACCGCATGTGTCGGCCAGACCAGACAGCTTGACCCCCGAAGTGTCAGCCCCTAACATTCCCACGCAATACAATCCATGATGGTCCCGTTGCGTGTACATTCACACGGCTACTACAATTATGTCGGCCTTTGTGCAAACATCTCTTGTTCATTAAATAATTTGCACTAGGCTGTGTTATGCTTTAGTCTCGGTCACGTCAAACTTGATCTCGTCTCGCTTCGGAGTCCACCGCCACTATAATATCTGCAAAATATCAATCAAAAGCATTCGACGACACCCAACTTCACGTTCTATTATAGACAATATCGGCGTTGATAGAAGAATGGAGTAGACGGGAGCAATTTATGGTTTTTACTGGCAATTATCTTTCGTGAGACAACTATCTCTATCCTTTAACTATTATTACACCTTTATTCTAAAAGTACATTAAAGTCTCTTTCTATTGAAAATGAAAGCCTTAGGGTATATATTGATTAGCATACTGTTTCATTCTCGTAATCAAAATCTCATTATAGATAGCATCAAAGTTTAAAATACTTTTAGAGTCTTGAGTTTTTCTATTATCAAAGTTTTGAAATCAGTCAGAAATCAATATTTAAAATGTGCTTTCTATTTAGGATGCTTTCTTTATCTAATTATGCATTTAAAACTAACAAAGTATCTAAAGTAATTATTATTCATATTTATAATTCTATAATACCTGAGCGTATAGTGAATGTTTGTGTGTTTGTTACACAGTTACAGCCAACTTCACGTAATATTCGTTATCAAATTTAATTTAGAAATAAAGTTCTGTATATCAAGCCGAACGATGTATGTGTAAGTTTTTGTTTAAGTAGCTGTCGCTAATTAAGAACCTCAAGCTTTGGCAGACCCATGAAGGCTGCATTATTTCATTCCCTATATTTTTGTTTTTGTTTATCTTAAGTTGTTTTTTAGGATTTATAAGTACAGTCGACTCTCGTTAACTCGAACCTTGATAACTCGAAATCTTCGATATCTTGAATTATTTTCTATCCACTTGGAAAAACCTGTCAAAGTCGAAAAAATAACAATACATAACACGAAATAATTTTACGGTTATATTTTACCTCTATAAGTCGAAGAGACATAAAAATTGCCTCTATAACTCGAAGTTCAGTAGATAAGTCGAATTCAATTTGCACTTTACCTCCACAAATCGAAGTTTACCTCTATATCTCGAGCAACGATGAGGAAGCTTCTTCTGACGAAGAAAACGAGGAAGAGGAGCCAGCAGACATTACACCTAAAGAAGCCAAAGCTGCAGTACGTACTTTACGTATATTTTAGAAAAAACCAGTGATGCACCAGACAGTGTGTTTACTTCGATTGTTTCAATCGAAAATATGATTGACAAACGTGCTGCCAACAGTCTTAATCAGAAGAAGATTACGGACTTATTTAATCAGTGAATATAATATATGGACCGTACCGTTTACCGTGTATGTACACGTATTTTATTATGTATACTCTAAATACACCTATTTTCTATTGATACAGTTGAAAGCTTAGTTTTTAGAGGAATAAAGTACAGTACAGTACACTATTATTTACCTCTGTAACTCAAATTTTTATTAGGTTTACCTCTATATCTCGTTACCTCTGTAAGTCGAATTTAGTCAAGATTGACCTCTATAACTCGAACTATGCCTAAGTCGAACTACACGTAACTCGAAGAAAAGTTGTAGTCCCATGAATTTCGAGTTAGCGAGAGTCGACTGTAATATTGTTTTGGTTTTTTCTTCTCGTTTTTGTGTATTTTAACTTTAAGTTATATATTATTGTCATAAGTCAATTCATTTGTTTTGTTTAGTTTGTTGTTAAAAGTAAGCTTTTTTTCTCTCTATCTCAATCTAAATTATGTTTTGTTTGTCTCAATGTAATAAAAGGAATGTAAAATTTAAAAAGATTAAATATTGGTCTGTAAGGAAGTTGTAGAAACTAAAACTTCAATGAAAAAATGAAATTAACTGTAAAACTGCCACACAAGAAACTTTTACCTGACCAATATATCTTTTCAAGTTTTATATTGTTTCGAAAATATCATATGGATATTATTTTTAAAAAACAGTTAGTTACACTGTTTGGAACCTTCTGATTTCCTATTTACCTCGGTGTTATTTAAAGAAAACAAGTTGGTGGTTGCTATTGGTACTTACCCAGCCCATATATATAATGTAAACATATTACACTAAATGTAATAACCAAAAGTAGGTCTCTTGAGTATTTCAGGAAATGTTAAATTGTAAATCAAGAGGTCTTATCCAGTAGAGTAAGTTTGTTTAAAACAGTTGCTACGGAGGTTTTCTGAACTTGGAATTTTGTAAGTTACTACATATTGAAGGAGCTCTCACTCGCTACGCTCGTGTCGGTGACTCGGCCCTGCCGGCTCTCGTAACTATACGAAAATAACTTTGTCTGAGAAAGTCAGATTTCGGAATTACATTCTATACAATAAATTCTCTATTTGTCATCGTAGAAAGATGCAGTTGTACCATTAAGTGCAGAATTGAAATCTACAAGTTTGTATCTAATTTCATGAATAAAACACCATTGATGAACAAAACACTGTTTAAAATGGCTACCACTTTGATATTTTCAATTCGATTTTTCTAAATATCAAGAGGGTTCTACAATATATCAAATTTAAAATCCTTTCTTATTTTTTGTGGCCGCTATTGTGCTTATGTACAGACGACAGATGGACGGACGAAACCACTTTATAGAGTTCCTAAGGATATGAAACTTGAAGATCAGTCAAAAATACAGGTCGTAATGTTTTTACCAAATTTACCTTGTACTTTGTATACTGGGTAAAAAAGAGAAGGAGCAAAAAATAAAAACCTTAGCCCTCGAATATTCTAATCGCGTCACGATTGAAAGAGTTGGTCATCTGATAAGAAAGATGAAAGAGAGGAATCTAACCTATGATTTCATCTAATACTTGGTACAACTTTCTTGTATCACACCAATGTTAAATCAAAGTATAAGCAGTAGTTGGATTGTTTACGCCTCCAACGATTTGTAATATAACGCATCCAACCAATGGTTAGGGAAAGTTTTTTTTTTCAATAAAGACCGTCAGTATGCTAGGATTTATAGAAATTGATGGACTTATGACAATATTAGTTCTCATGGGCTGTCTATAGTAAACGAATTGATTCCTTTATTTCTTGTTACTTTTTAGGTCTCACTTCCTAACCCTTTTTCACTTCCGAGCCTGGGCGCTAGTTGAGTATTTGAAAGCTAGGGGTTTTTTTTAATGGTCGACGATGACAGAGAGTTTTTACGCCTTTAAACAGCAAAAGGTAAAATATATAGACTACTATTGTGATATCAAATTTTGGTAAGTCGACATCTCAATGGAAGCACCAAAACATTTGATATTTATTACTCTCCATGAACTCTGTTTTGATCAAGTGTAAAGTAACTATACTGAGTTTAGAAGTTACGTTTTATTCAATTTGTTAAAACTTCTAAGGAGAGAGGTTCATTTTTCACAGAACCTCTAGTAGTAGGTATAGTATTATATAAAGCAGTAACTACATTGGGTTTAGAAGTTACTTTTTATTGAATTTGTTAAAACGTCTAAGCAGGTAGGTTCATTTTTCACAGAACCTCTGGTAGTAGGTGTAGTATTATATAAATCAGTAACTATATTGGGTTTAGAAGAACATTTTATTGCATTTGTTAAAACTTCTAAGGAGCTAGGGTTCATTGTTCACACAGCCTCTGGTAGTAGGTGTAGTAACTACATTGGGTGTAGAAGGAAGTTTTATTCAATTTGTTAAAACTTCTAAGCAGCTAGGTTCATTGTCCACACAGCCTCTGGTAGTAGGTGTAGTATTATCTAAAACAGTAACTACATTGGGTTTAGAAGTTACTTTTTATTGAATTTGTTAAAACGTCTAAGCAGGTAGGTTCATTTTTCACAGAACCTCTGGTAGTAGGTGTAGTATTATATAAATCAGTAACTATATTGGGTTTAGAAGAACATTTTATTGCATTTGTTAAAACTTCTAAGGAGCTAGTTCATTGTTCAGAGAGCCTCTAGTAGTAGGTGTAGTATTATATAAAGTAGTAACTACATTGGGTTTAGAAGGAAGTTTTATTCAATTTGTTAAAACTTCTAAGCAGCTAGGTTCATTGTCCACACAGCCTCTGGTAGTAGGTGTAGTATTATCTAAAACAGTAACTACATTGGGTTTAGAAGTTACTTTTTATTGAATTTGTTAAAACGTCTAAGCAGGTAGGTTCATTTTTCACAGAACCTCTGGTAGTAGGTGTAGTATTATCTAAAACAGTAACTACATTGGGTTTAGAAGTTACTTTTTATTGAATTTGTTAAAACGTCTAAGCAGGTAGGTTCATTTTTCACAGAACCTCTGGTAGTAGGTGTAGTATTATATAAATCAGTAACTATATTGGGTTTAGAAGAACATTTTATTGCATTTGTTAAAACTTCTAAGGAGCTAGTTCATTGTTCAGAGAGCCTCTAGTAGTAGGTGTAGTATTATATAAAGTAGTAACTACATTGGGTTTAGAAGGAAGTTTTATTCAATTTGTTAAAACTTCTAAGCAGCTAGGTTCATTGTCCACACAGCCTCTGGTAGTAGGTGTAGTATTATCTAAAACAGTAACTACATTGGGTTTAGAAGTTACTTTTTATTGAATTTGTTAAAACGTCTAAGCAGGTAGGTTCATTTTTCACAGAACCTCTGGTAGTAGGTGTAGTATTATCTAAAACAGTAACTACATTGGGTTTAGAAGAACATTTTATTGCATTTGTTAAAACGTCTAAGCAGGTAGGTTCATTTTTCACAGAACCTCTGGTAGTAGGTGTAGTATTATCTAAAACAGTAACTACATTGGGTTTAGAAGTTACTTTTTATTGAATTTGTTAAAACGTCTAAGCAGGTAGGTTCATTTTTCACAGAACCTCTGGTAGTAGGTGTAGTATTATCTAAAACAGTAACTACATTGGGTTTAGAAGTTACTTTTTATTGAATTTGTTAAAACGTCTAAGCAGGTAGGTTCATTTTTCACAGAACCTCTAGTAGTAGGTATAGTATTATCTAAAACAGTAACTACATTGGGTTTAGAAGTTACTTTTTATTGAATTTGTTAAAACGTCTAAGCAGGTAGGTTCATTTTTCACAGAACCTCTGGTAGTAGGTGTAGTATTATATAAATCAGTAACTATATTGGGTTTAGAAGAACATTTTATTGCATTTGTTAAAACTTCTAAGGAGCTAGTTCATTGTTCAGAGAGCCTCTAGTAGTAGGTGTAGTATTATATAAAGTAGTAACTACATTGGGTTTAGAAGGAAGTTTTATTCAATTTGTTAAAACTTCTAAGCAGCTAGGTTCATTGTCCACACAGCCTCTGGTAGTAGGTGTAGTATTATCTAAAACAGTAACTACATTGGGTTTAGAAGTTACTTTTTATTGAATTTGTTAAAACGTCTAAGCAGGTAGGTTCATTTTTCACAGAACCTCTGGTAGTAGGTGTAGTATTATATAAATCAGTAACTATATTGGGTTTAGAAGAACATTTTATTGCATTTGTTAAAACTTCTAAGGAGCTAGGGTTCATTGTTCACACAGCCTCTGGTAGTAGGTGTAGTAACTACATTGGGTGTAGAAGGAAGTTTTATTCAATTAGTTAAAACTTCTAAGGAGCTAGGGTTCATTTTTCACAGAACCTCTGGTAGTAGGTGCAGGATTATATAAAGCAGTAACTACATTTGGTTTAGAAGAACATTTTATTGCATTTGTTAAAACGTCTAAGCAGCTAGGGTTCATTTTTCACAGAACCTCTGGTAGTAGGTGTAGGATTATATAAAGCAGTAACTACATTTGGTTTAGAAGAACATTTTATTGCATTTGTTAAAACGTCTAAGCAGCTAGGGTTCATTTTTCAGAGAGCCTCTAGTAGTAGGTGTAGTATTATATAAAGTAGTAACTACATTGGGTTTAGAAGAACATTTTATTGCATTTGTTAAAACTTCTAAGGAGCAAGTTCATTGTTCACAGAACCTCTGGTAGTAGGTGTAGTATTATATAAAGTAGTAACTACATTGGGTTTAGAAGAACATTTTATTGCATTTGTTAAAACTTCTAAGGAGCAAGTTCATTGTTCACAGAACCTCTAGTAGTAGGTGTAGTATTATATAAAGTAGTAACTACATTGGGTTTAGAAGAACATTTTATTGCATTTGTTAAAACTTCTAAGGAGCAAGTTCATTGTTCACAGAACCTCTAGTAGTAGGTGTAGTATTATATAAAGTAGTAACTACATTGGGTTTAGAAGAACATTTTATTGCATTTGTTAAAACTTCTAAGGAGCAAGTTCATTGTTCACAGAACCTCTAGTAGTAGGTGTAGTATTATATAAAGTAGTAACTACATTGGGTTTAGAAGAACATTTTATTGCATTTGTTAAAACTTCTAAGGAGCAAGTTCATTGTTCACAGAACCTCTGGTAGTAGGTGTAGTATTATATAAAGCAGTAACTACATTGGGTTTAGAAGAACATTTTATTGCATTTGTTAAAACTTCTAAGGAGCAAGTTCATTGTTCACAGAACCTCTGGTAGTAGGTGTAGTATTATATAAAGCAGTAACTACATTGGGTTTAGAAGAACATTTTATTACATTTGTTAAAACTTCTAAGCAGCTAGGGTTCATTGTTCAGAGAGCCTCTGGTAGTAGGTGTAGTATTATATAAAGTAGTAACTACGTTGGGTTTAGAAGAACATTTTATTGCATTTGTTAAAACTTCTAAGCAGCTAGGGTTCATTTTTCAGAGAGCCTCTAGTAGTAGGTGTAGTATTATATAAAGTAGTAACTACATTGGGTTTAGAAGTTACTTTTTATTGCATTTGTTAAAACGTCTAAGCAGCTAGGGTTCATTTTTCACAGAACCTCTGGTAGTAGGTGTAGGATTATATAAAGCAGTAACTACATTTGGTTTAGAAGAACATTTTATTGCATTTGTTAAAACTTCTAAGCAGCTAGGGTTCATTGTTCAGAGAGCCTCTGGTAGTAGGTGTAGTATTATATAAAGTAGTAACTACATTGGGTTTAGAAGTTACTTTTTATTGCATTTGTTAAAACGTCTAAGCAGCTAGGGTTCATTTTTCACAGAACCTCTGGTAGTAGGTGTAGGATTATATAAAGCAGTAACTACATTTGGTTTAGAAGAACATTTTATTGCATTTGTTAAAACTTCTAAGCAGCTAGGGTTCATTTTTCACAGAACCTCTGGTAGTAGGTGTAGTATTATATAAAGCAGTAACTACATTGGGTTTAGAAGAACATTTTATTGCATTTGTTAAAACTTCTAAGCAGGTAGGTTCATTTTTCACAGAACCTCTGGTAGTAGGTGTAGTATTATATAAAGCAGTAACTACATTTGGTTTAGAAGAACATTTTATTGCATTTGTTAAAACTTCTAAGCAGCTAGGGTTCATTTTTCACAGAACCTCTGGTAGTAGGTGTAGTATTATATAAAGCAGTAACTACATTTGGTTTAGAAGAACATTTTATTGCATTTGTTAAAACTTCTAAGCAGCTAGGGTTCATTTTTCACAGAACCTCTGGTAGTAGGTGTAGTATTATATAAAGCAGTAACTACATTGGGTTTAGAAGAACGTTTTATTACATTTGTTAAAACTTCTAAGGAGCTAGGGTTCATTTTTCACAGAACCTCTAGTAGTAGGTATAGTATTATATAAAGCAGTAACTACATTGGGTTTAGAAGTTACTTTTTATTGAATTTGTTAAAACGTCTAAGCAGGTAGGTTCATTTTTCACAGAACCTCTGGTAGTAGGTGTAGTATTATATAAATCAGTAACTATATTGGGTTTAGAAGAACATTTTATTGCATTTGTTAAAACTTCTAAGGAGCTAGGGTTCATTGTTCACACAGCCTCTGGTAGTAGGTGTAGTAACTACATTGGGTGTAGAAGGAAGTTTTATTCAATTTGTTAAAACTTCTAAGCAGCTAGGTTCATTGTCCACACAGCCTCTGGTAGTAGGTGTAGTATTATCTAAAACAGTAACTACATTGGGTTTAGAAGTTACTTTTTATTGAATTTGTTAAAACGTCTAAGCAGGTAGGTTCATTTTTCACAGAACCTCTGGTAGTAGGTGTAGTATTATATAAATCAGTAACTATATTGGGTTTAGAAGAACATTTTATTGCATTTGTTAAAACTTCTAAGGAGCTAGTTCATTGTTCAGAGAGCCTCTAGTAGTAGGTGTAGTATTATATAAAGTAGTAACTACATTGGGTTTAGAAGGAAGTTTTATTCAATTTGTTAAAACTTCTAAGCAGCTAGGTTCATTGTCCACACAGCCTCTGGTAGTAGGTGTAGTATTATCTAAAACAGTAACTACATTGGGTTTAGAAGTTACTTTTTATTGAATTTGTTAAAACGTCTAAGCAGGTAGGTTCATTTTTCACAGAACCTCTGGTAGTAGGTGTAGTATTATCTAAAACAGTAACTACATTGGGTTTAGAAGTTACTTTTTATTGAATTTGTTAAAACGTCTAAGCAGGTAGGTTCATTTTTCACAGAACCTCTGGTAGTAGGTGTAGTATTATATAAATCAGTAACTATATTGGGTTTAGAAGAACATTTTATTGCATTTGTTAAAACTTCTAAGGAGCTAGTTCATTGTTCAGAGAGCCTCTAGTAGTAGGTGTAGTATTATATAAAGTAGTAACTACATTGGGTTTAGAAGGAAGTTTTATTCAATTTGTTAAAACTTCTAAGCAGCTAGGTTCATTGTCCACACAGCCTCTGGTAGTAGGTGTAGTATTATCTAAAACAGTAACTACATTGGGTTTAGAAGTTACTTTTTATTGAATTTGTTAAAACGTCTAAGCAGGTAGGTTCATTTTTCACAGAACCTCTGGTAGTAGGTGTAGTATTATCTAAAACAGTAACTACATTGGGTTTAGAAGAACATTTTATTGCATTTGTTAAAACTTCTAAGCAGGTAGGTTCATTTTTCACAGAACCTCTGGTAGTAGGTGTAGTATTATCTAAAACAGTAACTACATTGGGTTTAGAAGTTACTTTTTATTGAATTTGTTAAAACGTCTAAGCAGGTAGGTTCATTTTTCACAGAACCTCTGGTAGTAGGTGTAGTATTATCTAAAACAGTAACTACATTGGGTTTAGAAGTTACTTTTTATTGAATTTGTTAAAACGTCTAAGCAGGTAGGTTCATTTTTCACAGAACCTCTAGTAGTAGGTATAGTATTATCTAAAACAGTAACTACATTGGGTTTAGAAGTTACTTTTTATTGAATTTGTTAAAACGTCTAAGCAGGTAGGTTCATTTTTCACAGAACCTCTGGTAGTAGGTGTAGTATTATATAAATCAGTAACTATATTGGGTTTAGAAGAACATTTTATTGCATTTGTTAAAACTTCTAAGGAGCTAGTTCATTGTTCAGAGAGCCTCTAGTAGTAGGTGTAGTATTATATAAAGTAGTAACTACATTGGGTTTAGAAGGAAGTTTTATTCAATTTGTTAAAACTTCTAAGCAGCTAGGTTCATTGTCCACACAGCCTCTGGTAGTAGGTGTAGTATTATCTAAAACAGTAACTACATTGGGTTTAGAAGTTACTTTTTATTGAATTTGTTAAAACGTCTAAGCAGGTAGGTTCATTTTTCACAGAACCTCTGGTAGTAGGTGTAGTATTATATAAATCAGTAACTATATTGGGTTTAGAAGAACATTTTATTGCATTTGTTAAAACTTCTAAGGAGCTAGGGTTCATTGTTCACACAGCCTCTGGTAGTAGGTGTAGTAACTACATTGGGTGTAGAAGGAAGTTTTATTCAATTAGTTAAAACTTCTAAGGAGCTAGGGTTCATTTTTCACAGAACCTCTGGTAGTAGGTGTAGGATTATATAAAGCAGTAACTACATTTGGTTTAGAAGAACATTTTATTGCATTTGTTAAAACGTCTAAGCAGCTAGGGTTCATTTTTCACAGAACCTCTGGTAGTAGGTGTAGGATTATATAAAGCAGTAACTACATTTGGTTTAGAAGAACATTTTATTGCATTTGTTAAAACGTCTAAGCAGCTAGGGTTCATTTTTCACAGAACCTCTGGTAGTAGGTGTAGGATTATATAAAGCAGTAACTACATTTGGTTTAGAAGAACATTTTATTGCATTTGTTAAAACTTCTAAGCAGCTAGGGTTCATTTTTCAGAGAGCCTCTAGTAGTAGGTGTAGTATTATATAAAGTAGTAACTACATTGGGTTTAGAAGAACATTTTATTGCATTTGTTAAAACTTCTAAGGAGCAAGTTCATTGTTCACAGAACCTCTGGTAGTAGGTGTAGTATTATATAAAGTAGTAACTACATTGGGTTTAGAAGAACATTTTATTGCATTTGTTAAAACTTCTAAGGAGCAAGTTCATTGTTCACAGAACCTCTAGTAGTAGGTGTAGTATTATATAAAGTAGTAACTACATTGGGTTTAGAAGAACATTTTATTGCATTTGTTAAAACTTCTAAGGAGCAAGTTCATTGTTCACAGAACCTCTAGTAGTAGGTGTAGTATTATATAAAGTAGTAACTACATTGGGTTTAGAAGAACATTTTATTGCATTTGTTAAAACTTCTAAGGAGCAAGTTCATTGTTCACAGAACCTCTAGTAGTAGGTGTAGTATTATATAAAGTAGTAACTACATTGGGTTTAGAAGAACATTTTATTGCATTTGTTAAAACTTCTAAGGAGCAAGTTCATTGTTCACAGAACCTCTAGTAGTAGGTGTAGTATTATATAAAGTAGTAACTACATTGGGTTTAGAAGAACATTTTATTGCATTTGTTAAAACTTCTAAGGAGCAAGTTCATTGTTCACAGAACCTCTGGTAGTAGGTGTAGTATTATATAAAGCAGTAACTACATTGGGTTTAGAAGGACATTTTATTGCATTTGTTAAAACTTCTAAGGAGCAAGTTCATTGTTCACAGAACCTCTGGTAGTAGGTGTAGTATTATATAAAGTAGTAACTACGTTGGGTTTAGAAGAACATTTTATTGCATTTGTTAAAACTTCTAAGCAGCTAGGGTTCATTTTTCAGAGAGCCTCTAGTAGTAGGTGTAGTATTATATAAAGTAGTAACTACATTGGGTTTAGAAGTTACTTTTTATTGCATTTGTTAAAACGTCTAAGCAGCTAGGGTTCATTTTTCACAGAACCTCTGGTAGTAGGTGTAGGATTATATAAAGCAGTAACTACATTTGGTTTAGAAGAACATTTTATTGCATTTGTTAAAACTTCTAAGCAGCTAGGGTTCATTGTTCAGAGAGCCTCTGGTAGTAGGTGTAGTATTATATAAAGTAGTAACTACATTGGGTTTAGAAGTTACTTTTTATTGCATTTGTTAAAACGTCTAAGCAGCTAGGGTTCATTTTTCACAGAACCTCTGGTAGTAGGTGTAGGATTATATAAAGCAGTAACTACATTTGGTTTAGAAGAACATTTTATTGCATTTGTTAAAACTTCTAAGCAGCTAGGGTTCATTTTTCACAGAACCTCTGGTAGTAGGTGTAGTATTATATAAAGCAGTAACTACATTGGGTTTAGAAGAACATTTTATTGCATTTGTTAAAACTTCTAAGCAGGTAGGTTCATTTTTCACAGAACCTCTGGTAGTAGGTGTAGTATTATATAAAGCAGTAACTACATTTGGTTTAGAAGAACATTTTATTGCATTTGTTAAAACTTCTAAGCAGCTAGGGTTCATTTTTCACAGAACCTCTGGTAGTAGGTGTAGTATTATATAAAGCAGTAACTACATTTGGTTTAGAAGAACATTTTATTGCATTTGTTAAAACTTCTAAGCAGCTAGGGTTCATTTTTCACAGAACCTCTGGTAGTAGGTGTAGTATTATATAAAGCAGTAACTACATTGGGTTTAGAAGAACGTTTTATTACATTTGTTAAAACTTCTAAGGAGCTAGGGTTCATTTTTCACAGAACCTCTAGTAGTAGGTGTAGTATTATATAAAGCAGTAACTACATTGGGTTTAGAAGAACGTTTTATTGCATTTGTTAAAACTTCTAAGGAGCTAGTTCATTGTTCAGAGAGCCTCTGGTAGTAGGTGTAGTATTATATAAAGCAGTAACTACATTTGGTTTAGAAGAACATTTTATTGCATTTGTTAAAACTTCTAAGCAGCTAGGGTTCATTTTTCACAGAACCTCTGGTAGTAGGTGTAGTATTATATAAAGCAGTAACTACATTTGGTTTAGAAGAACATTTTATTGCATTTGTTAAAACTTCTAAGCAGCTAGGGTTCATTTTTCACAGAACCTCTGGTAGTAGGTGTAGTATTATATAAAGCAGTAACTACATTGGGTTTAGAAGAACGTTTTATTACATTTGTTAAAACTTCTAAGGAGCAAGTTCATTGTTCAGAGAGCCTCTGGTAGTAGGTGTAGTATTATATAAAGCAGTAACTACATTTGGTTTAGAAGAACATTTTATTGCATTTGTTAAAACTTCTAAGCAGCTAGGGTTCATTTTTCACAGAACCTCTGGTAGTAGGTGTAGTATTATATAAAGCAGTAACTACATTTGGTTTAGAAGAACATTTTATTGCATTTGTTAAAACTTCTAAGCAGCTAGGGTTCATTTTTCACAGAACCTCTGGTAGTAGGTGTAGTATTATATAAAGCAGTAACTACATTGGGTTTAGAAGAACGTTTTATTACATTTGTTAAAACTTCTAAGGAGCTAGGGTTCATTTTTCACAGAACCTCTGGTAGTAGGTGTAGTATTATATAAAGCAGTAACTACATTGGGTTTAGAAGAACGTTTTATTACATTTGTTAAAACTTCTAAGCAGCTAGGGTTCATTTTTCACAGAACCTCTGGTAGTAGGTGTAGTATTATATAAAGCAGTAACTACATTGGGTTTAGAAGAACGTTTTATTACATTTGTTAAAACTTCTAAGCAGCTAGGGTTCATTGTTCAGAGAGCCTCTGGTAGTAGGTGTAGTATTATATAAAGCAGTAACTACATTGGGTTTAGAAGAACGTTTTATTACATTTGTTAAAACTTCTAAGGAGCTAGGGTTCATTTTTCACAGAACCTCTAGTAGTAGGTGTAGTATTATATAAAGCAGTAACTACATTGGGTTTAGAAGAACGTTTTATTGCATTTGTTAAAACTTCTAAGGAGCTAGTTCATTGTTCAGAGAGCCTCTGGTAGTAGGTGTAGTATTATATAAAGTAGTAACTACATTGGGTTTAGAAGAACGTTTTATTGCATTTGTTAAAACTTCTAAGGAGCTAGGGTTCATTTTTCACAGAACCTCTAGTAGTAGGTGTAGTATTATATAAAGCAGTAACTACATTGGGTTTAGAAGAACGTTTTATTCAATTTGTTAAAACTTCTAAGGAGCAAGTTCATTGTTCAGAGAGCCTCTGGTAGTAGGTGTAGTATTATATAAAGCAGTAACTACATTTGGTTTAGAAGAACATTTTATTGCATTTGTTAAAACTTCTAAGCAGCTAGGGTTCATTTTTCACAGAACCTCTGGTAGTAGGTGTAGTATTATATAAAGCAGTAACTACATTTGGTTTAGAAGAACATTTTATTGCATTTGTTAAAACTTCTAAGCAGCTAGGGTTCATTTTTCACAGAACCTCTGGTAGTAGGTGTAGTATTATATAAAGCAGTAACTACATTGGGTTTAGAAGAACGTTTTATTACATTTGTTAAAACTTCTAAGGAGCTAGGGTTCATTTTTCACAGAACCTCTAGTAGTAGGTGTAGTATTATATAAAGCAGTAACTACATTGGGTTTAGAAGAACGTTTTATTGCATTTGTTAAAACTTCTAAGGAGCTAGGGTTCATTTTTCACAGAACCTCTAGTAGTAGGTGTAGTATTATATAAAGCAGTAACTACATTGGGTTTAGAAGAACGTTTTATTACATTTGTTAAAACTTCTAAGGAGCTAGTTCATTTTTCACAGAACCTCTAGTAGTAGGTGTAGTATTATATAAAGCAGTAACTACATTGGGTTTAGAAGAACGTTTTATTGCATTTGTTAAAACTTCTAAGGAGCTAGTTCATTGTTCAGAGAGCCTCTGGTAGTAGGTGTAGTATTATATAAAGTAGTAACTACATTGGGTTTAGAAGAACGTTTTATTGCATTTGTTAAAACTTCTAAGGAGCTAGGGTTCATTTTTCACAGAACCTCTAGTAGTAGGTGTAGTATTATATAAAGCAGTAACTACATTGGGTTTAGAAGAACGTTTTATTGCATTTGTTAAAACTTCTAAGGAGCTAGGGTTCATTTTTCACAGAACCTCTGGTAATAAAGGATTAAATTTAATACTTCGTGAAGTAAAGAAGTTGCTACGTTTTGTCTGTTCACACACTGCTCTATCATGAATTACAAATTAGTTTTCCACCTGCTCAGAGATATACAATGAAACCCGACTGAATGCTTTACACTGGGTCATGACAGTACGCCAGTATATAGAGTGTAAAGTGTTTAGTCGTGCGTTATTTGAGATTAATACGTACATCACGATGTCCACTACTTTGTAGTCGACTCGACTTCACAGGATACTTAAACATCTAAATTATTAAAACCAAATCATCGTCTTTGTGTAGACGATGATAACGAATTCTATTTATGGAGCCACCAGAAGATGAGTTCATTTTATAAACGCAATTCATATATCCTTTTTGAAATTACCTGAGCGTTAAACCTGGCGTTTAAAATGTTATCTTACTTTTTTCTTATCTTTTAAAAGTGAAAACCCTCTCGTTTTTCATCGCCATTAGAAAAAAGAATAAAAGATTTAACATAGATCCCTAGCTCTGGAGTACTCTAACATCTAGTTACGTTTATGTAAGAACAGCAATAACAAAACATAATATTCTTCATTAGTGAATCTAGTCTGTAGAAACAGAATTGTTATGTGTGGGCTTAAGAATGTTATCAGAAAAGTACAATGTCAATATTATTCTATGTCTCTCACTCCCATTTCTATAAAAATGTTTTGTAAAATCTAACTTTGAGCTTTAAGTCACAAAGTCTTGAATGAGGTAGTACGTTGCATAACTAAATCACTCAATAAATATGTAAAAGTGAAAAGTTTCTCAAAATTTAAAACCCTGAGTGGAAATTATGTTCATCGGGTGCATCATGTTCATCGGGAAGAAAAATGTTTAACGAAATGAAAATGGCAATAAAAGTGTTAATCCTTTTCTTTAACAATTCTTTAACAAAAATAAATGGCGTCTTAAATCGACCCGTAATACATAAGAGATTAAACAAAAATCGAAATTGTATACCAGCTATAATCAAATTTGAGATTTTAAGAAGATAGTAATCATTTTAATCTTTTTTTTAATTAGTCTACTGTCATAAATTTTAACTAAATCTTGTGCTAGTAAACACACTGTTTAATTCTGCTTAACTTAAATCTGTTCAGATTTGTTTAATCCTACATATTTCATAATTGTCTCATGTAAATTGATTTTAGATTCTATTTCTACAGATACTTCTTTTATGTTTATTTGTGTTAGGGTAACAAATTAGGCTATCTAGATTGTTTTTAAAGATATATTACCTTAGTTTTTCCTTAGCCTAATAAGTAAATGACGAAAAACAAGGATTGTTTGACAGGAAAAACTAAAGTTATATATATATATATATATATATATATATATATATATATATTTCTTTCATTATATAAAACACTTCTTTTAAAAAAATTATTTTTTTAATGTTTTAAATCATAAAGAATTATTAGAATTTTGTAATTTAAAAAAATGTAATTCATTTCATTGAAGAAGCTAACTTTGAAAATTTTCTGTTGAAGTAAAATTTTACTTTTCACAGTTTATGGTGATTCAAGGATTATGAAAAAAAGTAAATACAAGTGGTCAGCTTTAACATCCAGCTTCAAAAATTAAAAAAAGTCATTTTAAAAATAACAAAATTTAAAATTGTAACTCAATTAATTAATTGAAGGAAAAAAATGTTTAGAGTTTATATTATTGTAACTAATGAATAATTAATTGTTTTTGTTCTTTAAAGGGTGGTGCAGCTAGCTAATATTTGACGCCTGGCCCAAAAGGAACTATCTTGCGAAATTTCTTTAAACAGGTAATATTTTAAAATTATTCTTTAAAATACTTAGAATTTTCAAAATCTTCACTGGCGTGCGCATATCTTTCTTGGCCCCAGTTCAACGCGACGAGTGCAACAACAAACATGGTTGAAAAAGAACAAGAGTTGGTCATCTTACTCTATGTCTGTCCATCTATCTGTCTGCATGTCTCTCTGTTTATATGTGGTAACTGTTATAAGGCAAAACATATTGCAATTATTTTTTTATTTTTATTTTTCACTCTCCCGTGATTAGATGTCATCCCTAGAGACTCAAACTACACTTATTGCTCTTCACCTCCCCAAATATGTAGATACCTGAATGATTACTAATTTTTTTTTAAACTATAGTAGGCCCTACTGTTATAAAAATCCTAATATCTCATAATCAGCTCAACCGATTTCTATAAAAATTTGGCTTATAAAGACTAAAGTTCCAAACCAATGTACTAAATCGAAATTACGGTCCAGTATTAATTTACAGCAAAAAAAACTGACCTTAATCACAGTCATTAAAAATTGTAATCAAATAGTATTATTGATTTAATACATGAGAGGCAAAGGAAGTTCAATTTCCAGTTCAATATATAGGGTGTATCCAAAAATCGTTCCAAAACTTTAGGATTTTATTCTTTACATCAAAATCAACGAAAATGTTTAAATAAATTTATTTTCTTAATATAAATTTGAAAATTTGCATGCTACTTAGTGTTGCGACGATGTAATTTGAGAAAAACAAAGAACAGATTTCTTCAACTACATTTCAAGATGGCGGCTATTTAAACGTTTTAGCATCGGATATCTCAAAATCGTTAATTTTACAAAATTATTCCTTTTTATTGACAAATGAAATGTTTTTTTTTAAATTCTTTCTGTAGCTTAGAGAATAACTCAGTTATCGACAAAAAATGAAAAAATGAAATCATGGTAATTATTTTTTAACAACACTTGGATTCTACATATTAATTGTGATTATAGACAAACTGGGAATACGTTTTATTTACTACAATCACAACAATACTTTGTTAATATCAGCTGTTGTGTAACATTAATACACTTTTTTAACCAGCTGTAGGAAGTTCAATTAAATGTGACTAAGCTTTGGAATGTGTTCTTAACATTGTTGTCTGCAATACACTGTAGCCTACTGCTTTAATACTAATTACTACAAAACGCAGAAGTTTATGATTACATATTATTCAGTGTGACAATAACTCTGTTGTCATTTAAGCTAAAGAAGATTTGAAGATAAACATATGCAAAATTCCAAACAATTTGGTTTTAAACTTGATTGTTTTAAATAATTACTAAGAATTAATATTTCAGATTTTTGTCGATAATTCAGTTATTCTTTTAAGCTACAGAAAAAAAATTGTTTTAACCATTTCGTTGTTCGTTAAAAAAAATGAAATTTTTTTCTCTTGTAAATATTTTGTTAAATTAACTGTTTTTGAGATATTTTATAATAAAAAGTTTAGCTAGCCGATATTTTGAAATAATTAAAGGAAATTGGTTTATTATTGTTCTCAAATTGGGTCTAAGTAGCATAACAAATTTCAACTCCAAAACATTAAGTGTTCTGGAAATATGAATTTTTTGTTAATAACATAAAATGACGGCGAGAGAAAACTAAGCATTTTAGAAAATATGTTTTATATGCCTTTTATTGGTTTCGATGTAAGGAATAAGCTCCTGAATTTTTGGAACGAAATTTGGAAACCCTCTGTGTAAATTTCTTTTAACGCAACCAACCCATGGTTTATTTTCATGTTGAACAAACTGACATCCTTGGTAATGAATACAATTGGTTAGTAAAATGCTGTGTGAGAAAGTTTGTGCAACGTTGTGTACCGTTTATTTGCTTGCTGTTAATAATATTGATTAACACGTACGATCTATTTAGGTAACAGAGTTTTTTTAGTTGTCTTTCTTAAGGTAAGTGTTTAAAACTTCGTTTCTATCCACTCTATGGCATTGAAGTCTCCTGTATCTATGTATCTATTACCATTTTAAATGTTCATCTGATTAAATGAACGTGAGTGAAAGCCGTCCTTTAAATAAAATTATTTTTATTTCGTGTAAACTATAATTTGTGAATATTTAAACGATTAAGTGCACAAACTTTCTCACATCTGAATACGCGTTTATGGTTTATTTTAGCTTTTTAACGAATTGTAAAATTTGTATTATTTAGGAGATGGAGACCCTTGTGTTTAATTTGAGACCTTAAATAATATAATGAAATTGTTAATCACATTTGAGTTATGGTCTTATACCTTGAGATAATACTAAAAAATTATTTTAACAAAATAATACGAGTCATATTTTAACAAAATCTGTTTTCTCGTTTAAGGCTAAACCGATAGGACGTAATCCAACACCTACTTTTTGTACACAGGGGGCCTCAAATCGAATAATTTTACAATATTCTACCTCGATTCTTTTGCTCACCACATAACTACCTCTATATTAAGTAGATATGGAAAAGGAAATAAATTGTGCACAAAAATGATTCAACCTTTTTCTATGTATTACCAAGTCTTAAAAAATGGCAGTTAGGTAGCTATTACTCAAAAAGTGAGAATATGTGGACGCCATCTTTGAAAATTTGACCTAAACCCAAGGTCAAAATTATCGGGGAGCAGCAATAAGATTAACAAACAAAATCCCTATTATCTTAAAGTCGGTTTTACTATTTTTTATAAATTTTTTTCTGAAATGTAGCTTCTAAAGACCCGAAAAACGTATTGGTTGTCATCTTCAAAAGTATCAACCAAAGAAGGTTTTAAGGTGGGTTTGCGAAATTAGGTTTCTATAGAAAGGTAATTCAATCTGACCAACAGCTGTAGTCCAAAGTTGTTTATCTGCTGCTATAATTTCAACAGCTCTGAATCGGTTCTGGGGCATTTTGGGTACCCAGGATTTATTTCGCGATAAAAACACCCTCTGAAGCTCCTCGAAATATTCTCCGATATTTCCAAACCTTGCACAATTTCATGTTTAATGCATGACCTCGAGTAGCTCTTTCACCAGCTAATAAAAATCAGTTTCAAAATGGCGACCGTCCAATATTTTTAAACAAATTAAATCTCAAATTGAATTTTTTTTAATGTTATTTCACAATCTGAAAATTGTAAAAACACAAAAAAAATTTAGAGCTTTAAAAACATTAGTTTAATTCCTTTCCAGATATTTTAGTAACGATTGATAATTCACTAAAACCATTATTACCCTTATTTTGATTTAACAGGACATTTGTGTGTTTAAAAACTAATACACGACGTTTCGGGACTATAAATCAACTCACATTATCAAATGATAAACGTAGAACATAAAAGTGAGAAACAAAATCACCTTTATTGAAGATTAGTTGAAAAGCTGATAAACAGTTATCAATGATTTTCATCCCTGATATTTCACGGAGTGAAACACATAACTTAATTTTTTAACAATTTAAAAAATGTAATTTTCAATGTTCAAGTCATTATGAATTTTTAACATCTTAGGAAGCCTGAGCTAAAAACTAAGCTCGAAATTCGAACCCAATTAATAACAAAAATAATATTCTTCAAACATAATTTTTTTTGTAGTTTGAGGAATCCTTGATTTCCTTATTGTGAAAATCACTACAGTGCTCCTTGGACATTTGATTTTTATATTAATAGTCAATCAAATATTAGCAGGGTCACTCTACTATTTCTGTTTTTCTGAGAATACAATATTTATTTTATTATTTCGCTGCCTGGTTGTGAATCACAATTACTTCTTGATAATATCACGTGTTTACAAGTGTAACAGTAGACAATCGCTGTCGATCACTCATTCAATTCTAAATATAGTCCATTATTACAATACATAACAATGTAATTGTTTTGAAGTTGATTGATTTATTCAGTGAGTTTTTACATAATCTCAAAATCTACAAGTGCCTATTTTAAACAATTATATATAAGTATAGAAATTATTGATTGGTATTAATAAAACTTTGGGAATATGTGCTTCTTATAAAGATTTAAAACTTCAAAGTTAACAAAATTCTTCAACAATAATTGTTCAGGGATATTTTAATTATTATAAATGCTCGGAATTCTAGTTAAATTTAAGAAGATCGTTAGATATGAAAAATTGTCGAAAACTTTTTAATATTGTAGCAGTATAAATGTGTTTTAGTAAATCAATAGGAGCTACATTGACTTATAACAGCTGCCTTTATGGTCTTATACAGGGTGATTCATAAAGACACAGTGAAACTTTCAGAGCCGTGAAAATACTAGTAAAATTTTAAAAAAGTTCATATGAACAAAGGTCCGAAAATTATTAGAGTCCCGTATATTCGCCAATTGTTTTTATAAAAAAACATCGTAAGTTTGAAAATGGATAAGAGTTCAGATTTAATACACGCATTACGTTTTACTAGTCTATCAAAAAACAAAGATTTTATTTTGTATATTTTAAATTGTGACCGTTTAAAAATATTTAATTTTTAATATATCAAATACAGATAACACAGGACTAAGTATTTTTTTCTTTTAACGACAAAAAAACCATATTTTTCTCTAGGTTAACCTAACAATAAAAAAAAATAATTAAAAATTTTCTCGGTTTTGTTTGACATTTTCAAATTTCACTAATATAAAAATCATTTATTTTTAAAGTCTACAGTATATTAAATAGAATCGGATTTCAAATTATCAGAATTCGGAAAGTTTTGTTTTTAGGCAATAATGGCTGCTTTAGACAGTTACCAAGATATTAAATTTTCAGTTTTTTAGTTGAAAACTCAGTTATCTTTTGACGTACAAATAAATTTAAAACACAGTTTTATGTATTGTTAAAGGATGAAAATATTTTGCCACTTGTAATTTTTCCTTAATAACTCTTTTCGATATGTTCGAAATTAAATAATTTAAACGGCCGCCGTTTTTGAAAATATACAAAATAATGTCTTTGTTTTTGGTGCACTTATATAACGTAACATAAAAAATGCGTGCACCAAATCTCAACTCATTAACTTATTCATTTCCAAAGTTTATTGTTTTTTTTGTGTATAAAAACAATAAAAATAGATGGACGAAAAACTAAGTTTTTTCGGATCTATGTTATACACCTCCTGAAAATTGCTTCGTGAATCACCCTGTAAGTTGAGGAAGTAATCAAGCATACACACAAAAAACGCAAACAAAATTCTCATCCTCGCTACTTACCGAGAATTTAGTAAAAGCTGATAACAATAGAAAATTCATTTTATCGCGATGGACATGTTATACTTTTTCTTTTCATGTGCAGTTACAATTTCATAATATGGGATCGTTTGGTGTAAGAGTATCGACAATACGTATCAGGAAGGTGTCTAGGTAACAATATCTGTCAGTCATGTGACGCTGCAAATATCCCGGGCGATCTTTTCACACAAAATACATTAAAATAAGAATACCACAGACTGAGCTCAAGGAAACTTTATAATAACAGTCGAGTCAAACTATGTCCGACGGTGGTAATTTCATTGGTGAAATCATTTCATAGGGACATTTTTAATTACACCAAATATTTGTCAATATTTAGAAGTGGCGTAATTACTATCAATTTAAGTTGCAAATTGGCACCTTTTTTATTATTATTACATTTTACCATTTTTTCGTACCTTTTTCGAAACTGCAATCCCTCGATTTTTCCTTTTTTTTTTTTAAATAGAATCAATACTTAAAGTTATTAATACTATATTTAGCAAGAATCATCACAAAATGGTTAGGTTACGGTTTGGTGGTTATAAATATATAACCGTGCATACCATCGAATAAGTAATGATAGTACCTTTTCATTATTATTATATTTTACCATTTTTTTATAATTGTTTATTATTACAATACAAAAAAAAAATTTAATGGATTTGAAATGACTTGTTACATAACCTAAAAATATACATATGCTTATTTTAACAATTAGATAACAGTAAAGAAATTATAAATGAATTTTAATGAAACTTTGAGAAAAGATGCTGCTTTTAAACTTAGCAATTTAAAACATTCAAAACATAATCTAAAAAAGTTGTTTTTTTCGAAAAAGTTTGATGTTTCAAATATTTTAACTTGAAATTTTCATCGTACTAAAATAAAAAGGAAACTGTATGCTCTTTGAATAACGTTTCTCAACTATTTTTGTTTACGTAGTTTTAACCAATCGCAAAAAAAGCACGCGTATCGCACAAAAATCGAGACTTTTATTTTAAACATTCAAAGCTTCATGACTACAATATTTTTCCCTACATAACAATTAAGAAAAGTATATTTAAGTAATTAAATTTTTTTAAATAATAATGTTTTGACAATTTTCGAAAGACCAATTATTTTCCAACTTATCAGAGTCCTAGAGGACTTCAGAAGATCGTGATTATTTTAAAACTCTGTAACCCGGTTACTCTATGTATATATTTACATTAAATTAGCCAAAGAGGTAAACCTTTTGTAAAACATAAGTCCAAACAATATTTTTTATTTTATTTTAAGGCTAGGAAATCGTTTATAAATTCCTTTTTCGTGATACTGCTTCAAAAATAGCTGTTTTCAATACATGCAATGAGATCCTAAAGTTGTTCTTTTTAGTCCTAGGACCTAAAAACGTCAGCTGAGGTCGAGGTCATCAGCTGTTACTCCATTTATACGAATTAATTAACCATTGTAAAGCATCTATAAAAACAACGGATACTCTAGATTGTAATTAACCGATAAAACAGCTGTTACCATCGATTTGAAGGTAAATAGGTTATAACATTTTAGTTTTTGTGAAATTGTTTATTTATATTGTTTGCAGTACAACGAAAAATATAGTTTATCACTTGGACTAAAAGAAGCTTTTCGATCTTCGCTCATTTAAAGTTAAACTTTAGTTTGTATAGAAAAACTTTACTTTTGGTCCTGGTGATGAAATATATTATTGTTGTTTTGTTTTTTACATTAAAACAATTTCCTAACCTTAAAATAAACCAATAAGTAATTTTTTTTTTTTTTTTAGATCGATAGTATAACAAAGTATATTTTTAATTCATCAAAATATAACGAATAAGTCGAAATATATTAAAGTTTATCGAAATTTATATTCAAGTGTAACAAATAAATCATAATATAACAAAAATGTTGAAATATTACAAAGATTCGAACTTATCAGTGAGCGAAATTTCATCTTTCTATGACGACGGGAAGTGAGGTAGATAAAATTCGCAAGATTTGATGACAAACAAGTATGGTAATGAGTTAAAGAAAAGCATGAAAAACACTGTTTGAAGTTATATTTTTACAAAAGGTTCTTTAAACCCTAAATTGATATGTATATTTCCACAAAACAAATTATCATATCAAATTCTAAATAAACTTTTCAATTATTTTTTTTAAATCTAATAGTTCTAAATTTGTTGTATAATTTTATTTAAAACTATTATTTCCAATCACTGCTATTATTTGAAATTGTTAGTTAAAAATATTTACGGAAGTTGTAGACTCACAAACAAATAAGAATTTAAAAAAAAAAAATTTTAACATAGAATCTAAAAAATATATATTCCAGTATCATACTACTGAAGAGGAGAAGATTAGTATTGTTAGGTTGGCAGCACGTGGACTGCCAAACAGAAATCTGTACGGATATATGGGGTCATTGTCGTATGTAACGGTCTGATCTAAGTCTGGTGTTATTGATTTATAGAGGTCTTTGTGTTGTGGCTTATTGCATTGAGTGCAATGGTAGCGTGAGAATAAGTGACCAAACCGCAGAATCTAGATATTATTAACCAGGCCGTCAAAATGCTGGACGTATGTGGGATAACTGAAGAGGTTAAAATAAAAGTTCTAACGTCTCTCCAGAAGTTAAAATAGAGTTGTTGGAGGGGAATACTCTGGAAGTTAAAATATGGGTATTGGTTGGGCTTACTTATTAATTTGAAATATTGGTTCCGGTTGAACCTACCCAGTATGATCAAATATTGATTAGAAATATACAGAGTTGAAATACAGATGCCGGTTAGGCTAACCCAAAAGGGTAAAATACTCTCGCTGGATGGCAATACTCAGTTAGAATAAACGTCTACATGAAAGGGTAAAATACTCTCGCTGGATGGCAATACTCAATTAGAATAAACGTCTACATGAAAGGGTAAAATACTCTCCCTGGATGGCAATACTCAGTTAGAATAAACGTCTACATGAAAGGGTAAAATACTCTCCCTGGATGGCAATACTCAGTTAGAATAAACGTCTACATGAAAGGGTAAAATACTCTCGCTGGATGGCAATACTCAGTTAGAATAAACGTCTACATGAAAGGGTAAAATACTCTCCCTGGATGGCAGTACTCAGTTAGAATAAACGTCTACATGAAAGGGTAAAATACTCTCCCTGAATGGCAATACTCAGTTAGAATAAACGTCTACATGAAAGGGTAAAATACTCTCGCTGGATGGCAATACTTAGTTAGAATAAACGTCTACATGAAAGGGTAAAATACTCTCACTGGATGGCAATACTCAGTTAGAATAAACGTCTACATGAAAGGGTAAAATACTCTCGCTGGATGGCAATACTCAGTTAGAATAAACGTCTACATGAAAGGGTAAAATACTCTCACTGGATGGCAATACTCAGTTAGAATAAACGTCTACATGAAAGGGTAAAATACTCTCGCTGGATGGCAATACTCAGTTAGAATAAACGTCTACATGAAAGGGTAAAATACTCTCCCTGGATTGCAATACTCAGTTAGAATAAACCTCTACATGAAAGGGTAAAATACTCTCCCTGGATTGCAATACTCAGTTAGAATAAACGTCTACATGAAAGGGTAAAATACTCTCGCTGGATGGCAATACTCAGTTAGAATAAACGTCTACATGAAAGGGTAAAATACTCTCGCTGGATGGCAATACTCAGTTAGAATAAACGTCTACATGAAAGAGTAAAATACTCTCGCTACTCTCCCTGGATGGCAATACTCAGTTAGAATAAACGTCTACATGAAAGGGTAAAATACTCTCGCTGGATGGCAATACTCAGTTAGAATAAACGTCTACATGAAAGGGTAAAATAAAGGGTTGGACGTTTACCAAAAGAGTTTAAATGCTTCAAATCGGTGAATAAAAATTAATGTGAGAACTCTTCAGAAATTAACTTTCCGATCAGCTGGTTGCCATTCATTATTATTATTATAAATAGAACCCCCTAGACACTTCAGCCTGTAAGACTTTTGAGGAGGTTCTTAAATTTTCCCAACTAGCTTATGTCTTTTTCCTTGATTAGAGTCAGGATTTTCCTAGCTAGGTTGGTTGTTTCTTCAAATATCGCAATTGGGCCGAAGATCAGTTGTCTTCAACATCCTAATGCTTCGCATTTTCGAAGTATATGTTCTGCAGTTTCTAGGTGCTGATTACATAGTCTGCATTTCAAGTTTACTTGGAATAATCCCTGGTGTTAAGATGCTTCTTGAAAGCTCCATGGCCTGATACAAAGCTTAAGATTTTCATCAGATTTCGTTTACTTTGTGAAGTGATGAATTTAAAGAGTTTCAGATCTGGTTGGAACAGTGATCCGTATAGTTTTCCCGTGGAGTATTTTGTTCTACGTTCCTCAATTTCTGAGTTTAAACTTTGTTTTGCTACGGCTTTAGTTCTCGTCTCTTGGTCCCATTTTTTCCTAGTTTATCTGCCTTTTCGTTTCCTTTTTATCCTCTGTGACCTAGTATAACTGAGTTTTACTTGGTTATGGGTCCAAAACTTGGTTAAAGTTCGGTGCCAATCCCACACTAGTGATGAGTAGTATTCGTGTGAGCTTACAGTCCTTATAGAAGCCTGACTGTCCTATCTGATAATGATATACTTATTGACATATCCTTTCGCTAGGGTCAGTTGTGCGCATTCCAGTATTCTCATGACTTCTGCAGTACCCCAAAAGTTCGAAAGTTAGCTATTGTAACCATTTATGAGGGGACTCAATTATTTGTAGACCTATCAAACGTTTAATTTTCTGAAATTTAAGTGCCTGTAATTCTTGAACGGCTAAATATAATAAAAAAATACCCGAGAATAAAACATTGTTTTACATCTGAAAAACCCATAAAATAAAGAGTGTTCCATGACAAATTTCAAAGTTGGCCGCCATATTGGAAAATGGTGGCCAATATGGCCAAAATTGATTTTTAAACTGAATTGAAAAAGAAAGGAAGGTTACCCATTTAAAGTACTCATAATTATAATTCAAAAGTTAGTTATTGTAACATTTTAGGTGGGACACACAGTATATACATTTAAATTCAGTTCTTCGGAAAACATTTTATTTAAAAAAAAAAAACACAAAAACACGTATATATTATATAACACTTATACTTTTTATTTTATTTAAATTTTTCTTTTTACTTTATTATTATTTCACAAAAGATATAGAAATCACTTTAGATGAACTTGTTTCCTTTTAATTTACACCTTTGTTTACTTTTATTGTAATGTTTTTCATTCTGTTTCCTGGACCTCACTGAATCCTGCTCCATCTCTCACCCCTCACCCCATCTCTTTTCTTCGATTCAGATTTTAAAATTTCTATGTTCATACTGGTTGAAAAGGTCACGTGAGTTATTTCGTTTTGCTGAATATGAGGTTTTAGTTTTGCACCAACATCTGCACATTGTTTGACACCAATTTATTGATATTTGATTAATTTTAACCTTGAGTTCACTGGATACGACTCTCAGGAAGGTTTAGTTTTACTTTATTTTCCTCTTTATTTTACTTATGGCTTACACCACTCAATATTTTGAAACAAATGAAGAGCTGATGAGTGGAGTTAATTTTTGACAGTTCTTTGGGGCAAAGTTCTTCAAGCGAATACAAAAGTTGGTGTCAAGTACGACATCTAAATGTATGAAGTGACTTCATTGAAAAAATAATGTAACTTCTGTGAATATTTTTTAAATCTATGTTTAGTTTTATTTACTAACGCCAAACGGGTGTTAATTTCTGACAGTCCTCGTATTGTGATCCTACTGAATGTCGGATCACAACCACAATTACAATGGACGAAGCTAACCATAAAGGTAACTTTCATTATTTTCTCCTGTGACTGGTGTCCATATTACATTATATATAATATATATAAACTCTCTCTCTCTCTCTCTCTCTCTCTCTCTCTCTCTCTCTCTCTCTCTCTCTCTCTCTCTCTCTCTCTCTCTCTCTCTCTCTCTCTCTCTCTCTCTATCGATATATTATATCGATAGAGAGATATCGATATATTATATCGATAGAGAGAGAGAGAGAGAGAGAGAGAGAGAGAGAGAGAGAGAGAGAGAGAGAGAGAGAGAGAGAGAGAGAATATTGTGTCAGTAGACAGCAACCACATTTGGTTAACAAAAACTCTTTATTGAATAATTTTAAATTTAAGAGGCGAGATCTACTGGTCCTAAAAGCACTAGTATATGTTATTTTTAATTTCATATTAACACTTACCATAAGAATTTTATTTATGAAAAGCGTAAAAAAAAAAAAAAAAAAAAAAAAAAAAAAAAAAAAAAATTAAAAAAAATAATAATAAGCTAATAAAAAGTTAATAAATATTGCAAAGTAAAATTATATTAATAATGATTTCACTAGTCATTACATTTATTCACAATATTTAATTTAACAAAACCAGATTGTTATACTTCCCACTCGATACAATCGTTTACTCCTTAAGTATTAATGATCCCGTCAAAGAATTCTATTAGTTGTTTCCGGAACTGTCCCTCCTCTTAGGACTGAGTCCTGCAGGATGCATTTCCTTGTTAACACAGAGCATATAAGTTCACAATGATGAAACACATGATAGTTGACTTTTTTAATAATTCGCGGATATATAAAAAAAAGGTATTCGTTTGATGTGATTAAAATAAACGGTGCAAGAACATGCACTAACTTTCCGAGATACCAATTCACAAAACGAATTCATTCATTCTTCGCTATTTCCGCAAAATGTATTTCGACGAACAAATTCTACGAATATAGTGCAATTTTCTATGTTACATATTTTTTTCCATATATACAGAGTGTTTCAAAACTACGTTCGAAAGCTTCAGGATGTGCTTCCTTGAGTCAATGAACATATGTTCTAAAATGCTTAGTTTTAGTTTTTTAGTCTACTTACGATTTTGAGTTTTTAACAAATTTTTGGAAATAAATAAAATATCGAATCCAAATTTGTTATAGATATTTTTTATCTATATACCAAAAAAGCAGGATATTTTTTTGATCATATACATAATATGTATGCCAAATTTGGACTCGATAGTTAATTTATTTACAAAAACGTAATTCGTTGTTTAATAAAAACATAAAATAGCTGACTGACGGAAAACAAGCATTTTAGAACATATGTTTAAAGGTACTTTTTTTCCTATTTTTGCCTAAGAAATCATATCCTGAAATTTTTGAACGTAGTTTCGAAACGCTGTATATTTTGTACTATATAGCTGGTATAGAGGAGTGAATTATCAACTTTTCATGAATTTTTGTTTGCTTAGCTCATGGCATTGAATCTTTCAAAGTGTAAATTGTTATCGTATATCAAGTGTTTAATGACGGCGTACAATATATATATATTTTTTTTTAGCAACATGTTTGGGTCTTTAATCTTTATATTTCACAAAATCAGTAGAGCCGATTTTGAAAAAGTTTTTATCTTTTAACTAACTCCCAATCTAAATTTGTTTGAGGGTGGCATCTGTTTCTTTTTGATTGGACCTTTAAGTGACTATAAAATTGTAATATGCTCGGAAACTGCGTTAGTTTTTTCAGATGTCGGTAGGGGGGGGGGGGTAAGCTGGAAGGAAGCTACATTTTGTTTTACACAGGTTTCAAAAAAGTCAAAAATTGAGGTTTTCCACAGTATTTTATATGTTTTGCTGATAAATAAATAGACCAATAAATATGTTAATAAAACATACAAAGGAAACCGTTTTGTAAATAATTATATTAACTGAAATTTACTGTATTTTTTTATATTAGAAAACACAATTACGGCTCTTTGAAAGTTTAAAGTACAAATAAACCAAAAAATATTTAAAATACAAAAACCAACACAATTTACTACTGGGCTTCACTTTATAAAACTTTAATTTATTTTTTTGATATTTGAATATAAAAACTACAAAATATTTTTATTCTAAACATAATTATAAGAAAAATGAGACCAAACAACGTATAATTTACTGAATTAATTATAGCATAAAATCAACAATGTTTATCCACCAATATTAGTCATCATACTGTCATTCATTTTGCAGCAAACATTGTTAATTTGGACTCTATTAAAGTAAATTATATACATTGTTTGGTTTTATTTTTCTTGTAATGAAGTGTAGAATAAAAATATATTTCAGGTTTTACTTAAAAATATCAAATTAAATAAATGTAATTTTGATCAAGTGAAGCACAGTAGGTAACTCATGCGGGTGGCCCACGGCAGGTACCGGCCAGTACTAATACTCTGCGCGCCTGTGTGTGATGCGTGCGTTAGAGTGAGGCAACCCTTTGTTCATTCCCCGTTTGATAGCAATCCCTGTCTTAACGAGTATTTCTGGTTTTCTTGTAGCCGTTAGGAGTTCATGTATAGTCAGTACGGACATGGCAATCCCGATATACCTAGCTGGATTTACACATTTTTTCATGTAGTCTTGTGTTAGATCCTTCTTTCTATCTTTCCTCTCTTGACCAGTCCTCTTCTGAGTCTGACGCTAATAGAGAGAGCTTAAGGATCTTGATTTTAAGTTCATATTTCCCTCTTTTTTTTCATAAATAAACGATGACAGACGGGTTTGCTTGTTTTGTACCGTGTTCAGGAAGATAAACAAAAGAACACAGAAGTTCAAACAACCGTATAACTCTGATTTCAAAGCATATCACGTGACCGCGCATGACTGAATGTGTTTTATTAGAAGGGATTGAATATTGTTTATTAGACTATGAAGTGATCCGTAGAATCTAACCTCAGTCACTCATTAACTTTATTCTGATCATATTAGGATCTCTGTTCGAACTTCCTCATTCGAACCTTGTGGATTTATAGGTTTTCTAATAATTAGATAAAGAAAAAACTGTTTAAAATTATTACACCAACTTTATCAAATCACTCTCACAAAACCATTATATTCAACGCCATTCCCCCCAAAAAATGTCTTTATTCTACTTAAAATTGAGAGAAAAAATCTTTTCTTTATTGTATTTACCAATATATTTCTATGGAAGATAATTGACTCCTTATCAACTTTAAAAAAAAAAATAAAGATATACAGAATGTCTCGCCCAAAGTGAATCAATAACTAACTTTAAACAATATATCTGACCTCTTACTTCTAATGATGGACTCCAGTTACTTTTACATTAACTTGTTTTATGGTGTATTCAAATTTTAAAAATTCGTCCTACATTTTCCAATATGGCGCCCACTTGAAAATTTCTTATGGAAACACATAATTTATGATGATCTCTGTGGTTTTTATGATTATTTGTGTTTTTATCATAAACGTAACAGTTTAGCTGTTATAACCACTCTTTTACGTAATTTTAACTTTTATTGCCGTATTGGTTTGGTCACTCAAAATTCATTTTTAAATTAAATTTGTCTTTAAATCGAGTTTTATACATGAATGTTTATATCCTGTTTTGTATCCTGTTTTATATAGCCTAATAATTTTTACAATTTTAAGTAATAGTAAACTGAGTAGAAAACACGTTTATTTTCTTCTGTTATCAAAAATAACTTTTTACTGGAGTTAGAGTTTTTAACATGAATGTTTATATCCTGTTTTGTATCCTGTTTTATATAGCCTAATGATTTTTACAATTTTAAGTAATAGTAAACTAAGTAGAAAACACGTTTATTTTCTTCTGTTATCAAAAATAACTTTTTACTGGAGTTAGAGTTTTTAACATGAATGTTTATATCCTGTTTTGTATCCTGTTTTATATAGCCTAATAATTTTTACAAATTTAAGTAATAGTAAACTAAGTAGAAAACACGTTTATTTTCTTCTGTTATCAAAAATAACTTTTTACTGGAATTCTCCAGAATCTAGAAATACACAAATTGAGAAAAATCAAGAATAGAAAACAAATCGCATACAGTCAAGTTTCCTTGTAATAATTTAGGATTAATATCTCGACTTCAAGACAAAGTTAATTTTAAGTGAATATCGAGTGACCAAACCACTACGACACTGAAAATCAAAATGACGTTGAAGAATGACTCTAGGGGCTAAACACAACCAATAAAAAAGTCTTAAAATTACATTTTATACCCGAAATCATCATAAAATATACGGGTTTCTATAAGAAATTATCAAGATGTGCAACATATTTAGAGAATAACTTCGCTATTTGTCATTGTAGAGGTTGGTAGGCTACATGCAGAATTGAAATCCGCGCATTTTTATCCAATTTAACGCATCAAGTTAAATAACACACGATATATGAACACAAAATTGTTTAAAATGGCCGCAATTTAAAAATTTTAATTCAATTTTTTTAATTTTCAATAGAAGTCTATAACATTACACTATAGTCCTCAATTTTTGCGTGAAATAGATTAGGTTACGCCAGGTTGGCTACTTTTGCTCAATATTGTTGTTCCCCTGATAGTGTAAAAATAGTGAAATAAAAAACAAGGTCCTCGACATCATCTTGATACATATTTGACTCAATTCATGTAGCAGTCGGCGACGATCGTTCGAGACACTGGCTGACAGCACAATTCATGCCGCTGTCTAAAACTTTTAGGAGTATTTTATAAATAAAATTTTGAACCTCAAAGTCTATTTAATCTTTATACTAAAATTTGGTACTTACGTATTAAATTAGCTATTAACTATAATAACCTGGTCTAACCTAACCTAACCTAACTTTACCTTACCTACCTAACCTAACCTAATCTATTTCACTGGTCCTTATAATACGTAAGATTAATGGTTATATAACCTACCTCTCTCACAAGACACATTAATGGATGCTGTTTTACTGTAACCCTTTATTCGATATTGTGACAGTTTAAACAAGTTAATGAAACAAAAAAGCACAATATAATAATAGTATAAAACATAATTTGTACTTTATTATTTACAATGTGAAAAGCTGTGTATGAATAATTATGTATTAAAACGGTAATATTGGGTTTACACAATTTTTTTGTAAATTTAACATTTGCTCATACAGAGAATAATTTTGAAAACAGCAAAAAATTCCCTACTAACACATATTTTTCGTTAAAGATATACAATAGTGTTGTTTATTCACACTTATAAGTCATCATACAGTTACTCATTTTGTGGCAAACATTGTTGATTTTGGGCTATAATTCGGTAAATTATACGTTGTTTGGTCCCATCTTTTCTGTAATTACGTGTAGAATAAAAATATATTATAGGTTTTATTTTCAAATGTCAAATAAAATTAATTAAAGTTTTACAAAGTGAAGCCCAGTAGGTGACTCCTACTAGTGCCTTGGGGGTAGGTCACCAGACACCCTAATCCTCTGCGCTTATATGAGTAAAGCGACCCTTCGTTCAATGGCATTCCTAGTTTTATTTTTTTTTTTTTTTTAGGAGGGAAAAAATGGAAAAATCTTTATGACTTTGTCCTGAGACTGAAGGTGGTGGGCGGCTTCCCTACCCCGGTAAAACCACTAAACCCTCCATCCTCTTTTCCTCCCCTGCGGGACCATCTTGCGACAAGGCATTCCTAGTTTGATACTAGTATACGTATAGGCTATGCCTGAAAATAAAAACCGAAAAATAAAACGTAAAATCTATATCCCAGCTAAAAACTCCAAAGTTACAATTTTTTAATTCCACCTTTGAATAAACATGAAATGGGTAATTTACATTATATATTACAGGACGAGATGTACTGGATCTAGAAGTTGAACGTTCAATATCTAGGGCGAGGAAATTACACAGTGATTCAGCTAATTAATTTTTTACTATATTATGACTTGAATGGTCGATTTCTCCAGTCTTTCAATAACATTTTCATCATCGATGCTTTTACTTTAAAAAAGAGAATGAGCGACTGAATAAATTATGAAAACAAATTAGTTTTTCTGGTACGGTAATATTATATCTTTCTCGACCCCCTGGTTTCCTCCTCTTTCTTTTTTTTCGCTATGTTTATAATATTCTTAAGATATATTTTTATTCGCTCAGTGTATGAATTGTAGAGAGTGATTTTGGACAACCCGTCCGTCCGTCATCGTGTCGTCTGTATGTAAGCACGATAGCGATCATAAAATAAAAATAGGAAATGAAATTGGGTAAAATGTGCTCATAGAGAATCTATTGAAATTCAGAAAAATAGAAATGAAAATATCAAAATGGCAGCCATTGTAAACAGGTTGTTGTTCATACCACAACATAACTAGTTGGAGCTACACTTGTAGTCTTGTGTTAGATAACTCTCTTTCCAATCGAGACTTACTTGACCAACTTTTGTTCTCTCTCGAACCTTCTCGGCTATTCAAGAAGCCAGGGTCTTTTTATGAACTTTTCTTCTTTTTTATAAAGTATAGGTTAAGTTTGGTAAACGATAAAAAATTCGGCCCCCGTTTTTTTGTCTAATTTTCACGGTTTTTAGCCTCAGGAAACCAAAAAAGCGATTTTAGCCGTCACCGGCGATTTTAGGGGGGAAATACTGTCGTCGTTGTCGTCTGTACGAAAGCACGATAGCGGCCACAAATTAAATAGGAATATGAAATTTTGTACAGCGGACTATGTGCCTATAGCTATATTGAAATTTAGAAAAATTTAATTTAATAATCAAAATGGCTTCCAAAACAGTATATTTTTCATATCGAGTGTGTTATTTATTTATAACTTTGCAGATTTCAATTCTACGTGTAATGTTATCAAACTCACCTCTCTACGATAACAAATAGCGAAGTTATTGTCAAAAAGGTAATTCGGATACTGACGTCCCAAGAAAATGTGTTATTGATACGAAATCCAACAGGGCTAAGCACCTATACGAGCATAGCGAGAGGAGGCTCCTTCATATAATAAACACAGCTTTGAGGCCTTGTAGAGACGATACACTCGCACGAGCGAAGCGAGTGGAGAATTTATACAATATATATATATATATATATATATGAGGCTCAGAAAACCTGTGTTGCTACTGTTTTAAACAAACCTACCCTACTGGATAAGACACCTTGATCTACCAAAACAATTCAATATTTCCCACAAGGGCCAACAAACCAACTTTATAGCATTACATTACGATTAGATGATATGTTTTACATTAATATTGTGCTGGGTAAGTACTATGATGAGCCCTTTGTACTTGTTTTATTTGATATAACTGTGTTATACCGTAATGTTAAATTAACATGATAATCTGCGCTAGAGTTATACGGGCTTGATAGAGTTGCTTTTATCAACCAATGACAGAGCGGGACAATGAGGGAACTGTACTTAACGAAGGTTGGTAATTTGTTGAATGAACGAACTATTAAAAGTAGGCCTAAACGAATTGTCTGTTAGTGCCACGAATGTGGAACAAACTGGAACTAATGGTAGTTTCGTACAATACTGAACAATTATTTTTTAAATTAAATTTGCAAACATGCTTATAGGAGAGGAACGAACGAAATGGGATGAAATAGAAATGTAACTAAAGTATTTTGAAATCTATTTTAACAATCATTATAAATTTGCTGATAACTAGAAGACGGCAAACCTCCAGGTGATCACTTATAGTGAGTATCTCGTGGCAATCCCGAAGTATAGTAGCTGGATCTACACCTTTTATTATCTAGTCTTGTGGCGTGAACTTTGGCGATCCCATCGTCCGGTGAACAATTCACCGCAATCAACCTATCGGTCTCAAGCAACTGATAACACTTCTAACCAAGAATGTATAGATAAACCTATTTTGGAAGTAGAAGACCAATTTCTAAGAATCCAGGAACACCAGGTTTCACTGGTTCACTCGACAATGCTAATTAGCGACTAAAGGTAAAGAGAAGTAATCTCAATATTGGCCAATGAAGAGAGGCCATCAAAGCCAAACTCCTAAGACAAGGTGTAGATCCAGTTAGGGATACCTTGGGATTGCCACGCCCGTAATTTACTATAGTGAGTCTGGGATATAAAATTTCTATCTTTTCTTGTTTGGATGGGACATGCATACAATCACATTCCGTAGTGAAGGAAAACAATTTTTTTTTGTTCAAACATCTCAAAAGGTATTGAACGGATTTTAATGAAACTTTCGATCTATAAAATACGTCAACAGATTCAATCAACTTTATTGACGTACAAATTGACAATTATTAACAAATTGAAGTGTCTTTATAAATAATGAAGGAAAATAGTTGCTACTTGGAAATAATGTTCTTAATTTGAATACAATCCTCAGGACCCCATCTATAGTGAGTAAGAGCTTGGCAATCTCGAGGGATACCACACTCGAAATGTCTCTTTCTCGTCTTCTCTAAAGGTTCTCTCTTGACCAAATCTTGTTCTCTTCCGACCATGAGTTTTCGAGGGGTAGGAGGTCTTTATTTTACGTTTTTTTTCTTCCTCTTTTTTATAAATCGATAATGAGCAAAAGGTTTTTCGTCTTTAAATAACAACAAAATAAAAAATGGCATTGTGGCTGTCTTGACTAAGGCAGATTTAAATGTTTTGACTCGAGTCAAAATTTCTAATAACTTTGGGAATCAGCTGTTAGTTTCTTGAAAATTTAAACCATTTCAACTTACGTTACCATAACAATGAATTTTGCAAATTAGTGAAAAAACTTGCTAAAATAGTTCTAAAGTTCTCATATACAGGGTGATTCGAAACTGCCCGGCAATCTCTCGGGAAATGATTCTGTAGCTAAATATAAAACAAAAAGTTCCAGACTCTTCGTGTCTTGACCGTCGGATATTTTGTGTTACTAAACCACACTTTATCTTTGGAAATATATCTACTAAGACTTGGTATTTCCATTATTTATGTAACCTTTTACCAGAATAATAGAAAACCAAGAATTTATTTTCAAAATGGCGGACTTTAAAATGTTTATTGTCGAATTTCTCAAAAAGTAACTGTTTTCCTTTTATAACAAAAACAAAATGTCTCTTTTTCTGTAGGTTAAAGACAACCGAGGTATCGACAAAAAATTTTTAAATTTAATTTCTTGATGATTGTGTACAAAACTCAAGAACAGACTAAAAATAAAACATTTTTGTATTCCGATAATTTTTATGTCCAAATCTTTTTTATTTTAGGCCTTAAGAACCAAATAACGCTATTAAAAAAAATCCTATTTTTCTCGTATTTGTTTTTATTGGCTTTATTGTCATCAATTAACTCAGAATTACATTTGTTTACAACTACTATTTTGGGGGTTTAACAATAGTTTTCTCAAAAACTAGAAGAGATACGGTTCTGTGACCTATTTTTTTTAAAAAACGTATAGGACTACTAAATATTTATTATATAGTAAGTATATAGGGTTTTTATTTTATGTTTTCATCTCTTATAAGGCGATGTTGTAAGAGAAGTTTTTGCCTTTAAACATAAAGAAAACCATCTATAATAGTCTATAAAACATCCCTAATTGATAACATTGAATCTAACCTCTGAAAGAGCAATTGATACCTAAATTTAGAAACTTCATAAAAGTGTGGGTTTGTCAGGAAAAATATTAATTTGTTTTGTTTTTTTTTATTTATAATGACATTGTTTTAACATTTTCCTTTTACTATTTGAAAGTACTTAAAAAAGTTTAAATTTGCGCTCAATTAAAATATTTTTTATGAAAATTGGACACTTTGATGAAACCTAAATGGTTAGGCGTTAATCTTGGTTTTTAGAGGTTAGCTTAAATTGTTTTTAAGCAATAAACTTTTCGATAATAATTGGTTTATGAAAAATGAAGAAAAGATACAAATAAAGACTCCTAGACCTCGAATACTTTAATAGCTTCAGGGATGGAAAGGAAAAAGAGAGAACATATATTTAAAATGAAAAGAAAGGGATCTAATCCAAGACTACATGAAAAAAAAAGGTGTAGATACAGCTAGTTCCTTCGGGATGGCCAAGCAAATACAAACTACAGTAACCGAAAAAAACCCGAGTAACAAAAAGAGTTTTTAGAATGTTGTAGCCTATATATTATGTCGTCTTTGCAAAAATATTTACAGTGGAACTGTTTTAAAATCTAATATCTCAAAATCGTCTTTACCGATTTTGTTCAAATTTTAGCGAGTTGTGTAGATTAAGACCCCCTAAAGTCAAAAGTAAAACATCACTATTCAGAAATAATTCTGTCTGTCGGTTTTGAAAAAAAAGACCCTGAAACTGTTTTAAAGATGTAATTCCTCAAAATTTACTATACCAATTTCGTTCAAATGTTAGTGAATTCTGTAGATTAATGACTCCTAAAACCAAAAGTAAAACATCACTATTCAGAAATAATTCTGTCTGTCGGTTTTGAAAAAAAAAAAAAGAAAAAAAAAGACTATAACTGTTTTAAAGATGTAATTCCTGAAACTTTTACTATACCAATTTCGTTCAAATGTTTGTGAATTCTGTAGATTAATGACTTCTAAAACCAAAAGTAAAACATCACTATTCAGAAATAATTCTGTCTGTCGGTTTTGAAAAAAAAAAAAAAGACCCTATAACTGTTTTAAAGATATAATTCCTCAAAATTTACTATACCAATTTCGTTCAAATGTTAGTGAATTCTGTAGATTAATGACTCCTAAAACCAAAAGTAAAACATCACTATTCAGAAATAATTCTGTCTGTCGGTTTTGAAAAAAAAAAAAAAAAAAAATATATATATAACTGTTTTAAAGATGTAATTCCTGAAAATTTTACTATACCAATTTCGTTCAAATGTTTGTGAATTCTGTAGATTAATGACTTCTAAAACCAAAAGTAAAACATCACTATTCAGAAATAATTCTGTCGGTTTTGAAAAAAAAAAAAAAGACCCTATAACTGTTTTAAAGATATAATTCCTCAAAATTTACTATACCAATTTCGTTCAAATGTTAGTGAATTCTGTAGATTAATGACTCCTAAAACCAAAAGTAAAACATCACTATTCAGAAATAATTCTGTCTGTCGGTTTTGAAAAAAAAAAAAAAAAAAAAAAAAAAGACTATAACTGTTTTAAAGATGTAATTCCTCAAAATTTACTATACCAATTTCGTTCAAATGTTTGTGAATTCTGTAGATTAATGACTCCTAAAACCAAAAGTAAAATATCACTGTTTAGAAATACTTCTGTCTGTCGTTTTTGCACACACAAAATCTACTATGGAACTGTTTTAAAAGATGTAATTTCTCAATATTATCTTTGACAATTTCGTTCAACTTTTAGCGAGTTGTGTAGATTATGACCCTAAAATCAAAAGTAAAACATTACTGTTCAGAAATATTCTGTCTGTCGTTTTTACAACAAAAAAAATCAACAATGGAAGTGTTTTAAAAGATGTAATTTCTCAATATTATCTTTGACAATTTCGTTCATCTTATAGCGAGTTGTGTAGATTATGACCCTAATATCAAAAGTAAAACATCACTGTTCAGAAATATTCTGTCTGTCGTTTTTACAAAAAAAAAATCAACAATGGAAGTGTTTTAAAAGATGTAATTTCTCAAAATTGTCTATACCGAATTCGTTCAAAATTTAATGAAATGTGAAATTAATGATTCCAAAAATCGAAAGTATAAAACATCGTTAATCAAAAATAATTGACAAAAACAAAAATAGTCTATTATTATTCATTTGGAATCAATATACCGGGTGTTCTAAAAGTATTGAACACGCTCCGTAATTTTTGAACGATTTTAAATAGAAAAATGAAACTTATTGAATGTCTTTGGATAAATTAGACCTGCTTTAAAAAAAAATGTCAAACCACCCCCCTTCTAAAAAAAAAAGCGGGTCTTATTTATCCAAAATTTAATTTTACTTATTTTTTATCCGTTCAAAAATTACAGAAACACCAGATATCTTGGAAACTCGCTTCGCTCCAGATAATACCACTTAAGTATCACCAATTTATGAGTTAGGCTTATTAATAAACAATGTGACAAACTAACCTGAAGCATAACTACAATAACGATGACTAGCGACACTCGACAAATCATGTTGGTACTCCTGCTTCTTTGACTGTCCACAAACAACTGACACGCTCAACCTTCCCGCAGAGCTGCGCTGCTTCTTCAGATACAGTAACGCGTCCTACAAATATCTGTATTAATAATTTGTTGCACCTTTTGTTATTGCGTTTACTTTGGAATGTGTTGATCCACTACATCTCAAAGATGTGCTACAGTTATGTGGTACACATCCCGATTCTGTTCACACACACACATACTTGGGTGATCTTTAATAATAGGTCATCCGCATATTTGGACAAGACACTTTGGTGCGTTGAGTTGTGCGTGCTTGAATGTAAATTTGCTGTTCAGAGTTTGAAGCTTCAATATTAACATTGTAAGTTAATCAAAATATTGGTGGAAATGAAACTGTCGTATTTCTATAAATTTAAAATAATAAATTTAATCATCCACGGGTTATATATATGGTGAGTACGGGCTTTGCAATCCCGAGGGCCCTAACTGGATCTACACTTTGTCATGTAGACTTGTTTTAGATCTTTCTCTTTCATTTTTATTATCGAGTTTCTCTTGACCAACTCTTGTTCTCTCCCGATCCTGACGCAATAGAGTATTCGACGGCTATGGGTCTTTATTTTATGTTCTTTTTCTTCTTTTATGTTTATAATGTATACATTAAGTTTAGTAATCTAACAAAAAAATTCCACCTTCATTTTTTGACTAATTTTCTCGCGAACTTCGGGAAAACAGAATTTTGTTTTTGTTTTATGCACCGTCGTCGTTGTCATCTGTACGTAATCAATTTTCAGACACTTTCTTTAGTGAGTACAGGATTAGCAATCCCGAAGGGCCTAGCTCCATCTAAACCTTTTTTTCTTGTAATCTTGGATTAGATCCCTTTCTTTCATCTGTCCTATTCTGTATCTCTTGACCAACTCTTGATCTTTTCCGATCCTGAAGAGACTAGAACACATTATTTTACGTTTTATTCTTGTTTCTATTATAAGACGGTAAAGAACGAAAAGTTGTACGCCTTTCAAAGACAACAACAAAAATGTACGTAAACACGATAGGAACTTGATATTTGGTTTAGTGTACGCATATAGAACCGTATAGAATCCAGAAAAATCTGATTTAATATGTCAAAATGGCGACCAAAATAGTTTTTTGTTAATATCGCGTGTGTTATTCAACACATTCAATTTAGTAAAATTTGAAAATTTCAATTCTGCGTGTAGTTGTACCACCCACCTATGATGATGACAAGTACATTTGTCGAAAATGTTAAGTTACGCGATTCAGCACCGATACGATCGTAGCGAGTGAAGATTTCTTCCCACCCAGCTTGGAGGTCAGCCAGCTTCGAGATACACGAGCAAAGCGAGCGGAGACTAATTAATCTTGAATACTTCTAGAAGGCTAGTTAGGTTAGGTTAGTTTTTGTTTTTTTTTCATTCGATACATTTTCAGGGAGATGAAGACGATTTATATTGTATTGGTATTTGATTTTGAAAATGGATCTGTGAGAAAGTTTGTGCAACGTTTTTACACAATTTATTTTAATTGAAGACGAGCAATTATTCAAGAGAACTGCAATTAGCGTGTGATTAACGTGAGTTTGCGTGCATAGATTGTCACACGTTCAAACACAGAGCTTCCGTTTTAGATACAAAGTTTTTAACCTGTTATCATTGTTAGATTATGAATGTATAGGGTGTTTCTGAAATACACGGAGAATATTTGGGTGTGGATTTCTAAGATGATAGAAGTTTGTTCGTATCGTGTGTGCTGTTCAACTTAAAACACACTGAAATAGATTAAAATGTGCGGATTTCAATTCTGCGTGTAATGGTACCAACCCCGCTGTTCTACTATGACAAATAGCGAAGTTATTGTCACAAATATAATTTCGAACCTTGTAAGAAAATGTGATATTCGTATCGTTACGAGATCTGGTCTAGCCAAGTCACCGACACCAGGGTAGCGAGTGATGACTTCTTATGATACTGGAACGAGCGAAGCGAGTTGAGACTTATTAATATATCTACAAGACTTGTTAGGGCGTTACCCGACGTCAAAAGTATAAATGGACAGGTTTCATCTGAGCTGTGAGCTGCGCGTTGAAGGGGGGTACAAGATTGTAGTTCGAGGCCGCGTGGGGATAGAAGCATTGTAGGGGAAACAGTCGGCGCCGACTACTGTCCATTTTCCAGAGGTCTTGCAGACATCGTTGTTAGTACCAACACCTTACACAGATTGAGGCGACCGCTTCCCCCACCATCTCACTGCTGCTTAGACCCACTGCGCACCCAAACTCCACAGCTCAGATGAAACCTGTCCATTTATAATGATTCCGAGGTTCGGAAAACCTTTGTAACAACTGTTTTAAACAAACTTACCTTACTAAATAATATCCCTTGACCTACCGATAGAATTTAAAATTTCCTGTAACGTTCAAGAAACCAAATTTTTGGTATTACATTTAGAGAATCTACTTGTGTTATATTGTACGTCGGGCTGAGTAAGTACCAAGATGGTTTGGGAAAAAGTAGATAAAAATATGCAGATTTTAATTCTACATGTAAAGGTATCAACCACACCTCTCTACAATGACAAATAGAGAAGTTATTGTCAAAAATGTAATTTCAAACCCTGATTGCCCCCAAAAATGTGATATTCTTAGTTACATTTCGTACAACGACCAAGAAACTACCTTCGGGTGTTACATTTATTGGATACGTTGTATGATAATGCTGGGTAAAGTACAATGATGGCGCCTTCAACTGTTTTCCTTCACTACATATGCCAATTTTGGTTATAAAGTTTTGGAAATGTCAAGTAAAAATCTGTGTAATTGGAATAGTATTTTGGTATCTGGGTGACACTTGTCAACTAAATAACACGACAGTGCTTCGTACAATCATTGCCGACAATACTCAAGGGATGGGGGAGTTATAAGGGAGGAAAGTTGATGACGTGGCACTAGGGGTGAGATTGTGAGGGGTGCTGAGATCTATTAGAATACATAGGCCTCTACTGGGTTCTGCATACTGGTATAAATCTATAGAGTTGAGAGAAAATAATTGTAATTGTTAACTATAGCGCGTGTACCTACATTAATATAACCTAAAAACTTTAAAAGTTGCACAGACTTTATTTTACACCCATATTTTTTTTTTTTTTTTTTTTTTTAATACTAACCAAACCAAACTCATCATCGATTTACACAGAATAATTACATAGATTCTAAATTTGTTTCGCTTGAGTAAAACTATTCTTAAGCATAAAAATGCAGCCTGTCAAAGTTCATTTTAGTTTCTACTCCTGAACCGTATTGTTTTTCTACTTTGGAATTTACACACTGTGTTTGAGTCATTAATCTTATCATTTCACAAAGATTTAAACAAAATCGGTTGGGTCGATTCTGAGAAAAAACCTCTTTCATGGTTTTTTCTAAAAAAAAACTGTTACAATTTACTAAAACAATGTATTTTAATTGAATTTTCTGAAGTAACTATTTTTTAACTAAATATAAAGAATAAACTTGCTGTTGGAAAGTTAACATAACATTTCCCACACTCTCACTCCATATTTTCTAATGGCAAAAATACCTCTCAGTCATCATCACCTTGAAAAAGAGGAAGAAAAGGATATAAAACAAAGACCCTTTGCCCACGAATACTCTAGTAGCGTTAAATAGAACAAAAGTTGGTCGAGAGAGACCTAATAGTAAAGATGGAGAGAGGGGTCTAAGAGAAAAGTTCATGTAAAAGGTGTACATCCAGCAAGGTTACCCCGGTATTGCCAAACCAGTAGTACTCACTATAAGCAAATATCAGAGGACTAAAACTTCGTATAAAAAAAAGACAATCTTTAAATTGGTCAATTTGTAAACCATCTAGGAAGGTTTTTTTCCAATTTTTGATTATTTTTATTCATAATTTTATAAGAGTGTAAATGAATTGTATATTAAATATACAAAGTGACTATTACACATTTTTTCATGTACTCTTGGATTCGATCCTTATCTTACATCTTTACTATCGTGTCTCTCTTGTCCAACGTTTGTTCTTTTCTGATCCTGACCCTTCTTCGAAGTCTAGGGGTCTTTATTTTATAGGGCGATGATGACAAAGAGGTTTTCTTCTTTCAGTAACAAAGTAGGACAATTTTTGATCGCCTTTTTTTTAAACATTGCCAGTGGGGGGGGGGGTGCTCTCTTGACATTCTGTTTTAAAATCTACAAAAACTATGAAAAAAAAACTTTTCAACATAATTTTATTTTTTTAATGAAGTTGCTCCAATACTGGACGGATACTCAGAACCAAAAAAAAATCTTTTAAAAAATCCATAGTACGACTGGCCTATAACGTGTTTCTTAATTAATGTGAAATGTCATCGGAATTATAAATACTTTGGAAATGCGAGTATAAACTTTAAGACAACACAATTAAGACGTTGAAATAATAATAAAATTAAATAAACTAATAATTATAACAATTAATTAATTACGAGTAAAAAAAAAGTAAGTTAAAACAAAACAGAGGAAAGATAATCTTACGCCTTCAAATAATAAGTAAGGCAACTGCCAAGCACAGATGTTCATAAGGTGGTATAGTGGTTAGTGTCTTGGAGTAAGACCAACATCAATAATTATTGTTATTCGTCATCCAGTTTTTTCGTTTTAAGGCGGAAAACCTCTCTGTCATCGCCTTTAAAGAGCATTAGAGACCCCTGACACAAAATACACTATAATACAATCGAAAGAAGAATGAGGGAAAAACTCATGAAGAAAATTATCCATCCAGACTCAGCATTTCCACTCGTACTGCACACAACGGAGTCTAACAAAAAACTGTACCTGGTTATTCATTCCAAACACTAAACTGAAATAAAATTAAAATATCTTATGTACAAATATAATTTTCCTTTAGTTTTCCTTTTGTCCGCCATTTTGTAATTTAAACATTTTTTAACCTCGATTGAATTGAGATATCACAGTAATAAATGCTAAACATCCTGTAACAAATAAAAAAAAATGGTATAACCAAGTAAACAAATTTCAAAATGGCTTCCGTTAAACTTTTTAATGTTGAATATTTTGAAAACCATTAATATAATGAAAGTTTTCTTTTTTAATGACAAAAACCCGATTTTTTATTTTATTTGTAGGTCAAAGTATAACCGAGATTAGAACCAAAAAAATAAAAACAATTTCTTGGTAAATGTCTACAACACCAAAGATTAGCCTAAACCAAAATATTTTGGAATTGGAATTATTTTTTATTAATAATAAAATTTATTACCAAGAAAAATACCAAATATTACCTTTAACTAATTTCATATTAAAATTATTGATTTTGTGTCAGAATTTATGTAAAAATATATATATAAAGTTTAATTGAGATGTCTCCACTATTTGAAATGACCAGTTCTTAAAAAATACTAAGTGATAGCACGAAAAGAATGGAATATTATAAAATCTATGCAATTACAGTAAACATTAAATTAATTTCAGTTTGAACAGTACATAAATAATAATTAGATAAACATAAAATTGCACATAATGCTAGAGCAAATGTTCAAAGTGAACTCTATTCTCCATTCATGGCATTACAATGTAGTCACTGATTTAAGGATTGCTTCACCATTCCGAAAATCTTTAGTAGGATATAGTTGAAAACCTATTTCAATTCTTTATCTAAGATCTTCCACACTATTCACAGACATATAACCTAACCTATACTTTTTAACTGCTTTCACAGTGATCTTGCAGGGCATGTCATTGCTTCTCCTCTATGAGGAAAGTAACTTCCCAAGTATTGGTTGACATTGAAATTGAAGTGTGGTGCATGAACCAGACGTTTCCAGAGGAACATTATCCAAAAAATAATGCAATTATCAAGGAACAATCAATGAATCATCGACGATATAAACCTTTACTGAACTCTCGAATGTATGAGGATTTTCTTTTACCCAAATGGTTATGTTTATTGATAGTTGGAGTGAATCCTGCTTCATCAGAGAACATTAATTTGGCAAGAAATTGTGAATCAGTTGAAAATTTCTGTAAAATGAGGTTACAAAATCCTCGTCTAGTTACATGATCATTATTAATAATCGATTACACTCTTTGAAGATGATACAACTGTATTCGAAAAATTCTTTAGTCATACCAATGACTACATAAATACTATAAGACACGACATGGCCATGTTAAATATTCTACGCTTATTCTTGAGTTGACCAATACCCGCTAGGTGGCGTTGATGTGACCAATCTGAAGTTGATGTGACTGGCGCTAGGTGGCTCTACGGTCAAACAATGTTTCAGGCGGGTAAGAGAAAATGCACTGATGCCACATATGGGACCAGAGATGCGAGGGAAGGTCGAGAATCGCTTATCTCAGCGCACAAACTGACAACACTGACTATGCTGACGGAAGTAAGTGAGAAGGTTTGTGAGAGAGAGGTGAACAGTTGTACAGTCTCAACCAAGTGGGATGCGTACAGTCAAGCACCTGCTGCTAGCGCTTTCTGATAGCTGTGTGTCAAACTTGTGACGAACAGCACCCGTAAAGCGTAGACTATTTCCCTATCCTATGTCGAGTCTTATAGTATTTATGTAGTCATTGGTCATACGAACAATTTGTTTAAGTAAGATATCAAATGTTCTTGTTCTGCTCTCTAGGTTTTCCTTTATATGTCCCAATTCTCATTCTTCTAGCTTTACCATTCTTGTACTTTGTACAGTCTTCTTCGATCATGAGTTAAAAGCTTGCAGTTTCTCTTAATCTGCAATGGCGTAATTTTTAAAAAAAAAATCCACTTGGCAAATGTTCACCATAAAGCAAAGCCATTCTGCACTATAACAGTCTGCCATTTCGATTTAAGAATAATCTTCAATCATAAAAAACTATATCACAAATATAGAAAACAGGTGTCAGAATAATTTCACTAATACTCGATAAAAAAAGGAAACAAAGAAAAGTGAAATTATTAGAAACAAAGTAATAGGATAAAATAACTTTTTTCAGATATCACAGCTAGAATAATACTATACGCTGACCATAATTATTATTACAACAATGGAAGAGCTATATTGCAACTGAACAGCTGTTTTTACTAAATTTAATTTAGGTTGACATAAAATACATAATTTTAATATTAAATTAATTAAAGATAATATGTAATACTTTCTTGGCAATGGATTTATTATAGACATTTACCAAGGAATTGTTTTTATCTTCGGATAAAATATAATACAGTAATTTTGTTTGTCTACAGTTGTTGACAAAGTGGCATTTTGTTCATTTAAATTAGTTTGCAAAACAGCTGATTTCTCAACAGTTTCACTTTGCCCACTCCGAATGGCAACCGAACAAAACGAAATTTAGGTTAAGTTTATTTGAATTGATTTATAATATACAGGAAATGTCCCGTATGTATGTTAGATTAATTCTTACATGTAAAATAACATAAATAAACAACAAAACAGTTTTAAAGTTGAAAAGGGAAGTAATTATTCATGAAGATGATTGACAGTGTATGTACACAGAGTATTTTTCGTTTGCTGAGTTTTGAAGTTGGCAATCCCGTTTCCTCAACAATACACCTAAGTTATTTGTAATATTCGTAAATAACCTCAGTTTTGACGTGAGAACTTCTACTCAGTGTTGATGTGTTGTTTAGCACTACTGCTATATTTTGTGTAGTTAGTTTTAAAATATGGACAGTTCAGAGGATGAAAACCTGTCAAATACCCTGCCTAAATTAGCGGAAAAGCTCTCCTTCCTATCAAATCAAGGAAAAAGTACGACCACCAGTATGAACTGTTTTTATTGCCAAAATAACAACTGTAGACAAAGTATAATGTGCAATTCGTGAGCAGTGTCTTTTTTAAACTCAATAAAATTGACGCACTCGGCAAGCCTCGTGCATCAACATTTTTCTCTCGGTTAAAAAAGTGCCACTTTGCTCACTAGTTGCACAAATAACTATTGTTGTTAATAAAAAAAAAAATTTTGCAATATTATAATGGTTTTGAAGATGTTCAGTAAACATTTTAAATGACCGCTATTTTAAAATGTATAATGTGCTTTACTTAACTTTGATTACATTCTACTATAATTTGCAATTATATTTTTTTTAGTTTGAAATTCAATTTTCATAAATTATTAATCAGTTGGAATAAAGATAGGGAAGTTGTAAAATACTGTTTTCTATATCAATTTTTATTATGGAGCACAAATCCAAATATACCAAGGATTTCAAAAGGATTAAGAATTCCAGCATTTTAAGATTAACACACACAAAATAAGAGTGTTTATAAATTTATGATATGCTGCCGCATTTAGACTCTAGGCAATGAAGTTGGTTGCGCCTCTTCCTTAAAATCATTATCGAAACAAATTTGAAATAATACAGTAAACTACATTTACCAAGCTAAACTGACTTCCTAATAGTTTTGCTATAAAATTATAGAAAAATATGATCTTGTTTTATAGATTAAAAATTAATCTGGATAAAGTTATTTCAAGCTTATTAACCATTCACAATAGAATAAAAATGTACTGATTCTTTGATATAATCAAAAATAAAATTATACTAAGTAGTAGTGGACACCGATAAAAAGTATTTTATCTGTAGGCTATATATTATGTTCTAATTACATACTGAAAATTGTACGAAAACAATAAAATTATAAAATGTACAAGGACATCAATTTTTTCTTTGCTTTACAGATATCTTGCAATCTCAAATATTTTCCCT